>CAMZMU010000074.1:82363542-82513838 GCA_947311845.1 Poa pratensis
ACTCATCAAAGGTACAATGGAGCGGACAAGCCAAACTCATGGTTGTCGGACTACGCGCTGGCAGTTGAAATTGCTGGAGGCAATGGCCTCGTCGCGGCACGCTTCCTTCCCCTCATGTTGGAGGGGACAGCCCGAAGCTGGATCGAAAACTTGCCGGAGAAAAGCATTCATAGCTGGCATGACATGGAAAAGGTGTTCACGCAGCACTTCCAAGGCACGTACAAGCGACCCAATACATACACAGATTTGGTTCGTTGCGTGCAAAAGCCAGATGAAACAGCTACAAGCTTCTTGGCAAGGTGGATTCAAACAAAGGCAAGCTGCGAGAACGTAGACGACAATCAAGCAATCCATGCCTTCACCACGGGCCTCCTGAAGGGCTCAAGTCTCAGACATAAGCTCGTACGCATGCAAGTCAAGGATCTCGGAGTCATGCTCGAAGTAGCAGCCATGTACGCACAGGCGGATGACGATGCACGCGATGGAGATGGCACATGATATGGCGCCAAACAGGCGGCAAGTCACAAACGCAAGGCTCCCCAGGATGACAAAGCCGGACCATCAAACGAGGTCGCCGCCGCCTTCGAAGGCAAAGGCAGCAACCGCAAGTGGAAAGGAAAGGGTAAAGATGGCGGCTCCAGCAAGCAGCGCCTGACGTATGATCAGGCGAAAGCCTTGCCTTGCCCAATCCACGCGTCCTTAGGCAAAGTCAACCACACATTAGGGGAATGCCGGTTCATGGAGGACTTCAAGAAAGACCCCGAGGTTGGCTGGAAATCAAAAAAGAGCAAAAAGGCTGAGAAGACAAAGAAGGAAGACGATGATGGGGCTATGTCCATGTCAGAGGATGAGGAACCAAGCTGATGCGTAAAGAAAGGAAATATCCCAAGGTACATGGCCAATTGGTGTGCTTCCTGGGCACTCCTTCGGCAAAAGAAGAAAAGGCGGAGATGCGCGAGCTAAACGCCACAGTACCAGACGTTCCCCAGTATCTAGACTGGTCAGAGGAGCCAATAACCTGGGATAGAGATGATCATCCAGATCACGTTCCTCACCCCGGCAAATACGCCCTTGTCGTCGACCCTATTGTCGATAACTTCAGGCTCACCAAGGTGTTGATGGATGGCGGCAGTAGCCTCAACATCATCTACGCGGACACTCTGAAGCGCATGAACTTGTCGGAAAGCCAGCTTGACTATAGCAAAGTCAAGTTTCATGGCATTGTTCCGGGAAAGCAAGGCAAGTCAATGGGAAGCATCAGATTGGAGGTTACTTTTGGGCCTGAGACAAACTACCGCTCGGAGTATCTCAGGTTCGAAGTAGTCCCCTTCAAAAGTGCCTACCACGCCATTTTTGGACGGCCAGCTTTCGCCAAATTCATGGCTCGCCCGTGTTACATATACAGCAAGCTGAAGATGCCGGGACCCAATGGTACAATTACCATCAGTGGCAACTTCAAGAAAGCAAAGGAGTGTGAGCGTGGCAATGCCGCCTTCGCTGAGGCAGTCCTCCACGCAGAGGAGTTAGCCATGTTGAAGAAAGAGCTCGATACATCACAGTTGCCGGAGCATGTAAAGACCGCTGAGCAAAAGAACACTTTCAAGGCGTCCGAAGACACAAAGAAGGCGGATCTGGTCCCAGGTGACAGCTCCAAGCAAGTCACCATAGGGGCTGGCTTGGACGACAAATAGGAAAGCGCGCTCGTCAGGTTCCTCCGTGAGAATCAGGACATCTTTGCATGGTCGTCAGCCGACATGCCAGGTGTCCCGAGGGAACTTGCCGAGCATTCTCTTAACGTCTACGAAGGAGCCAAACCAGTGAAGCAAGGAATAAGACGCTACGGTGAGAAGAAGCGGACAGCAATAGGCAAGGAGATCATCAAGTTGCAAGAAGCCAAGTTCATTAGGGAGGTAGTACACACTGATTGGTTGGCAAATCCTGTAATGGTTCCAAAACCTAATAAGGAAATGAGAATGTGCATTGATTATACCGGTTTGAACAAGTGCTGTCCTAAGGACCACTTTGCTTTGCCTCGTATAGATCAGGTCATAGACTCCACAGCCGGCTCCGAGCTGCTGTGCTTTTTGGATGCGTACTCCGGGTACCACCAAATCAAAATGCGAGAATCCGACCAAATCAAAACAGCGTTCACTACACCCTATGGGACCTTCTGCTACATCACGATGCCCTTCGGTCTAAAAAATGCCGGCGCAACGTATCAGCGGTGTATGCAAAGATGCCTTCACGAGCAAATTGGCCGCAATGTTCACGTCTATGTTGACGACATTGCCGTCATGTCAAGAAAGAAGGCAGATTTGCTTGATGATTTGAGAGAAACCTTTGATAGCCTCCGGGTATACAGGATGAAACTCAACCCGAAAAAATGCGTCTTCGGGGTTCCTGCCGGCAAATTGCTTGGCTTTATCGTTTCCGAACGAGGGATAGAGGTGAATCCAGAAAAAATCAAAGCGATCCTCAACATATCCAGGCCCAAGGACCTGAAGGACGTGCAGCGACTTGCCGGATCGGCGGCTGCCGTCAGTCGTTTCATTAGCCGTCTTGGTGAGAAGGCGCTGCCTCTCTACCGGCTTCTGAAGAAATCCGACAACTTCGAGTGGACAGACGAAGCAGACGCCGCCTTGCAGCAACTCAAGGACGCGTTAACGTCTGCTCCAATTTTGGCAGCTCCTCGTTCGCAGGAACCAATGCTGCTCTATATTGCCGCAACTAACTTAGTTGTTAGTGTGGTACTGGTTGTGGAACGCAAGACGGAAATTTCAGACTTGCCGGAACAACGTCCGGTTTACTTCATCAGTGAAGTATTTTCCGCCTCAAAACAGCGTTATCCGCATTACCAGAAATTGGTCTACGGTGTTTTTTACGCCGCCAGGAAGTTAAGGCACTACTTCCAGGAACATTCAATAACCGTGGTGAGCAAGGCACCTCTGGGGGATATCATCAATAATACAGATGCAACAGGCCGCGTTGCCAAATGGGGCATTGAACTTGCCGCCTTCGACATCTCGTATAAGCCCAGAACGGCCATTAAGTCTCAAGCCTTAGCTGATTTCGTAGCTGATTGGACGGAGGCCATGGACGAAGTACCTCTCCCTGAAGATGCATACTGGATCATGCACTTTGATGGATCAAAAATGCTCCAGGGCTCGGGGGCTGGCATTGTTTTAAGAAACCCTCAAGGAGACAAGCTTAGTTATGTGTTACAAATACACTTCAAGGCAACTAATAATGTTGCTGAGTACGAAGCTCTCCTTCATGGTTTACACATTGCCAAGGAACTTGGCGTCCAACGTGTCCTCTGTTACGGAGATTCAGATTTGGTGGCGCAACAGATACGTGGTACTTGGGACACAAAGAGCGAAACAATGGCGGCATATCGAGCTACCGTTGACGAATTCGCCAAGTGTTTTCTAGGCTACGAGGTCCGCCATATCCCAAGAACTCAAAATGAGGCGGCAGATACACTTGCCAGATGGGATCTGAACGCAAAAAGGTACCAAAAGATGTTTTCCTGGAACACCTACACAAGCCGTCAATTAAAGGAGCAGACCTCCTTGACCCAGAGTCGGCAGAACCAGTTGATAGTGCTAGCTATGCCGTCTACTTGGTAAAGCCGGATTGGACGACGCCATATTTGGACTTCCTGATCAATCAGGAGTTACCGGATGATGAGGTTTTGAAAAGGCAAATAATAAGAAGAGCCAAGGCATTTACAATAATCAAAGGTGAATTGTACAAGCGTAGCACCACTGGTGTTTACCAACGCTGCATTTCGCCCGAAGAAGGCAGAGAGTTGTTGGATGAGATACATGCCGGCGTATGTGGACATCATGCTTCTTCACGCGCCCTTGTTTCAAAAGCCTTCCGACAAGGTTTCTATTGGTTGACAGCCAAGCAAGATGCAGAAGACATTGTTAAAAGGTGCAGGGGCTGCCAACTTTATGCCAGACAATCACATATGCCGGCTCAAGAGCTTAAAACAATACCCATCACGTGGCCTTTCGCAGTCTGGGGCTTGGACATGGTTGGTCCGTTTAAAACGGCGCCTGGTGGCTACACACATTTACTTGTGGCTGTAGACAAGTTTACCAAATGGGTTGAAGCTAAGCCTATCAAAAAGCTAGACGGCGCCACAGCCGCAAACTTTCTGTGGGGAATAATCTCTCGGTTCGGGGTGCCTCATAGCATTATCACCGACAATGGCACTAACTTGTCGCAAGGCGAAGTCGAGGAATACTGTTATAAGCATGGTATCCGCCTAGATCTAGCCTCCGTCGCGCATCCGCAAGCAAACGGTCAAGTAGAGCGTACAAATGGTTTAGTCCTACAAGGAATCAAACCACGTCTCGAAGTACCATTGCACAGAGCGGCTGGGGCTTGGGTGGATGAATTGCAGTCTGTCCTTTGGAGTTTACGCACAACTCCAAACAGATCAACCAAGTTTACTCCTTTCTTCTTAGTCTATGGCGCAGAAGCAGTGTTGCCAACCGACATGATGTACGATTCTCCCAGAATCCAAGCCTACGTCCAGGAGGACGCAGAAGATGCAAGACAGGATGGCCTTGACCTACTTGATGAAGAACGAGATGTTGCCCTTGCGCGATCCGCCATCTATCAGCAAAGTTTGAGGCGTTATCACAGCAGAAGGGTGAGGCAAAGAAGTTTTAGAGTGGGTGACCTGGTTCTCCGCCTAATCCAAGATAGAAAGGGCTTGCATAAGTTATCCCCGCCTTGGGAAGGACCTTTTGTGGTCAGTAAGGTGTTGCTCAATGGTTCTTATTACTTGGTCGATGCACGTGACGGATACAAGAAGAAGCGAGGTCGCAAGCGCAAAAGGAAGGTTGACGACAAGTACGAAGAAACCAAGCGACCCTGGAACATTGAGCAGCTACGTCCTTTTTACACTTAGCAATTTCCACATTGTAATAAGTACTATATGATTATGAAATAAAAGTCTGTGGTTTGCTCATTCAGTTTTGGGATCATGCCATCTTTTGTCTTTTCTCGCAATCATATATCTGTTGTCATAAAAGTTACCAAATAAAATAAGTTTTGCTCCGTGCTAAGGTCCAAACTTTTTTGACATTTGCCGTCTGCCGGCTAAAAAACGCAAACAATCTTTGCACCGCCTAATATGCTTATCTGTCTGTTTGTATGTGGGTCGCCTAGTAGTATGTCGTTGGCACCAACATGCTGGCTTTGGTCTCTGAGTCTAAATTAGTTGGTATTGCACCTGGTTGGCTCAGCTAAAGTAACTAAGATGAGGTTCCGCCAACATATGAAAAAGCTAAACATGCAGGCGAGATACATATTAAGGCGGGCCACTTAAGTAAGCCTACCGCCAAGTGTAGCATAAAAGTTGGCCCATAAATATTTACAACCCAAAATAAAGTTTTATGCGTTAACAGATTAACGCAGTGTTTTGTGCTGCCTTTGCAGGAGGAAGTCTAAGGGATTGCCGCCTTCGTAGAGCTGGTGGAGAGATCCTGGGGGCTAACGCCGGCATTCTTGGGGCTGGCTCCGCCATCCTTGGGGCTGCGCTTGTCGGTTCCGGCTTCGCCTTCTTCGCCGCGGGAAGCTTCAGGATCTGCCAAGGAGGGATCAGCAACGGCAACATGCGGGTCCGGGTGTTCCTTGTAGAACTTGCGGATGTCAACCATGTTGGCAACCCGGGTCGCATAGCCGCGAACAGACCGCAGCACGTCCTGCATCACGATGGTTTGGCTGTTTTCGTCTTCGGTGGGGAAGTACTCGGTGACTTGATGAATATCAGCCTCCGGGTACCACGCCGCCGTCATCGCCAATGCCAACTTGGCACCGCCTCGTGCTGCTGAGCGTAGTGTGTTGTCGTGTTCAGCTGTCGCCTTCTCCAGCAACTCCGGCAGAGCATCGAAGATGACGGGATCGCCGTCTTCCCCAGGGTAGAACTTGGCGGCAAATGATTTGCCGGCGCCGACAATCTGGTTGACGATTTCGCCAATTTTCAAGATCCGAGCAAGGCGCGGCGTTGTGGCCAGGTCATCTCCCAGGCCAGCCGGCACTGCACAAACACAAAGTTACACACTGCAGCTTCAAGTATCAAGAAAGCAAGGTGACAAAAATGAAGGACTGGAGGCATACCCAAGACATGGTCGTGGATGGCGTTGACCTCATCCAGATGGTTCTCAAGCGTTTCTTGGGCTAGCTGGACCGCCTTTGACAGTTGGTCCTGCTGCTCCTTGGCGTTCTTGTTCACCTGGTCAAGGTTGTTGCTCATGGCCTCAAGTTGTCCAGTCAACTTGCTAACTTCGGCAGCATGAGCCAACGCACGATCATCCAGCTCCTTGGCGTGATCCGCCTTCAGCTTGGTCACCAGCCCGGCAAGATCTGCAGCTTCGTTCATCAAAGCTTGCATGTCAGTGGAGTTCTTGAGAATATCTTGCGCAGTGTTTAATAATTCTACAAATAAAAAGAAAAGACGACTAAAATACTTGTCGGAAAAGGAAAAGAAGTCGGACGAAAAGAAGGCAAAGAAAGCTTTGTCACCTTCATCCTTCTTGCGAGCTTCTTCCAAACTCGCAATTTGGGCGTTCTTCAACTCCACGTCCTGCTGCAGTTCCTCGCATTCCTTCTTCTTCATCTCTTGAGCACGAAATAGCTCAAGATTGGAAGCAAGAACGGCCTGCATGCACGAAAGCAACATTATGGTTAGCGCTATTTAGTCAACGAGACCACTTTGCCGGCTAAATTTTTCAGCCGCCAAAGTGCTCGGGGGCTGGGACCATAGGCTATTTTACCTCAAGTTGTCCGTGCAGGGTGTCGTGGAGTTCGTCCATGTGTGCGTACCAGTTGCGGGTACCGTCACGCATGGTCTTCAGTGTTTGCCGGGGGTCTTGCAACCCTTTGCCAGGTTGGGAGCCAGGATGATGGACGATCCGCCTTGTTCGGCCGCCATCTGGTCATCCATCTCCTGCTTCATGGCGATAAATCGAGCGGCATCACTAGCCGAAGCTTCAGCCGTCTTGGAAAAAGTTATGCCGGCAACTGATTTCTTGCCCGCCATCTTCTCTGTAGCCGCCTCTGCGGTACCGGCAGCTGTGTACGTTCCCTGGCACACAACCACGGGAACGCCAACTGTGGGCGTTGTCGGCGCAGCAGCTGGAGAAGAACGTGGTGGCTTGCCCCTGCCGGCAGCAATCTTCAAGTTGGAGCGGAGTTTGGGCATGGTAGGCTTGCCTCTGTAAGCAGAAACATGCAAGTTTGTCAGCACAAACATATTAAAATATCCAAGTCAGGGAAGCCAAAGTTTGCTAACCGCTTCAAGGGAACGTTCCCCACGGTCTCATCCTCTGCGTCGGCAGAGGTGGCCGCCTTCTTCCTCTTCTCCAAATCCTTGGTGGAGGAGCTCAGCTTGCGCTTCTTCGACTTGCTGGCACCTGTATCATACCAGTTTGGGGCCAGCTCGTCCTCTCCCAAGGTTTGTAGCTGAAAAGGAAGCAAGACAATATTAATTCAGTACCTAGTGGGCAAGGATGTTAGTGAAATAACAAAGTAGCTTTCACTACCGCTGGGGCTGGGTTGTTATGAGTGAACATGGCGACGCCTTCAGCCGCCTTCACCGACAGAGGCTTGATAAGCTCTCTAAGCCGGTACTCCAAGGCATCCTGATCAAGGGTGCTGTTGCCGGCGTCGTCCGCCTTGTACTCGCACATCTTCAGTGGGCGATGGCGGAGAGGCATAATCTTCCTCGACACCCAGCAGATGACGGTGTCAACTCCGTCAAGTCGTGGAGCCAACATCGTCTTCGTCAAGAATTCGATCCGCCTAACGGCAACACGAAGTTCTTCCGGCAAGCTGCTGAGCGGCACTTTTGCTGTCCAGCAAGCCTTGTGGGTTGGCGGACCGTTGACGAAGGCTGGCATCCCTTGCGTGCTGCCAGGTGTCGGGATGTCCTTGCAGTAAAAGAAAGTGCTGGTCCAGTGCTTCACCGACTCGATGTATGGTATTTTTGGGTACCAGTCGGGTTGGCGGCAGTTGAACGTAACACTACCGCAGGTTGCTAGGTGGCCGCCTGGTATGGTTTGCCGGCGGCACAGGAAGCAGTACTTAAACAGCTCTATGGACGCAGCTATGCCTAAGTACCCTTCGCACAAAGCCTGGAAGCCGGCTAGCACTAGAATACTGTTGGGCGCTATGTTGTGTGGCTGCAGCCCATAAAAACTAAGCACCGCCAAGAAGAAGGCGGAAAGCGGCAGAGACATACCGCGAAGGCTATGCGAAGCCAACATGACACGCTCGCCGTCTTGGGGGTCAGGCACCGCCTCGTCGCCTGGAACCCTCCAGGAGCATTCCGTCTTTGGCGGAATGTATCCGCTTTCCTCCAGTTCCTTCAGATATGCTGACGTCATAACTGACGGCAGCCAGTACCTGGAACCCAGGTCTCCAGCCTCTTCCTCTTCCTCGACGTCGTCATCCTCGTCGGCGGCAGATTCCGCCGCGGCCTCTGAGCTGGTAGCCGCGAGGGATGGGAGGGGAAAGTTGGAGCGGCGGTCGCAGGCGCGTCGGAGCTGGGAAGAAGTAGAAACCCCGCCCGTGGCCACGGTGGCCGCGGGAGAGGTCATCGATGCGCCTGCAGGCACCGCCGCCGCCGCTGGAACAGATCCAGATCCGGCGGGGGTCGAAGAGGCCGCAGCCAGTGCCGCCGTCGCTGCCGCATCCTGCTGAGTGCTCGCCATTTAGGGGAGAGGGCGCTGCTCGTGCTCGCCGGAGTTGAGTTCGAGGAGGAGTTGAGCTCGGGAAGGTGAGGAGGCCACGGTGGGTGTGCGAATGAGGAAGAAGTGCATCGATGTGCCCTTTGGAGGTATTTATCCCCACGCGCCAAGATCCGTGCCTAAAATTAGGGGGACGCGAGATTTCCGCCACGTGCCCACGATTTGCACGTCGTGGCAACGGCGTCTGCGGCCTCGCTCCGATTTCTGTGCGTGGTGGAGAAACCATCATGACGCATGCCCAAGTCCAAACTGTCGTGGACTGCATGGCGTCATCCGTCAACATTTGACGAGCCTAGTCAATTGACAAGACTGGTGCCAGGAAGATTCCTGACAATGGTCAGGCCGTCTTTCCCATGATGGCGGCAAGTTGTCCGACTACTTTAGGCGGACCGCCGCTTACTTTCAACTATGGAATGCTTCAAGCTCTTCAGACGCTTACAAGACAAGGCGGACGTTGCCGACAAAGAAGACGGCGCCTGAAGAACTCGAACCCTCCCAGGGGCTAATGTTGGGGATATACCTACTAGGGGTATCACCAGCATGGATCAATCCGGCTAGTCCAGGGTGGCCCGCAGTGGTGGTGAAGGCTTTGCCTACCGGGCGGCCCAGATAGCTGACGACCAAGGAAGGCGGATGCCGGCAAGGAGGAGGCCCAAGACTGAAGCCCATGAAGCCACCAAGACCAAGACGGAAGGCGGCATACTTGCCGGCTAGGTTTAGGACTCCGTATACTTGCTGGATACGTATTCACCTTGTAACCCTAGGTCCAGCCGCCTATATAAGCTGGACCTCGGGGCGCCTTTAGGGCAACTCTTTGATAGACAACCAACTCATTGTAACCTGTTCACGGCGATATTGCCTTATAGTGATTTATAGCAGCACGTAGGGCACCGCCACCGCCGTGGTGCCTGAAGCTGGGTAAACCGCCGTGTACAATCCCGACCTTGACGACGTCCACCTTCTTGCCCTACGTTCACCCTCGGCTAGCAGGACCCCGTCTCCTATCCAAAATGCCGATACGACGACAGTGGCATCTTGTTAATATGTTAGTCCCAGAAAATGCATAAAAATGCCATGAAGTGTGAATAAAACATGTAGCAATTGGTATAATACAAGCATGGAACATAAGAAATTATAGATACGTTGGAGACGTATCAATTACCAGTAGATTCCCTTGAGGCCCTGATACGTCTCAAACGTATCTATAATTTTTCATGTTCCATGCTGTTATTATATCAATTGCTACATGTTTTGGTTACACTTCATATCATTTTTATGCATTTTCTGGGACTAACCTATTAACAAGATGCCAAAGTGCCAGTTCCCTGTTTTCTGCTGTTTTTTTTTTTCAGAAAAATCTATTAAGGAAATATTCTCGGAATTGGACGAAATAAAAGACATCGTCAATAATATCACGAGGTGATCACGGAGTCCAAAGGGGAGTCGGAGCAGACCCACCAAGGGGCCACGCCACACTAGGGCGCGGCCCAGGGTGGGCCCGCGCCCCTATGGCGTGGTGGCCCCCTGGGCCACCGACGCCGCCTCTTCGCCTATATATTCTCCGCGACGCGAAAACCCTATTACGGTCGATCATATTCCATGAAAAGTTCCGTCGCGGCCGTCATCGTCAATCTCAGATCGGAGGAGTTCTGAAGCTCTTCCCGCACCCTGCCGGAGGGGAGATCATCACCGGAGGGCTCTACATCACCATGCCTGCCTCCGGAGTGATGCGTGAGTAGTCCACCCCTGGACTACGGGTCCATAGCAGTAGCTAGATGGTTGTCTCTCTACCTTGTGCCTCCATGTTTAGATCTTGTGAGCTGCCTAACATGATCAAGATCATATCTATTATATAATTAAAACACAGGTTAACCAACGGTTTAGATTTGTCACTCTAAACTTAAGATGTCTCAACGGTTTAGATCTAAGGGACTTAATTATGGATATGCACGTGGTTGTTGGGATCGTAAATTGCTTGATTGCGCACCGTGCGCAATATGAACTCTACTTCGTTTCCAATATTGATCGTGCTGTATTAGGATACGTCTTCAATAGCTGAACACATATATACTAGAGATAATAAGATCTGTACGTACATCCTAAGGAAACAAATCAATCGGCGATATATCCGATCATGAACTCAGCAAAACAGTACTAGGAAAAAGGTCTTCGGGTGCGTCAAAGCATTGAGGGACATGCCATGGCCTGGCCTCATGTTCGCCGTCATGCCGGCACATGATTTCGCACGCCGCCGCATCAACGTTTTGTCCGCCGCATCAACGTTTTGTCCGCTATCTAGGCTAACAAGCATGGCCTGTGACAGCCCAATTCGGATTCACGGAATAGTCCTAGATCGGAAGTTCGATCGACGATAACTCGATCGAGCGCATGGGCGGGTGTCAACAGGCAAGGGCGAGTAGCCAGAAATATCGAAGAGCGAAAACGACGGCGGGAATTAGCAGCTGAAAGATCGTCCAGTGAGATCCGGCTAACGGGCCGATTATGATCAGAGAAGATGGCTTCACGCTGCCGGTCTAGACGGGCCTTCGATCATCATGATGTCCGTCGCCGATGTGCTGGAGAAAAGCGTACAAGCGGAGCTGATGGTGGCCTTGAGAGCTGCTCTGCACCGGCAGGCTCCTCGAGACATGCCGGCCGGTCTGCTAGCCATGGTATGTACTCTGCTCCACAAAGTACATTATGTTTTACAGGCGAACCACGACTAATTTGACAGCCAAAACGTTGGCAGAAGCGAGCTAGACAAGACGGGAAGCCAAGCAGCGATGGCTAAATACAATTTTCATATCAATTGAATTAGCAGTTTTGTTGAAAGGCTGAATGGCTGGCGCATATTAACATAGATCTATTTTATAGAGGATATTTATGATCGCCAAACTACTCTATCAACAGAGTCAAGCTGGGTGCTAGGTCAATTGTTGAAGGTACGCATCCATCCCTATAAAACTGATAACAAGGTAGTCTAATTTTCGACAACTGATAGGCTACAAATATATGCATCTTATTCGAACTGGAACCCATCATTTAGATTAGTCTCATAAAATATTTTAAGTATACAAATATTATAGATTTTTCCTATGTTCCTAAATAGCATGCAGTCAATTAACATCTATAGCTTTGACAAGTAATATACAACTTGGTACGTACATACGAGGATACATAAGTAGTATTAGCTTCACAAAGATAACAACATACATGCAAACTGAGTTTTGACTTTTGACACGTTATTTGGAGGTAGATATACCAAAAATAATGTACTTTAAGAATCTTCTTTTCACTATTTACTTTAAGAAAAAATATATACCAGAGAAGAAATCCATCATACAGATCTTGCATCCATCTTTGGTCTTTGGAGCATGCAATATTTCAGGCAACATCGTTGGAATTTTATTCTTGCTACTTCATGATGTATGCTTCATAACTATCACTGGCTGTAGTATTTTTCTGAATCTAAATTTAGATGGTGCCCAGCGAAGCTTCCATTTGGATCGCCCCAACTTAGTCGCATCAGTTTTACAAATGCTCTAGATTTGGCACACGTTTTTTTTTTTGTGAAGCTGCATATAATTGCAATTTACCTGCTTCATGAGGAATTCCTGTTGTGCCATCCACAGAAAATAAAAGGGTTGTTTTGGTGAACAACAAAGGAGAAAAAATAGATATTAATGTCACGGTGTTATCATTTACTCATTTACTGGATTTGTTTGCGCTCGCAGCATGCCATTCCACCGATGCAGTAAGTGGGAAAGAAAAAAGGAGAAATCATATATTCCTTCTGATGCGTGATGAATTGAAAGCTGTTTCTTATTCTTTATCGCTTTATTTGCTCTCGCACCCGGCCATTCCATAAATCACTGAGGATCCGAAGGAACCACTAGCACAAAGAAAAACTTCATTGGTTAAGAGATGAACTATCTTCTTCTGTGTGAAACCAGTTTGTGTACATACCTGTGGATCGTAAACCAGGAGAGAGGTAAATGCCAAGTTTGTGATTGAGCATTCATTTCCTTAATCAGGTACCTCCATGACCAAACCAGGGGCGAGGGCTGCAATTGTTCTTACTGATTTGCCTCCCCTCTCTTCCATTAATCTATTTGATTTAGTTCTTTCATCTTTATGTCTATTGTTTTTGTCGAACTTATGCCTACCTTTGATGAAAAGGCAAGTCGACAGCAGGGAAAGATTAATATATGTAATATATTTACTCCATTGAATACCTATTTTTTCTGAAATTTAGCTACTACTCTCTCTGTATCAAAATATAATATGTTTTAGATATTTCAATGCGTACTACATATTAGCTGAAATGAGTTAATCTACACTCATACTGTCTATATTGTTATAAAAAAATGATAAAAAAACTTATATTTTGGTACAGAGGTATAATACATTATATTACATTTCTCAGTTACGTGATTTTTTTTCGGATCTCAATTATGTGACTTGCATATACAATATATTTTCTTTCGGTTATGTGATTGCATATACAATATATTCTATCTCGGTTATGTGACTTGCATATACAATATATTCTCTCTTGGTTGTGTACTTGCATGTACAGTACATTGTCTCGGTTATCTGACTTGCCCGTGCTAGCAATTATTGCTCAATAGATGGGTGGTGCAGGTTCACAGTACACGTTGAGCCTTTCTAAAATGCATATTTTTTGTTGCGCTGCCACGGCTATTGTTCATATAGTAGATAAATACCTGATTTGGAACAGAAGTCGGCAAAATTAGCATTGTGATTTTTATACTAACTCAATATGGGAAGTCCAACCTGCGTGAATGAGAAGGAATTTTACATAAATTATGTATTATTAGTTTATGACATTGTCATACATCAATTCGTGTAATATAAGCATATGCAAAAACATCTTTAAGCGTCAACATTGCCATAATAAAAAACAAGTGCAATTCAATAATATGTTAATGCATATTTAAGAAGAGTACATGTACATATCACTAAGAACTGAACATTGGACGCTTGCTTTCAAAAATTAATGAAATGATTAGCATAGAGAACGCACATTAGCAGTATAGAGATAAAGAAACATTATCAGTATGAAAGTATTTGAATTTGGCATCCCGGGAAACGATAACCAAGAAGATATTTTTTTAAGGAAAGCTAGAGCTTTATTATTTAATACAGGTAAGGACCTAATACAGCTCAATAAATGTTTATCCAGGATCCAATGGTCCGATATGTGGACGTACCCTGTAAAAAAATATCAATGTTAGTGTACCAGTGAAAGAAACAAAATATGTTAGGAAAATTGACAAATAACTCGAGACACTTGACACACAAAAAAGGAATCTAGCCGTGCAAATGCGCGGGCTACACCGCTAGTTATTATAATGCTAGATGTTGTGTTTGCTGGGATCCGATGAATATTGATACCATGTTTATTCAAGTTGTTTATCTATGTGCTCTTGATCTTGCATGCTCTCCGTTGCTAGTAGATGCTTTGGCCAAGTAGATGCTTGTGACTCCAAGAGGGGGTATTTATGCTCGATAGTGGGTTCAGTCTCTAGATATCTGGATCAGTGACAGAAAGGTCTAAGATGGTAGATGTGCTGTTGCTACTAGGGATAAAACATTGGTGCAGTGTCCAAGGGCACTTGTATTGATTACATTACACACTTTACTTCATGCAATAATCTGTTGTTAGCAACTTAATACTGAATGGGATGCGGATGCTGCCTTGAAGGTGGATTATTTAGGCATAGATGCTGTTGGAATAACGGTCTATGTACTTTGTTGTAATGTCCAACTATATTTCATAGTAGACATCTTGGCATGTATTGCATTGTTATGCCCTCTCTATTTGTCAATTGCCCAGCTGTAATTTGTTTACCCAACATGCTAGTTATCTGTTCTGAGAGAGACACCACTAGTGAACTGTGGACCCTGGTCCAATTTCCTCATACTGTTTACACAACCTGCTGCAATCATCTGTTTCCTGTTACTTGCTTTTTCCTGCTGTTTTCCACACCATACGTTTAACTCTTTGTTTCTGCAAGACCGGAGAGATTGACAACCTCTCTGTTTCGTGTTGGGCAAAGTTCTGGTTTGTGTCTGTGCAGATTCCACGTTGGTGCAAGCTCCCTAGCGCCAGGGGGAGTCAACATCAACAACCTTCCGATAGATCATCAAGTCCTACTGGATTGATAACCTTGGGTAGATTTCTCAAGGGAAAACTTCTGCTCTACATCATAACCTTCCTCTTGGGGTTCACCAACACGTAGCCATCAAGCTGTTTTCTGGCGCCGTTGCCGGGGACTTGGAGGCTATTGGAAAGGGGAGTCTCTCAGTTCCAATCTCTTTACTTTGTTTTTTGTCTTGTTTTATTTTTGTTTTGCTTGCTGTTAAAAATCAAAAACCCAAAAAAAAATTTCCTGCATCTAGTTTATTTCGGTTTGCTCATCATGTCTAGTTCCGCTCCTAATATCATGTCTCCTGAGGATGAGGTTTTCACTTTTAAGCAAGGAAGTGGGGAGAGTTTTGGTGATGCTTGGTCTAGAATTTCTGAATCCTATGTTAAAACTGAACCTAAAATGGCTTTGAGTCTGTTTTTTAGTAGTTTCTATTTTGGGTTGCTTCTTTGTTATAGATATGCTCTAGATGCTGTAGTTGGGGGAGATTTCCTTCGTTATGATGGGGATCAAGCTTTCAATGCCATAAAAAAATTAATTGCAGCATCTGCCTCTTCAAATAAAAAAATAGAATCTGCTTTTGAGAACATTCATTCAAGACTAGAATCACTTGAGTCAGAGTTGGCTAGTTTTAAAGAAACTTTTAAACTTTTTGAAAGTGTCCCTATGCCATTCGAACCTTCTGGATGGGTTCCTTCACTAAAAATTTCAATTGATGGGACAATTTTCTATGCTCATTGTGATATTAAATCTGAATTTTGCTTGATGCCTAAGAGGATTTATGACTCCCTGAATTTATATGAACTCTCAAAAAGTGAAACTTTTGTAACTCTAGCTGATAATTCAATCAAGTTATCTTTTGGGACTACTCAAGGAGTTGTTACTAAAATAAAGGGAGTATTTACACCTACTGATTATCATGTCATTGAATGTGTAGGAAATGGGAGCATCACACTTGGAAGAGGATTATTGAGGCAATTGGGAGCTGTCATTGACATGGGTGAAGCTACTCTGAAATTTAAACCTCCATATTGTTTGCATCATTTTCCTAATGCCCCTAAAGCCAAGGCTAAGAAAAAGAATAAGAGGTCTAAAGGTAACACTATTGGTACCTCTGGTCTTACAATACTTGATGCATCTCTTCATGCCTAGCTCAAAGGCATTAAAGAAAAGCACTTCTGGGAGATAACCCATGTTTTTATTTGCTGTTTTATTTTTGTTTTCTTGAGTCAAGGATGCTTGTTTACCTCTGTAGCAACTCCTTTGTATCTTTTATTTGCTGTTTTGTTGTGCCAAGGAGAGTTACTAATGCAAAGTTGGTTTTATTTTCGGGACTGCATTGGGACAGATTGCTGTTCGTCACCGTTTAATTCAGTAGAAAATCAGAAAAAATCAAAAAATGCTGAAATTTTTGTGCATGTTCCTGATGATGTTACGCAACTTTCATTATTTCAAAAGTTTTTCATCTGAGCATCGTAAGTGCCTCGAAAAAATTCGTCATTACAGACTGTTCTGGTTTGACAGATTCTGTCTTTTATTTTGCATTCTCTCTTTTACAAGTTTTTAAGTGGTTTCTTTTCGTGTAAAAGTGCCCACTTGAGCCTAGTAACAGTGGCTAATGTTTAAAATAGTTGGCTTGTGAGTTTTGTCTTTGCTAGAACTTTGAAGTATTATCTTTTAGTGCACTAACCTGCTAATGAGAAAAGCTGTTAAGTTTTGGTGTGAAGGAAGTTTTCAAGTGTTGATAGAGGAGAATGATATTACATGATCAAGAAGAGTGAAGAGCTTAAGCTTGGGGAGGCTTACCTCCCCAGCATATTTCAAGAAGACTCAAGCATCTAAGCTTGGGGATGCCCAAGGCATCCCCTTCTTCATCTACAAATTATCAGGTCATCTCTAATGGTGCTATATTTTTATTGCTTCATACTAGTGTACTCTTCCTTGGAGCGTCAGTGTGTTTTTGTTTTCAGTTTGTTTTGTTTGCTGTGCTATACTTGTTGGATCCTAGCATTCATGTTTGGGAGAGAGACACGCTCCACTTTTTCATTAGAATACTCTTGTGCTTCACTTATACTTGTTGAGTATTCCTGTCTAGTTGCTGTTATTGCTGTTAGCTCTCAGTTTTTCATGTATCTCTTGTTAGAGCTTTCAGTTTCTTTTGAAGAAAGTACTCTCTTGCTTCACTTATATCTGTTTGGAGAGTTGTCAAATAAGTTGATTGGTGTTTGGTTGGACCAGAAAAATGCTATGCATGTGGTAGTGGTATAAAATGCTTACATGAATCTTTTTAGATCGTTGTCTTGAGTAATTTGATGCTTGCCAATTGTTTTGAGCTGTCAAGTAATTAATGTTTAAGCTTGTGCATCATGTAAGTAATGGCTATTAATGAAGAACTACTATAAGGATTTTCTGCTATAATAATCTGTTGCATAATTGGAAGTCCATAGTAGTCTAGATAATTTTTGGATGAAGGCTATGTGTTAACAAGGAAGACAGTGGGAGTCTATGGTTCGTCAAACCTTGTGTTTTATGTACACTCTTGCTATTCCAGTTGATAATGATGTTTGCTTATAATAACTTTGCTAGCCTAAACTCTGTACTAAGAGGGAATGCTTCTTGTACATCCAAAACCTTGAGCCAAATCCATGCCACCTGTGTCCACCATACCTACCTATTATGTGGTGTTTTCACCATTCCAAGTAAATTTCTTCATGTGCTATCTACTAACTACTCAAAACAATTATCCTTTTTGTGTCACTACTTGAAAAGCTCATAAGGACGTAGTAGTGAGATTTGTCATCTTCCATGCTAATTAATTTACAAGGATTGGCAGCTTCATCTGCTTCTCCACCTTTTATTTTGCATTAAAGAGCTGGTTAGTCCACCCTATAAATAAATAAATAGACACTCCTCCATGGTGAATGTTGGTGGGCACCCGAGGATTCGGTTAGCCATGGTTTGTGGAAAGTAAATGGTTGGGAGGAGTGTCACCAATAAGTGCTTGTTACAAGTGCAGTCCTAAAAACTCTCGGAACCGCTCTAAAAGTTAGTTAGCCATGGAAGATGACAAGTACCTGCTATTTGATTTGTTGACACCTGTATACACCATTACCTTACAAAACAATATTTTATGCTCTCTATATGCCTTCGGGAACTACAGCTCTAGCACATGATGTTAATCCCTGCTTCCCTCTGCGAAGGGCCATTCTTTTACTTTTATGTTGAGTCAGTTTTCCCACTTCTTTCTGTCTACTTAAGCAAACATCATTGTCAACTCCAGTATAACAGTTTTTACATAACTTTGTGTTTGGTTGATCATATTCTTTGCATTGACATTATCTATATGATATACATGTTGAAAGTTGAAGCAAAAGCTGAAGCTATTATCTTCCTTTGTGTTGATACAAACACTTTCATGTTGAGAATTATTGCTGCTGTGAACTAACTATTATGTTAGACTATTATATCTCTAAATGTTTTATAGTGTTATTCATGAAAGTTTGCACTTGTGTGATCACTTATGTTTACTCTTTATTTACTTGCTTGCAAACTATAGACCATTGGCTTGGATCACTTCATTCAGATCATGTGCATTACATTGTTATTTGATCAAAGATTGTGTTGGTAGCATGTCACTTCAAAAATTATCTGTTTTTATCGTTTACCTACTCGAGGACGAGCAGGAACTAAGCTTGGGGATGCTTGATACGTCTCAAACGTATCTATAATTTTTGATGTTCCATGCTGTTATTATATCAATTGCTACATGTTTTGGTTACACTTATATCATTTTTATGCATTTTCTGGGACTAACCTATTAACAAGATGCCACAGTGCCAGTTCCCTGTTTTCTGCTGTTTTTGGTTTCAGAAAATCTATTAAGGAAATATTCTCGGAATTGGACGAAACAAAAGACATCGTCAATAATATCACGAGGAGATCACGGAGTCCAAAGGGGAGTCGGAGCAGACCCACCAGGGGGCCACGCCACACTAGGGCGCGGCCCAGGGTGGGCCCGCGCCCCCCTATGGCGTGGTGGCCCCCCTCGGCCACCGACGCCGCCTCTTCGCCTATATATTCTCCGCGACGCGAAAACCCTATTACGGTCGATCATATTCCACGAAAAGTTCCGTCGCGGCCGTCATCGTCAATCTCAGATCGGAGGAGTTCTGAAGCTCTTCCCGGCACCCTGCCGGAGGGGAGATCATCACCGGAGGGCTCTACATCACCATGCCTGCCTCCGGAGTGATGCGTGAGTAGTCCACCCTGGACTACGGGTCCATAGCAGTAGCTAGATGGTTGTCTCTCTACCTTGTGCCTCCATGTTTAGATCTTGTGAGCTGCCTAACATGATCAAGATCATCTTATTGTAATGCTAGATGTTGTGTTTGCTGGGATCCGATGAATATTGATACCATGTTTATTCAAGTTGTTTATCTATGTGCTCTTGATCTTGCATGCTCTCCGTTGCTAGTAGATGCTTTGGCCAAGTAGATGCTTGTGACTCCAAGAGGGGGTATTTATGCTCGATAGTGGGTTCAGTCTCTAGATATCTGGATCAGTGACAGAAAGGTCTAAGATGGTAGATGTGCTGTTGCTACTAGGGATAAAACATTGGTGCAGTGTCCAAGGGCACTTGTATTGATTACATTACACACTTTACTTCATGCAATAATCTGTTGTTAGCAACTTAATACTGAATGGGATGCGGATGCTGCCTTGAAGGTGGATTATTTAGGCATAGATGCTGTTGGAATAACGGTCTATGTACTTTGTTGTAATGCCCAACTAGATTTCATAGTAGACATCTTGGCATGTATTGCATTGTTATGCCCTCTCTATTTGTCAATTGCCCAGCTGTAATTTGTTTACCCAACATGCTAGTTATCTGTTCTGAGAGAGACACCACTAGTGAACTGTGGACCCTGGTCCAATTTCCTCATACTGTTTACACAACCTGCTGCAATCATCTGTTTCCTGTTACTTGCTGTTTTTCCTGCTGTTTTCCACACCATACGTTTAACTCTTTGTTTCTGCAAGACCGGAGAGATTGACAACCTCTCTGTTTCGTGTTGGGCAAAGTTCTGGTTTGTGTCTGTGCAGATTCCACGTTGGTGCAAGCTCCCTAGCGCCAGGGGGAGTCAACATCAACAACCTTCCGATAGATCGTCAAGTCCTACTGGATTGATAACCTTGGGTAGATTTCTCAAGGGAAAACTTCTGCTGTCTACATCATAACCTTCCTCTTGGGGTTCACCAACACGTAGCCATCAGGCCCCGCTGCAAACGGGCTGGTAGGACAGAAGATGTTGTGCAAGTTTCTCATTGCGAGCACGTACGACTAAATACAGAACACATGCCTATGGTTACTTAGTACTTGGATACCGCATTATTATTTTTATGCAAATGCCTTGTCTTGATTATTACGTGAATTATCTTATCCATGCAGCGCCCGTTCATCCATCCATATGCCTACAGTATTTTAATCCTGATGTCTACTATAATCACTACTGCTGTCTTTATTACACTGCTACTATTATTTCACTACTGCTACTGCTTTAAAACTGTTGCTACTGATAATCTGTGTCGAGCAAGTCTATTTCCAGGTGCAGCTGAATTGACAACTCCGCTGTTAAGGCTTATAAATATTCTTTGGCTCCCCTTGTGTCGAATCAATAAATTTGGGTTTTACTTCCCTCGAAGACTGTTGCGATCCCCTATACTTGTGGGTCATCAAGACTATTTTCTGGCGCCGTTGCCGGGGAGCATAGCTTTATTTGTAAGCTCACCTGATATTGATATTGTTCGCTGCAATCACTTCATCATGGGTAAAGCTCCTATCGAGAAGGTTCGTATATTGCCTTCCACTACAAGAAAAGGTACGACTCTGAGTACCTCTGCTGCTCTTGATTCACCATCTGTGATGAGTCAACTTGTTACACCACCACAAACTTCACGTGTTGGTACTACTACTGAATCTGAAATTACTTCTGAAAATTTTGATGATGCTTCTACTGTGCTTGATGAGAGTATTCCATTAGGTCCTCTTTTAGATGCTGCTATTGCTAAGTCTAAACAACTTGAAAATGATGAAACACCTAATGAAAATCTCTTTACACCTGTTAGTTCACCTGAGTCTGTGGAACACTCTAGTGATGATCTTGATGACACTTATGTGGAAATTGATGATGACTTTATTGATAAATGTCATGCTACTACTAGTGCAAGTGGTATTAAAAGCCTTCTTGCACAACATGCTGTTAGATATAAACTGTCTCCTGATCCTAAGTTTGCCACCTCTCCCATAAACATTAAAGATAAGGATTATGATTTCTCTCTTGATTTATCTCATATATCTATTGTTGAGAAAGCACCTTTTCGTGGTACTGGTAAAGAAAGTGCTGTAGAGCGCATGAATGAGCTCTTTACTTTGAGTAGCTTGTTTTCTGATGATATCAAGAAGCGTAGTTACTTTGTTGCTAAATTTTTTCCTTTCTCATTAAAGGATGATGCTAAAACTTGGTATAATAATTTGCCTCCTGATTCTATTGATAGTCCTACTGGCTTGCTTAATGTTTTCTTCCAGAAATATTTTCCTGCTAGTGCTCAACATGTTGCTTTGCAGAAAATTTATAATTTTGATCAGGATGATGGAGAGAAACTGCCTGAAGCTTGGGCAAGGTTTGCTCTCTGATTAGGGCTCGGCCTGGGCATGATTTGGAAAAGCATGACCTTCTTGATATATTTTATAGTGGACTAACCATTGAATCTAGGGCATACTTGGATAGTTTTGCTGGTTGTGTTTTCAGGAAAAGAACCCCAGACGAAGCTGAAGAATTAATGGCTAAAATAACCAAAATCATGATGATTGGGCTACACCTGAACCGACTCCAACACCAATATTGAAGAAGGGGGGGTATGATTGAATTAAATAATGTAGAGATGAGGGAAGCCAAGAAATCTCTTAAGGAGAAGGGTATTAAATCCGAAGATGTGAAGAATCTACCACCTATAGAAGATTTATGTAAGCCAATTCCCCATTCATCTACAATTGAGGTACACTCTCTTCAACGCTTTAATGGAGATATTCCTTACTCTAAACCTCCTGATCAATGCTTAGATGAATTTGATAATTATGTTCTTAAGCAAGATTACTTTAATATGAGAGTAGAGAATCATTTAATGGAAAATTCTCAAGCTATTAGTAAATTGCATGATATTGTGGAGAGAACATCCAATGATGTTAAGATGCTTATTAAACATTTTCATATGGTTCAAACTCAAATTGATCAACTTACTAAAGTGCAAAATGACATGTTAGTTAATACTTCTAAAGAAAAAGAGAAGCATGCTTATGAAGTAACAACTAGAGGTGGTGTTTCCACTCAGGATCCTTTATATCCTGAGGGGCATCCCAAAAGAGTTGAACAAGATTCTCAACGAACTAAAGAAACTAGTGCTCCTTCTAAGAAAAAGAAGAAGAAACGTAAAGCTGTTGTAGAATCTTCTGAACCTGCTAATGATCCTAATAGTACATCTATTTCTGATGCTAAAACTGAAAGTGGTAATGAACATGACAATGATAATGATAAGAATGATGCTTCTGATAAAGAAGAGGTTGAAGAGGAACCTGAAAAGCATGCTAAAAATAAAAAGTACACTAAAGATGATTTCATTGCTAAGAAACATGGTAATGAAAGAGAACCTTGGGTTCAAAAGCAAATGTCTTTTCCTGTTAAGAAGCTCAAATCAAAGGAAGAAGAACACTATAATAAATTTTGTGATTGGATGAAACCTTTGTTCTTGCAAATCCCTTTGACTGATGCTATTAAATTGCCTCCTTATTCAAAGTATATGAAAGACATTGTTTCTAACAAAAGGAAAATTCCCAATGAGGAGATTTCCACTATGCTTGCTAATTACTCTTTCAATGGCAAGGTTCCAAAGAAGCTGGGAGATCCAGGTATACCAACTATTCCTTGTCCCATCAAGAATAATTATGTTAGAACTGCTCTATGTGATTTGGGAGCAGGAGTTAGTGTTATGCCTTTTTCTCTTTATAAGAGACTTTATTTGGATAAATTGATACCAACTGATATATCTTTGCAAATGGCTGATAAATCTACTGCTGTTCCTATTGGCATTTGTGAGGATGTCCCTGTTCAAGTTGCTAATAACTGTCTAATCTTGACTGATTTTGTTGTGCTTGAAATGCCTGAAGATGATAATATGTCTATTATTCTTGGGAGACCTTTTCTAATACTGCAGGTGTTGTTATTGATTGCAATAAAGGAAAAGTAACTTTGAATGTGAATGACAAAGAGCATACTGTTTATTTCCCCAAGAAAATCGATAAAGTACTTGGAGTTAATACAATTTCTAATTTGAGAGCTATCAAAGTGGGAAGTATTGATTGCCCTATATATGATCATCAAGAGGGATATCAAAATATTATGATTGGATCCATATCAATACAATTCAAGGTAACATGATTGTTTTATGAGGTTTAATTCTTCTTATGTCATATAAAATTTATTTGGTGGCAAGACTTGATCAACCTTGTTAACAAATACATTTTAAATGCATGAAGGAACTAAACAACATTCCCCTTTCCATCTCTGTTTTACCTACTACAATGTTGCTTAGTTTAAAAGGTTTAGCTGAGTTTGATTTTTGAAATCATTTTTCTGCCTGAATTCTATTATCTTAGCACCAGAAATTGTCCAAATTGAAAGTTTTCAAAAATTTATAAAAATTATACCACTGGTCTTATTTTTCAAAATGCAACGTGGGAATGTCTGGAGCTGACCAGGGGGACCCACCATGCCAGCTCCCCACATGGTGGCGCGGCCAGGCATGTGGGCGCGCCATGGTATGGGGAGGGCCCCACCTGGCCCTCCACTCACTCAGCCACCTACCACCTCACTCACTCTCACGAAAAAACACTCCACCATTGTTCAAACCCGAGTTCTTGCTGTTCTTGCTCGCGATTTTCGATCTCTTTGCTCAGCCCATCTTTGCTGTTCAGATTTGGGGCATTTGTTCTCCGGTATGTGACTCCTCCGAATATCCAAGTAGAATTTTGTTTAGTTGAGTATATCTTGAGTATTTTGCTGCTGTAGGTGACATGTTAAGTGAGTTTGCATGCTTGTTCTAAGTTGTAATAATTAGTTTTGATGCATGTTTAGTACTCTAGCAAGTTCCTATAGTAGTTCCCCTCATTTATATGTCTCAAAATCAACTTTTATAATGTTTGTTAAAAATTTCAGAGAATGGAGGTGAATGAACACCAACTCAACCAACATGAATTGGAGGTGCATGAAGTCATGAAAGTCCACCGTGAAGAGGGTGTATTCCCCTCCTTTTACCCATGCACCGAATTCATGAAAAATGCAGGAATTCTGCAGGATGTTCAAACTCTAATCTCTAATGCAGGGTTAGGAGATTTTGTTGTTGGTGAACCTTACCAATACGCAAAACTAACCATGTCAGTGGTGCAGGATTTTGAATTCGATTGGTCCCTACCTAATCCCATGGTTCGATATAACATCTACAATAAGGCTGTCAGTATTCCTTTTGATGATTTTTGTACAGCCATCAAGGTGCCACAGTGGGGATCTCGAGGGAAGATAAGGGGGCTGCCGCCGCCATTATTGGACCTATACAAGGAGATCTGTCAAGGGAGAAGTTTCTCAGATGAGAGTGGTAAAATTCGAAGTATTCAACTCCCATCTATTCGATATTTTGCTTACTTTATCACCAAGTGTGTTCTTACTAGGAAGCATGCAAATAAGTTATCTATCCATGACTTGGTCTTCTTAGCAGCTGCTTTGCAACATGATAGAACTTATAATCTGGGTGCTTTGATAGCTTTTAGACTTTCTACTAACCGCGATAAAGGTGGGATTTGTGGGGGACTCATTGCCTCTCGTTTGTTAGTTATGCATGGTGTAGTACCTCACCCTCTTGATGTTCAGCTCCCCATAGAGAAACTTGATATCACTTCCATGATTAGACACAACTTTGTTTCCAATTGGTCTGATTTGAATAGCCTATCTTATGAGATAACCTTTTTCAAGAAAAAGTGGAGAGTAATTAAGTCTGAGCGAATAGTTGGATTGCCTGCACCTGTTTTGTTTAACCTTGATTCCAGGGGAAGTTGGTCGCTCACAGAAGATGAATTTGATGAGTACATAGAGGGACATGGCCACCACGCAGGGGACGGCGTGGAGGAGGCCGAAGATCACCTCGACCTGTCCTCCGACGCAGCAGTTCTTCACATCAGTACTCTGGGTATATGGACCTTCAGCTTCTTCTTCTGCACAGGGGCCTGATTACGATCACGCCATGTATGATCCACCGGCATAGAACCCCTACCCTCACTGGGGTTGATCTCCACTTAGGCCAAAAGCCTAAGCTTGGGGGGAGGTATACCGACATCACACTCATTTACATATCATATCCTGTCGGTACTTTGTATATCCATGTTTCGATTTTCTTTTCTTTCTTTTTGGTTGTTTTTTTTATTTCCGCTTCCAAAACACAAAAGACCAAAAATATTTTGTTGTTTCTCTTCACTTATTTCTTTAGTGTCTAGTATTAGTTTGCTTAATTGTTTAATTTCGGGTTTGTTATTCAAAAATCCAAAAATATTTTGCCTTGTTTGCTTGTTTCCTTTTGTTCTTGTTTTAATTTCGAAAACACCAAAATATTTGTCGTTCTTCTTCGGTTTTGTAAAGCTTGCTGTAGAGTTCAGCGGTCTCCGGTGGTTCCATGGAGCTTGGTTTTCATTTCATATTATTCGAGCCACACAAGTGAAAAGCAATAATGACGATCTACGACAATTCGAGTTGGGTGAGAGGCTGGTATGAACTCTATTTGTTTTCATTTTTGTACATATACTCATCCATGTGAGCATGCTTAGTTGGTTCATGTGAGGTATATGTCATTTAATGATGCTTAGTAGTTCATGTTCTCTTATGGTTAGTTCCAATTTATTAATAGTGAGTGGCATGTCATAGATGTTTGCTTGTATTGTTCTATTCATAAATAGGTATGACATTGTGGTATCCTCCTCTGAATAATTCATTTGAATTGACTTGGCACATGCTCACGCATGCATACGACTGAAAACAAAAAGTCGATAAGCCTCGATGATTTACTTTGCCTCAGAGTACTTGTATCACTTTTATACCCCCGTTAATTTTGTTTTTTTGCAAGCATGATTATGACGGTTATTGC
Organism: Poa pratensis; assembly: GCA_947311845.1. NCBI lineage: Eukaryota > Viridiplantae > Streptophyta > Magnoliopsida > Poales > Poaceae > Poa > Poa pratensis. The sequence goes on from CAMZMU010000074.1 coordinate 82,389,725, forward strand.
TCTCTTGATTGTCGCTTCCCAGTCTATTGCTAGCCTCCACTTGTACTGAGCGGGAATGCTGCTCGTGCTTCCAAATCCCTGAAAACCAAGTTATTCCAAAGTGTCCACCATAAATACCTATGCATGGCATTTCAAACCATTCAAGTAAATTTTCATGTGCTACCTTTAAAACCTTCAAATTACTTCTCATTTTGTGACACTGTTTTTAGCTCATGAGGAAGTAGTAGTTGGGTTTGTTATCTTCCATACTAAATTAAGTACCCCGACTTGCATGCTTCATCTGCTTGTCACTAATTTTGCAAAGAGCTGGTTAGGCCATTATAACATTCAAAAAGTAAATTTCAAAATAGGCACTCCTCCATGGTATGTGATTGTTGGTAGGCACCCGAGGATTCGGTTAGCCATGGTTTGTGTAAGCAAAGGTTGGGAGGAGTGTCAAACAATATATAAAGTGCATGCTATAAATGCTTAATATCAACATTTCGGAACCACTCTCAACTTGTTTAGTATGGAAGATAACAAGAACTCTATTGCCATTCGTTGACAGGAACAACCACCTCCCAAAACAATTTTACTTCTGTTTTAAAAATAAAAAGCTCTAGCACATGATAATCCCTGCTTCCCTCTGCGAAGGGCCAATCTTTTACTTTTATGTTGAGTCATCATCCTTTCTTTAAGCACCTTCTCGAGAGCATAATTGTCATTCTTAGTGTAATGTGCTTGTGCCAGAATGTGGTTAACTGTGGTATAACTTTGATGCTTTTATCTTTGATAATCTTTACTTCTAGTCTTCCCTTGAACTTCAGAGGTGCCTGGGCATTTATGTTTGCTGTACAAATACGGGCAAGCGAGATACCACCTTATCATATCTTATTATGAGCATTGCAATCCTCCTAATAGATATGTTTCATGTTGCTTATTATTAGTATGTTGGTATCTTTTCATGATTGACATAACTATCAGGTGACATTATTTGCATGAATCTTATTATGAATTGCCTAAGCACTTGTCCATATTGTGAGAATATTTACATCATATGAAGCAAATGTGTTCGTGAAAGTTCTTTTATCGCACTCAGTTGTTAACTGAATTGCTTGAGGACAAGTGATACGTCTCCAACGTATCTATAATTTCTTATGTTCCATGCTTGTATTATACCAATTGCTACATGTTTTATTCACACTTCATAGCATTTTTATGCATTTTCTGGGACTAACCTATTAACAAAATGCCACAGTGCCAGTTCCTGTTTTCTGCTGTTTTTGGTTTCAGAAAAGCTGTTCTGCAAATATCCTCGGAATCAGACGAAACAAATTGCAAAGTTCCTATTTTTCCCGACACGATCCAGAAGTCCGAAGGAGAGACGAAGGGGGGGGGGGGGCAGCGAGGCGCCGTCCCCACCCCATGGCGCGGGTGGGCCCTCGCCGCGCCACCTGGTGGGGAGCGAGCCTCGTGGCTCCACCGACGCCGCCCTTCGCCTATTTATTCTCCCAGACGCGAAAACCCTAAAACACCGAGCCATTATTCCAGAAAACATCCGCTGCCGCCGCCGCCGTCAACCCTAACTCGGGGGGTTCCTGAAGCTCTCCCCGGCACCCTACCGAAGAGGGGAATCATCACCGGAGGGCTCTACATCGCCATGCCTGCCTCCGGAGTGATGTGTGAGTAGTTCATCTCTGGACTATGGGTCCATAGCAGTAGCTAGATGGTTGTCTTCTCCTTTTGTGCCATCATGTTTAGATCTTGTGAGCTGCCTATCATGATCAAGATCATCTTATTGTAATGCTACATGTTGTGTTTGCTGGGATCCGATGAGTATTGAATACTATGTCAAGTTGATTATTGATCTATTATATATATGTTGTTTATGATCTTGCATGCTCTCCGTTATTAGTGTAGGCTCTGGCCAAGTTTATGCTTGTAACTCCAAGAGGGAGTATTTATGCTAGATAGTAGGTTCATGCCTCCATTTAATCTGGGACAGTGACAGAAAGTTCTAAGGTTGTGGATGTGCTGTTGCTACTAGGGGTAAAACAGCAATGCTTTGTCTAAGGATATTTGTATTGTTTACATTATGCACCATACTTAATGCAATTGTTTGTTGCTTGCAACTTAATACTGGAAGGGGTGCGGATGCTAACCTGAAGGTGGACTATTTAGGCACAGATGCATGCTGGATGGCGGTCTGTGTACTTTTTCGTAATGCCCAAATAAATCTCATAGTGATCATCATGACTTGTATATGCATTGTTATGCACCTCTTTATTTTATCAATTGCCCAGCTGTAATTCGTTTACCCAGCATGTTAGTATTTTATTATGGAGAGACACCACTAGTGAACTGTGGACCCCGATCCATTCTTTTACATCTGAAATACAACCTACTGCAATCATTGTTCTTTTTCATTCTCTGTAAGCAAACATCATTTTCCACACTATACGTCCAATCCTTTGTTTTCAGCAAGCCGGTGAGATTGACACACTCACTGATTCATTGGGGCAAAGTAGTTTGATTGTCTTGTGTGCAGGTTCCAAGTCAACCGTCAGGAAGTTTGGCTCCCCTTCGACGCCACAAGTTTTCTGACGCCGTTGACACCTTCAGAACATCGCCAATCTCCTACTGGATTGATAACCTTGGTTTCATAACCGAGGGAAGACTTGCTGCTGTACTCATCAAACCTTACACTTGAGGTCTCCCGACGAACGTGTGCTTTACACGCATCAAGCAAGTTTTCTGGCGCGTTGCCGGGGAGATCGAGTTGTTCCTGCAAGGGGAGTCTCTCACTTCCAATCTCTTTACTTTGTTTTTGTCTTGCTTACTTTATTTTTATTTTGTCTTGTTTGCTTTCTTTATATCAAGAACACAAAAAAATTGTTACTTGTTTTACTTTTGTTATTTCAGCCTAAAGTTTGTTTTGCTAAAATGAGTACTCCTGAGAACACCAAGTTGTGTGACTTCACAAGCACAAATAATAATGATTTCATATGCACTCCTATTGCTCCACCTGCTTCTAAAGCAGACTTTTATGAAATTAAACCTGCTCTATTAAATCTTGTTATGAAAGAGCAATTTTCTGGTGTTAGTACTGATGATGCTGCTGCCCATCTTAATAATTTTGTTGAACTTTGTGAAATGCAAAAGTATAAGGATATAGATGGGGATATTATAAAACTGAAATTATTTCCTTTCTCTTTGAGAGGAAGAGCTAAATAATGGTTGTTATCTTTGCCTAGAAATAGTATTGATTCATGGACTAAATGCAAAGATGCTTTCATTGGAAATATTATCCTCCTGCTAAAATTATATCTTTGAGAAGTAGCATTATGAACTTCAAGCAATTTGATAATGAGCATGTTGCCCAGCATGGGAAAGAATGAAATCTTTGGTAAAGAATTGTCCCACCCATGGACCGACTGCTTGGATGATCATCCAAACCTTTTATGCAGGACTAAATTTTTCTTCAAGGAATTTGTTGGATTCGGCCTCTGGAGGGACCTTTATGTCCATCACTTTGGGTGCAGTAACAAAGCTTCTTGATGATATGATGATCAACTACTCCGAATGGCACACCGAAAGGGCTCCTCAAGGTAAGAAGGTAAATTCTGTTGAAGAAATCTCTTCCTTGAGTGAAAAGATTGATGACATTATGTCTATGCTTGTGAGTGGTAAATCTCATGTTGATCCTAATAATGTTCCTTTAGCTTCATTGGTTGCTCAAGAAGAGCATGTTGATGTGAACTTCATTAAAAATAACAATTTCAACAACAATGCTTATAGGAATAATTTTGGTAATAACAACTATAAGCCATATCCTTCTAATAGTGGTAGTGGTTTTGGTAATTCTTATGGTAATTCTTACAGCAATAGTAGGAGTGTACCCTCTGATCTTGAAGTCATGCTTAAGAATTTATCAATACACAAACTGCTTTTAACAAATCGGTTGAGGAAAAGTTTGGTAAAATTGATGTTCTTGCTTCCAAGGTTGATAGTCTTGCTCTTGATGTTGATCTTTTGAAACTGAAAGTTATGCCTAATGAGGTTAAAGATACTAAGTCTTTTGCTACAGCAAATGCCATCCAAGTTAAAATTGACAACAATATTATGATGTTGGCTGAATTGCATGCTAGGTGGGAAAGAGAAGCTGAAATTGATAAAAAGAATAGTATAGCTCGAGTTTGTACTATTACCACCACTAGTAATGCTGAAGCATCACATGTTAGTAAACCTCCTACTATCAATGGTAATGTTATTGGTGTTGTCAATGTTTCCACTTCTACTATAAAGCATGCAAAATTGCCTAAAACTGCTGAAACTGTACCTGATAAAAGTGCTGAAATTTTTCGAAGTATTGGAGGCAATGGTCCATTACTTTTGATCATAATGATTTTGATTTTGATGGCTGTAGCATTTCTGAAGTTATCATGTTCTTGCAAAAGCTAGCTAGAAGTCCTAATGCTAGTGCTATAAACATGGCTTTTACAAAACATATTACAAATGCTCTCATGAAAGTTAGGGAAGAGGAATTAAAACATGAAGCTTCTATCCCTAGGAAGTAGGAAGATGGTTGGGAGCCCATCATTAAAATGAAAGTGAATGATTTTGATTGTAATGCTTTATGTGATCTTGGTGCAAGTATTTCTGTTATGCCTAAGAAACTTTATGATATGCTTGACTTGCCACTTTTGGAACACTGTTATTTCGATGTTCATCTTGCTGATAACTCTATGAAGAAACCTTTGGGGAGAATTGACAATGTTCATATTATGGTTAAAAATAACCTTGTCCCCGTTGATTTTGTTGTTTTGGATATTGAATGCAATGCTTCTTGTCCTATTGTTTTGGGAAGACCCTTTCTTCGAACTGTTGGTGCTATTATTGATATGAAAGAGGGAAATATTAAGTATAAATTTCCTCTCAAGAAAGGTATGGAACACTTCCCTAGAAAGAGAATGAAGATGCCTTTTGATTCTATTATTAGAACAAATTATGATGTTGATGCTTCTTCTCTTGAGAACACTTGATTTTCACTTTCTGCGCCTAGCTGAAAGGCGTTAAAGAAAATCGCTTATGGGAGACAACCCACCTTTTTATTTTCTGTCATTTTATTTTATTTTGAGTCAAGGTGTTGTTTGCTTCTGTAACAACTCCTTTGTATCTTTATTTTATTGCATTGTTGTGCCAAGTAAAGTCTCTAGTTGATGCTAAATTTGGATTTCTGCGCAGTGACAGGTTTTTGCTGTCCACCGTTTTGAGCTGTACGAACTCCAGAAAATTCGCAAAATTCTGAAAAAAATCACGCATGATCCTTATATATGTACGCAACTTTCATTAGTTTTGATTTTTCGCATCTGAGCAAGTTAAGTGCCTCGAAAAAATTCGTCTTTCCAGACTGTTCTGTTTTTGACAGATTCTGCCTTTTATTTTGAATTCCCTCTTTTGCTATATTTGATTGGATTTCTTTGCTCCATAAAACATCAGTGGCTGTAGCTAATGTGCAGAAGCATTGGTAATGATTGTGTCACAGTAGAACATGTGAATTTTTGATTATGCACTAACCCTCTAATGAGAATTACTTTGAGTTTGATGTGGCGAAAGTTTTCAAGGAGCAAGCGAGAAGGATGATATGATGCGATCAAGAAGAGTGAAAAGCCTAAGCTCGGGGATGCCCCGTGGGTCACCCCAGCAATATTCAAGAAGACTACAGCGTCTATGTCGAAGAATGACTCCCACGAAACAGGGGCAGTCACACTCGCGAAGAGAGTTCGTGTAAGGGGCTGAACACGACGTCAATCAACCCTCATCCGGCGCGGCGACGCTGCTCGTCGTGCCTGAGGAGGGACATCATAGCAGAGAGAGACACGGCGCGTACCCAGGTTCACGGCCCTCTTGTGGAGGTAAGACCGCTACGTCCTGCCTGTCTGTATTACTGCTTGTAGAGGTTACAGTACAGCGTGCTTGCCGAGGGCACAGTTATGGCAATGGCGCGTGCAAGGGGAGGGAAGCCACTGTTTTCTTCTCCCTTGCGCGCAAGTAGCTAGACTAGGAGTAATGTGTGCCATCCCCTGGCTGCGGTGGTGCACCAGCTCCTTTTATAGGCGCCCCGGGCCTCCTCCCTGTCCTTCTGCAGCGGAGGGGCTACCACATGGCGACAACGGTCGGGAGCACGGTGCACAGCTGCTTGGGCGTCCATGAGCGCGGTCCATGGGCACAAAAGCTGAGGCCGCAGCAGAGAGGCCGCCGTCCATCCAGGACGGCCAGCTGCTGCCGCAGAGGAGCGGGGGGAGTCCCCACGGTGACGTCGCGTTTGGCGCGTAGCGCCGGCCTGCTCCCTTATCACCAAAGAGGAAAGTATGGTGGTCTGTGCCGTCGCCCCCGCTTTGTTGACTCCTTTATCACCAAAGTGGGACTGTAGCTCCGTCGTCACCCTGCGCAGAGGCGCGGTCACTCTGCGGCCGCTGCGGAAGCCATGTGCGCTCCGCAGAGCTTGCTTTACGGTGAAGGAACCCTCGCGTGGGCGGGAACGCCCTGTGGAGGATTCTGCGTTGACTTCCCTTCAGGGAAAGCTTCCTTGGAGAGGGGGCAGCGGAGTAGAGGCTCCACAGGCCTTAGCTGCCTCCTCAGGCCTCCGCGAGGCGATTCTGCCCCGCGGGCTCCCCAGGCTTGCAGGCCTGGTCCTTAGCGAAATTCATTCGCCGAGTGTTGAGGGTTATAGAGGCCTGGCCCAGTACACCCTGGTTCTTACTGGGCTGACAGTAGCCCCCGGGCCCATGACGGGCACGACGCGGTCCAGGGGGCGCAGGCGAAGCGGCATGGGCCCAAAGTGTCCGGCCGGCCCGAGACACGTGGCGAGCGGTTGCTGCGTCTCGGCTTCTCCGGAGGTGGGCGTCGTGGCGGGACCCACCACGCCTCGGAAACCGTCCTGAGGTGATATAAAGCCTGCCGCGGCTGTGCGGGCAGCAGTTACGCTGCATTTACGCCCTTTCCTTCTTGCATACACCCCCGGCGCTCCACTGCTCCGGCGATTTCCGTTCTTCTCCGAGCTTTTCCGCCGCCCTTCCTTCGCGAGCCATGGGCCCCAAGAAAGGCAAGGCGGCGATGGTGGAGGCCTGCGCCGGGCGCGCAGCAGGGGAGGAGCTTGCGCCGGCTCTCATCGGCACACGCGTCTCCACAGCGGAAGCGCTGGATAGGCTGAAGGTCCTCGTCGCCGGGAGGAATAATGAGCATGGCGCCAGCGGTGTCAAGGCGGCGCGCTTCGGCAAGCTGGCGGCGGGGTGGTATCCCGTTTTCGTCCACACGCTGTTCGCCGGCTTGGTGCCGCCGTTCTCCCCCTTCCTTGCGGAGGTGCTGTCTTTCTATCAGATCCAGCTCCTGCACCTCCACCCGAACTCCATCCTGATTCTCGCCATCTTCGCCTACCTCTGCGAGGCGTATCTGGGAGTGATGCCTTCCGTGGCCTTCTTCCGGAGCTTCTACGCGCTCCGCAACACGGCGCCCGGCGAGCGGTCTGGGTGCGTGTCCTTCCGCATCGCAGACGGGATGGGCGCCGTCTACATCCCCATGTCGTGGGATGGCGACAAGGCCGTCACGAGGGTGACGAAGAAGGTGGAGGACTTCCGCCAGAAGTGGGTTCTCGTCGACGCCAAGGAGCGGAACGTCTTCTTCGATGAGCCTGAGGCGCCGCCGCTGAAGAACTCAAATTGGTCCAGCGAGAAGTTCCAGCACCAGAAGATTGCTCACTTGGTCTCGCGCATGAAGCTCGTCCGCGAGGCCGGCCTCACGGGGCAGATGGTCGCTGAGGACTTCGTGAGGCGGCGCATCGCTCCCCTTCAGGCGCACACGAAGCCGGTGTGGATGTACTCCGGCCCGGCAGACCCAATGCGCTTGCACCTCAGCACCCACGCGCCAGACGACGTCGCCTCCATCTTAGGCACGCTCTTCATCGCCCCGGAGATCCCTGTTCCGGGCACTGAGCACCTGAGGCCCCTCCACCAGCTCACTCCAAAGAAGCGCCTGGCAGTTCTGGAGATGATGCCGACGTTCACGCCAGAGGGCTTAGAGGGAGAAGAGGTGAAGGGGGCTGCGGCGCCTGTGGTGGAGGAAGACTTGTTCGGCGAGTCCTCTGCTGCTTCAGACGCCGAAGCTGACGCCGCCACAGGAGGAGTCAACCCCTCGTCAGGGGAGGCGAGCTCCTCAAAGCAGGCGGCCCCTGAGGAGGAGATCCTGGAGGTATCATCCGATGTGGACGAGGATTTTGTAGTGGCCCCATCACGACGGGCCACAGAAGAAGACGAAGACGGAGAAGATAGCGGCCCGGAGGCCGCGGCAAAGCGGTGCGAGCCCCGCACTAAGGCCATCCACGACAGGGCCGCCAGAAGCCTGGAGGGCACTCCTCTTAAGAGGAAGGCTGAGGCGGCCCCTGAGGAGCCCAGCGCTGGAGCCTCATCAGGCCTGTGGCGCTCTGCCAACAAGGTGTGGGTGGACACCCGCGCCCAGCCATCTGGGTGAGTACTGTTTCTTCTTGACTTGTTCTTGCTTATCGAGAGTTCTTGCCTTTCCGAGGATCTCACTGTCTTGATTATCAGGGATCTGGCTCATGCGAAGCGCCGCCGACTCCGCAAGGCTGCGGACGTGCGGCGCGGCGCTACGCCCGTTGTTGAGGGGCCTACGGCGCCCCTTGAAGAAGCAACTGCCTCGCCACCTCCTGCCGAGAGTCTGATTGAGGAGGTGGTGAAGGCTCCGTCGCCGCCGCGCCTGATGCTCCACTGGAGCCCCCAGAGACGCCCGCCGTGGAGACGGCGGGGACCAGCACACAGGCGCCGGGAGGCGCCGACGCCGAGATGGAGGAGGGAATTCCTCCGCCGCCCCCTCCAAATTCCGAGCCTGAGGGGGAGGCCACTTCTTCTGAGGCCGCAGCGGGCGAGGCTGCGGTTGAGCCACTGGTGGCTAGGCCTCCCTCGCCAGCCCCCGAGGCCCACGAGGAGGTGGTCGTGGAGAACAACGACGCACAAGACGGCGGGGGCCCGCTCCTGGGGCCCCGTGTTGACCCTGGTCCAAGCGCTGCGCTTTCAGCACCAGAGGCTGGCGCTGGGGTGGAGGACGCTGCGCCACGTGAGGGCTCCTGGGCCTTGGTCTTGAGCGACCGGAGCCGGAGCAGCGCGTGCCGCCAAGCTGCCCTCCGCTTGGTGAGGGGCACCCTAGACGGGCTAGAAGCCCAACTTGCCCTTGAAGAGGCGGAGCTTGGCAGGAGGTACGACGCCCTCGCGCTGACTGGGCCCGCTTCTTCGAAGTCAGGCGGCGGAGGGGCTCTGACGACCAAGCCCTCCAGGCGCAGCGCGACGAGGCGACGCGGCAGGCCCAGGAGATCCGCGAGAATGCGGAGCGCGAGGCGCAAGGGGCCTTGGCGCCGGTCCAGGCGGAACGCAAGGCGGCTGCAGAGGATCGGGAGGCGGCTGTGGCGGAGCGCCAGGCTGCAGCCTCGGACCGAGCGGCTATCGAGACCTCCCTCGCCGACCAGTGCAAGGAGCTGGCCAGCCGCGAGGAGAAGATAATTGCTGAAGCTGAGGCGGTGAGGAAGTCTCTGGAGCAGCATCGTCTGTCCCTGGAGGCTCGCGAGCAGGCCATGGCGACACGCGAAGCTGAGGTGCTCAAGCGTGAGGAGAAGCTGGAGCAGGCGGAAACAGACATGAACACAGAACGTGAGGCCCTGGAGTCCCGCGAGAGCAGCTTGGCTGAGGCCATGGGCAAGCACGACAAGGAGGTGGAGCGGCACCGGGAGCTTGTGGAGAAGACCAACCAGAAGCTTGCCGAGAGGAAAAAGGAGGCGGAGGCGGAGGCCCTCGCCAAGCAAAAGGAGTACCGCACTGCTGTCTCACAGGCCGTCTCCCAGGAGTACGCTGGGAAGTTCAAGAAGCAGGAGGACGGCTTCCAGAGAAAACGCAGGGAGCTCGGCAAGCGCATCCGCCAGCTGGAGGAGTGGAACGCCAACTTGAAATCCTCGCTGAGGCGCGCCAAGGACGCTCATCTCCGCACGGAACAGGCCCTCGAGCGCTCTGAGCAGGACCTCACAGCCCTGATGGCAGACATGCAGGAGTTGAATGCGCAGGTGGCCCCTGTTGTGGAGAGAGTCGAGGAGGCCGAGCAGAGCGCGGTGGCGGCACGGGTCTTGACGCAGCAGCGGGAGCGTATGTTCCGGTCTCTGGTGACGCGCGGAAACGCTCTTGCTGCGAAGCTGGGGGTGGATGCTCCTGCCGTCCCTGTCCACGGGAACGCCGACGTCGCCACGTATCTGGCCTACTTCGACCAGCTCTTCTCCGTCCTTGAGGGCCCTGTGGCGGAACTCGACAATGTTGTCGACGAGGAGTGCCGCAAGCTCCTGCAGGTGGCGGTCGAGCGCGTCTTCGTCAACCTCAAGCGCCTATATCCATGCTTCGCCTTCGAGTCCGTGACCGAGCCCATGGAGGATGCTCAGATCGAGACGCGCCTCTCCAACTCGCTGCGGGAAGAGATCAACGACTTTGTCAACCGCTTCAAGAGGGTCGCTGAAGAGCCTGCCTCTGGCGAGGAGGAAGACGTCGAGGAGGAAGGCGCGGAGGAAGATGACGCTGAGGAGGATGAGGCCGCCAAGACTTCTGCTTAAGCTGCTCCTGCCACAAGACGCGCCTGAGGCGCAAGTTATCTTTGTTTAAAGACTTTGTTTTATTTGTGATGGTCTGTAAAACACTTTATTGTGCTGCAATGTGCGTGCCCCTCGACGGGCATTTTATCCCTATTCCATGCCTTTTTCGCTTTACGTCGTCAGGACCCGTCTCTTAGCGCTATGACTCCGCCACTACGGTATGCCAGAGCAATGACTCAGCAAGGCCGGGGGGTGTTTAAGGCTTAGAGAGGTAAGAGCTCTCGAGTCGCGATGCTCGAGGGCTCCCCTTTGACGCTCAAGCAGTCCATGAAATGCGAAGGAGAAAATACCCGCCCGAGGGACGGAAGTTGCTCGTGAGAGGAAAAACACAACGCCTGAGGTGTAAGCGCAGGACTTAGCTTAGCGAGGTTCTGGCCTCGTGGAGGGCGTTGATTTCCCTGAGGGTGTGCTTCCCTCTTTGGGTCTGGAGCGTGACTCCACGAGCCTTGGGGGGACTCTTGTTCCCTGTGTAGGTTAGAGGCGGAACCAAAGCAAAACATGGTAGAGAAACTCATGCGCGCTTATAGGTTTCCTCATGGGTGCCTCGCGAGGAGAGTAAGTACCAAAGGTCCTTAGGTGAGGTGGCAGGTTTGGGAGCAAGCCCCTGGGCCAGAGCTCTTTGGTGAGGTAACAGGCGTGAGAGCGTGCTCACGTGTTAGAGCTCGGATCCTTTTGGATTTTGCGGTGCTGCTGGGATGCTCCCGAGGCACAGTCACCGTACTCAGCCCCCGCTCGCGAGGTGCGCAAGGGGAAAGATATGAGCGCGAATGAAAACACAGAGTAATGAAAACTGAAACTCACCCCCAAAATATTACATAGCGGCGCCGCAGCGCAATGTTTCACTAGGAAACGAATTGGTTCGTTACACTTGGACTTGCCAAGATAAAGTTTCCATGTCGAGGCATGGGGACCACATTCAGTGGCTGAGACTCTTCACGGCCTGCGGCGGCACGTTACAGGAAGAGCTCAGAGGGACTGGCCCTCAGAGAGAGAAGCTTTTGTGAAGCTTGGAGGTGAAGCTGTGCGCTTTCCTCTAGAGACAAAAAATGCCTGGTGTGATAGAGATCACGGGTAGAACTTGCGTAGATGCGCGATGTTCCAAGGGTTCTTGACCGGGATGCCGTCCTCCGTCTCGAGGCGTACCGCGCCAGGTCTGGCGACATGCGCGACCCTGTAGGGGCCTTCCCACATGGGCGAGAGCTTGTGGAGACCTTCCCTGGAGAGAACCCTCCTGAGGACAAGGTCGCCTGTCTCGAGAGTGCGCGGACGTATGTGGCGGCTGTGGTAGCGTCGCAGGTCTTGCTGGTACTTTGCCGCTCTGAGGGCGGCTCGGCGGCGCAACCCGTCGAGGAACAGCAGGTCGTCGTTGTGGAGGTCTTCTTGATTGTCCTCATTGAAGGCAAGGACCCTTGCGGACCCGTGCTTGATCTCTGTGGGGAGGACTGCCTCGGCTCCATACACCAGGGCGAATGGCGTCTCACCAGTGGGCTTTGTAGGGTTCGTGCGGATGGACCAGAGCACGGAGGGGAGCTCATCGATCCAGGTGACTGCAAGCCTCACTTGCCCCAGAGGCGAGATTGAGCCGCTGGTGACCCCTGTGAAGGGCCTGGAGGGCATAAGCCACTCGTAGGGCACTTGAAGCGTCTCAAAGGTCTCGACGGAGATGACGTTCAGGCCTGCACCCCCATCAATGAGCGTTTTGCCGACGGCGATATTGTTGATGGTGGGGGTGCACACCAGCGGGAGGGTGCCTACAGTCTTGGTCGACTTGGGGTGGTCCTTGGCGTCGAAGGCGATGGTGTACTGAGACCACTTGAGGGGACGTGATGTCTCCACCCCAGGCAGCGCTGCGTTGAGCTCACGGGCAAACTGCTTGAACTGATTGTTGGACTTGGGCGCCTGAGCCCCGCCGAAGATGCACGCTATGGCGCCTCTAGGGGCCTGGTAGCCCCCAGGCTCCTCGTCAGGGAGGTTGTTGTTCTTCTCAGCGGTGTTGGCCTGAGTCCCTTGAGGCTTCTGGTAGCCACCTTTGCGTCCGCCCTTGCGGTAGTTACGGCCTCTGCTGCGACCACCGCTACCTTCTTCCTGCTCGCGCTTCTTGCTCAGCTGCTTGAGGTCGTAGCAGTTCTCTGTCGCGTGGCCGCGCCTGTTGTGGTAGATGCAGAAGGGACGGTTGTCCATCTTCTTCTCGCCATCCTCTGGAGAGTCCTCTCGAGCGTGTTTAGCGCGGGCTCAGCAGCCAGCACAGCAGTAGGCTTGCGCTTGGTCTCGTCACGCTTCTTGTGGGCCTTGGATCCCTCTGGAGGGTCATCTGCAGAGGCCACCTTGGTGAAGAGGAGACCCTCTTCAGCCTTGGCACACTTGTCTGCGATGTCGAAGAGCTTCACGACAGAGGAGAGGGTATCGTGGATGCCGAGCTTCTCAAGCATCCTGCGGTTGGTGACGCCCTCTCTGAAGGCAGCAATGACGTGCGAGTCAGGGATGTTGGGGATTTTGTTGCGGACTTGGCTGAAGCGCTGGATGTACTTGCGGAGAGTCTCGCCAGACTTCTGGCGTACGGCGCATAGGTCGTTGTAGGTGAGGGCGCGCTCGTACGTGCCCTTGAAGTTCGCGACGAACTGCTTGTAGAGGTCCTCCCAGGAGTCGATGGAGTCCTCAGGGAGGTTCAGGAGCCACGACAGGGCAGAGTCCCTGAGGGCGTGCGAGAACCAGTTCGCCATGACCTTGTCGTCTCCTCCCGCAGCTTGGTTGGAGGTGGTGTAAAGCTGCAGGAACTCGATGGGGTTGTTCGTGCCATTGTAGCCCTTGGGGAGGTCTGGCCTAAACTTCTGCGGCCAGACGACGCGGCGCAGGTTGCGGGTGAAGGCCGTGCAGCCTGTGGCGTACGTGGCCACGCCGCCCTGGAGAGCTCTGCGGTTTTGGCACCCGGCCTGGCCAATTTCCTCGACGATGCGCTTCTGGAGGTCCCGCTGGCGCTCCATCTCCACCCGCGCATCCGGCGGCGTCCGCTGCACGATTTGACAATCATGCGGCGAGGACGCGTGAGAGGCGGCTTTGTTTGCCGCAGCCGGAGGTGGTCCTGGCGGAGGCAGAGGCGGAGGCGGAGGTGCTCCATGTGCGGCGGTGCCTGCACGCCCGGAGTTGTGGTGCACCAGGGAGCGCGAAGCTGCTGGAACCGCACGCGGCGCAGCCGCGATGTCGACGAGGTGCTGGAGACGGCCAAGCCAGTTGTCGTGCGCCTCGGCGGTGGGGCGGTAGCGGAAGAGCTCTGCTGCCATGAGCAGCGCAGTGTTTGGGCTGGGCGCCGGGCGTCCAAGCGTGGATGCGCTTTGGCGCCGAGATGGATGCGAGGACTCAGCGTCCTCGCTGTGCTCGTGGTCGACGTCTTCATCGTAGCGGTCGTCCTCATCCTCGGGGTGCTCCACGCGCGGCTCCGCAGTAGTGCGCCCCGAAGCGCGGTTGGTGCGCGGACGGCCGCGCGGCCTGGTGGTGTGGACGACGGGCTCGGTCTCAGCTCTGCCTGACGCGCGCCGGTTGGCGCGAGCAGCGCTAGTGTCCGCCATGGCGCAGAGGTCGATGGAGGTTGAATGCGCGCCTCAGCCCCTACCTGGCGCGCCAATTGTCGGAGAATGACTCCCACGAAACAGGGGCAGTCACACTCGCGAAGAGAGTTCGTGTAAGGGGCTGAACACGACGTCAATCAACCCTCATCCGGCGCGGCGACGCTGCTCGTCGTGCCTGAGGAGGGACATCATAGCAGAGAGAGACACGGCGCGTACCCAGGTTCACGGCCCTCTTGTGGAGGTAAGACCACTACGTCCTGCCTGTCTGTATTACTGCTTGTAGAGGTTACAGTACAGCGTGCTTGCCGAGGGCACAGTTATGGCAATGGCGCGTGCAAGGGGAGGGAAGCCACTGTCTTCTTCTCCCTTGCGCGCAAGTAGCTAGACTAGGAGTAATGTGTGCCATCCCCTGGCTGTGGTGGTGCACCAGCTCCTTTTATAGGCGCCCCGGGCCTCCTCCCTGTCCTTCTGCAGCGGAGGGGCTACCACATGGCGACAACGGTCGGGAGCACGGTGCACAGCTGCTTGGGCGTCCATGAGCACGGTCCATGGGCACAAAAGCAGAGGCCGCAGCAGAGAGGCCGCCGTCCATCCAGGACGGCCAGCTGCTGCCGCAGAGGAGCGGGGGGAGTCCCCACGGTGACGTCGCGTTTGGCGCGTAGCGCCGGCCTGCTCCCTTATCACCAAAGAGGAAAGTATGGTGGTCTGTGCCGTCGCCCCCGCTTTGTTGACTCCTTTATCACCAAAGTGGGACTGTAGCTCCGTCGTCACCCTGCGTAGAGGCGCGGTCACTCTGCGGCCGCTGCGGAAGCCATGTGCGCTCCGCAGAGCTTGCTTTACGGTGAAGGAACCCTCGCGTGGGCGGGAACGCCCTGTGGAGGATTCTGCGTTGACTTCCCTTCAGGGAAAGCTTCCTTGGAGAGGGGGCAGCGGAGTAGAGGCTCCACAGGCCTTAGCTGCCTCCTCAGGCCTCCGCGAGGCGATTCTGCCCCGCGGGCTCCCCAGGCTTGTAGGCCTGGTCCTTAGCGAAATTCATTCGCCGCGTGTTGAGGGTTATAGAGGCCTGGCCCAGTACACCCTGGTTCTTACTGGGCTGACAGTCTAAGCTTGGGGATGCCCAAGGCATCCCCTTCTTCATCAACAACCTATCAGGTCATCTCTAGTGAAACTATATTTTTATTCTTCCACATCTTATGTATTTTACGTGGAGCATCTGTGTGCTTTTATTTTTGCTTTGTTGTTTTTATTTTCTGAATAAGTTGGATCCTAGCATTCTTGTGTGGGAGAGAGACACGCTCCGCTTTTTCATGTGAATACTCATATTCTTCACTTATATCTTTTGAGTATTCTTATCTAGCTACTGCTATGCTTTTAGCTCCTGTTTTCATGCATCTCTTTTAGAGCTGTTAGTTCTTGTGGAAAGTACTCTCTTGTTTCATTTGTAAATTACTTGGAGAGTTGCTTGGTTGATGTGTTGGTTCAGAAAATGCTGCATGTGGTAGTGGTGTAATGAATAAACTTGCATAATCTTGTAGATCATTGAACTTTGATAACTTGATTCCTTGCAAACATTTTGAGATATTTAGATGGTAAAGCTTGCTGGTTAGTTAAGTTAAAATCATTAGTGGATGTTGTCTTTAAGCTTGTACCGTACTACAAACTCTACTAAAATTGTTGAAGGTGTAGTTGGACTTGATAGCATTCCATGTCTCAAGGTGATTCGTAATAACTAAATTGTGCTGAAGGTCGAGGGATCTAGCGGGGTACTTGTACCGCTGTGAATGGCCCTTCTTGGAGTGAATTTTAATCATGCTCTTAATGTTGAACCTGCTAGTCGTTTGCAATAAGCTTGTGAGTTCTTTTTGACTAATGTTAAGCTGCGGTTTTTGGCACTTCCACCATCCAAATTTGCTAGCCTCTTCGGTGCTGTGCATTGCCTTCTGCTCATATTGAGAGTTGTGCATACTTTGCCAGTACATCCAAACCCGTGGGAGGACTTTCTCTTGTTCTCCTACACATAAGCCCATACATCTTCCTCAAAACAGCCACCATACCTACCTACCACATCATTTCCATAGCTGTTCCGAGATATATTGCCATGCAACTTCCATCTTACATTACATGACTTGTTGTCATTTATCATTTATATATTGCTTTGCATGATTCTATACAGCTGATGTGCGGTTTACCCATGTTACGCTAGATCATAGCAGATCCTGCTACACTGGCAAAGGCATACAGTTTCATACATCATGTTTTGTTCATTATGAGTTATTTGTACCAAAAAGTGTGTTGTCATATTAGAGTGTTGTCCCAAAAAAGTGAAAAGAGCCATGGAGGCCATCGAAAAGAGAAACAGAAAAAGAAAAAAAATAGAAAAAAGAAAAAAAAAAAAAAAAGAAAAAAGAAAAATGGGGCAACATTACTATCCTTTATCCACACTTGTGCTCATGTTTCAGCACCTGCAGTTTTCATAGTCATCATTTGTGCTCATGTTTAGCACCTATACTCCATGTGAGAGAGTTTTCATGTTTTACTAGTATAACTATGTGGGGAATTTACACTATAGAACTTGGGTTGTATATTTCAATGATGAGCTTCCTCAAAAATGCTATAGGTCTTCATGAGCAACCAAGTCGGATGCACCCCCACTAGTTCCATTGGAGAACTTTCATACACATATAGCTCTATGTGCATCCGTTGCATGGCAATCACTACTCCTTACATAGCTTCGATTATAAGACTTCCTCTTGCCTAATGATAACTTATAGCTTTGTGAGACTTTCTTCCTTTGGCCTTCCAAACCTCCATTAATGTTCTTTTAGCCATAACATCCTGGTGCTAATACCAAATGCTTGCGCTCACCGGTTGAGTAGACTTCGAAACAGTTGATTCATGACGTTCATGTTTATATTTACTTGATTGAATCCTTCTATGTTGTGAAAAATTACTTGATGCTTGGAATTGAAGGATAGAACTCCTACATTGGATACTTAAAACATCTTTAATGAACCTTGTAAGGTTTCATGTCTTTAAAGCAATAGTTCATGAAAAGTTTTAGCTTGTTTAACTATCTTGCTTTGTCATCTCTTATTGAATATCAATTATAGACCTTTGCTTCGAATGATTTGATCTCAGCTCACATGCTTTACAATATTATTTGATACGTCTCCAACGTATCTATAATTTCTTATGTTCCATGCTTGTATTATACCAATTGCTACATGTTTTATTCACACTTCATAGCATTTTTATGCATTTTCTGGACTAACCTATTAACAAAATGCCACAGTGCCAGTTCCTGTTTTCTACTGTTTTTGGTTTCAGAAAAGCTGTTCTGCAAATATCCTCGGAATCAGACGAAACAAATTGCAAAGTTCCTATTTTTTCCGACACGATCCAGAAGTCCGAAGGAGAGACGAAGGGGGGCAGCGAGGCGCCGTCCCCACCCCATGGCGCGGGTGGGCCCCCTGCCGCGCCACCTGGTGGGGAGCGAGCCTCGTGGCTCCACCGACGCCGCCCCTTCGCCTATTTATTCTCCCAGACGCGAAAACCCTAAAACACCGAGCCATTATTCCAGAAAACATCCGCTGCCGCCGTCGTCAACCCTAACTCGGGGGGTTCCTGAAGCTCTCCCCGGCACCCTGCCGGAGAGGGGAATCTTCACCGGAGGGCTCTACATCGCCATGCCTGCCTCCGGAGTGATGTGTGAGTAGTTCATCTCTGGACTATGGGTCCATAGCAGTAGCTAGATGGCTTTCCTCTCCTTTTGTGCCATCATGTTTAGATCTTGTGAGCTGCCTATCATGATCAAGATCATCTTATTGTAATGCTACATGTTGTGTTTGCTGGGATCCGATGAGTATTGAATACTATGTCAAGTTGATTATTGATCTATTATATATATGTTGTTTATGATCTTGCATGCTCTCCGTTATTAGTGTAGGCTCTGGCCAAGTTTATGCTTGTAACTCTAAGAGGGAGTATTTATGCTAGATAGTAGGTTCATGCCTCCATTTAATCTGGGACAGTGACAGAAAGTTCTAAGGTTGTGGATGTGCTGTTGCTACTAGGGGTAAAACAATAATGCTTTGTCTAAGGATATTTGTATTGTTTACATTATGCACCATACTTAATGCAATTGTCTGTTGCTTGCAACTTAATACTGGAAGGGGTGCGGATGCTAACATGAAGGTGGACTATTTAGGCACAGATGCATGCTGGATGGCAGTCTGTATACTTTGTCGTAATGCCCAAATAAATCTCATAGTGATCATCATGACTTGTATATGCATTGTTATGCATCTCTTTATTTTATCAATTGCCCAGCTGTAATTCGTTTACCCAGCATGTTAGTATTTTATTATGGAGAGACACCACTAGTGAACTTTGGACCCCGGTCCATTCTTTTACATATGAAATATAACCTACTGCAATCATTGTTCTTTTTCATTCTCTGCAAGCCAACATCATTTTTCACACTATACGTCTAATTCTTTGTTTTCAGCAAGCCGGTGAGATTGACACCCTCACTGATTCGTTAGGGCAAAGTAGTTTGATTGTCTTGTGTGCAGGTTCCAAGTCAACCGTCAGGAAGTTTGCCTCCCCTTCGACGCCACAAGTTTTCTGACGCCGTTGACACCTTCAGAACATCGCCGATCTCCTACTGTATTGATAACCTTGGTTTCATAACCGAGGGAAGACTTGCTGCTGTACTCATCAAACCTTACACTTGAGGTCTCCTGACGAACGTGTGCTTTACACGCATCAACAAGCAATAAGCTAAGCTTGGGGGAGTTGATACGTCCAAAACGTATCTACTTTCCCGAACACTTTTGTTGTTGTTTTACCTCTAATTTGTGTGTTTTGAATACAACTAACACGAACTAACGCTGTTTTCAGCAGAATTGCCCTGGTGTCTTGTTTTTGTGCAGAAAGTCAACTTTCGAGAAAATCCGTGGAAATAATTGCAAAGCCCCTATTTTACGAAGAAACCCACGGAGCCAGAAGGGCAGACGGAGAGGGGCAGCGAGCCGCCCTCCCCACATGGCGGCGCGGTCGGCCCTGGGCCGCGCCACCCTATGGGGAGGCCGACTCGGCCACGTCCCCGAGTCCCCCTCTGGAGTACTTAACCCTCTTGACCTAAAAAATGATAGGAGGTTCGACCATAATTCCAGAAAACCTCCAGAGCGCCGCCGCCATCGAAAACCCTATTTTGGGACCAGAAACTCCGTTCTGGCACTTCGCCGGGACAGGGAATTGGAGGAGATCATCGCCATCATCATCATCGATGCCTCTCCATCGACCATCCATGATTCCCCCATCCATGTGTGAGTAATTCCCGCTGTAGGCTGAAGGGGATGGAAGGGATTGGATGAGATCATTCATGTAATAGCTATAAGATTGTTAGGGCATGGTGCCTAGTATCCGTTGTTAGTACTTTATTGACATTGTTGCAACTTGTTATGCTTAATGCTTGTCACTAGGGCCCGAGTGCCATGATTTCAGATCTGAACATGTTATTGATTCATGATGATATCATTGTTTTAAGATCTTACCTGTAAGTTGTATACACATATTGTTGTCCGAAACCCGAGGCCCCAAAGTGACAGAAATTGGGACAACCGGAGGGGATGGCTGTGATGTGAGGATCACATGTGTTCACGAAGTGTTAATGCTTTGCTCCGGTACTCTATTAAAAGGAGTACCTTAATTACCAGTAGATTCCCTTGAGACCCCGCTGCAAACGGGCTGGTAGGACAGAAGATGTTGTGCAAGTTTCTCATTGCGAGCACGTACGACTAAATACGGAACACATGACTATGGTTACTTAGTACTTGGATACCGCATTATTATTTATCTGCAAATGCCTTGTCTTGATTATTACATGAATTATCTTATCCATGCAGCGCCCGTTCATCCATCCCTATGCCTACAGTATTTTAATCCTGCTGTCTACTATAATCACTATTGCTGTCTTTATTACACTGCTACTATTATTTCACTACTGCTACAGCTTTAATACTGTTGCTACTGATAATCTGTGTCGAGCAAGTCTATTTCCAGGTGCAGCTGAATTGACAACTCCGCTGTTAAGGCTTATAAATATTCTTTGGCTCCCCTTGTGTCGAATCAATAAATTTGGGTTTTACTTCCCTCGAAGACTGTTGCGATCCCCTATACTTGTGGGTCATCACTCAACTACTGTTTCGGGGGGATATACTCAAAATCTGGCTACCCCTTCCCTCATCCTCCAAACGAAACGGGGCAACCAAGCACACCCTTAATATACTGCACTAATTTGGCTGTAGTATGCCGACATCTGGACCAGTGGATCTTAAAATTAAGCGGTGAAAATAATTTGATGAAAAAAAGTGAGACTAACTCACTTGGCTAGTAAAGTGGATGTTATGGGTGCGAATTTGGTTTCTTATTATTTATTAAAAAAACTCATTGTGGGCTTCCCCGCCGCATTCCATTTAAAATAAATAAATAATTTGATGTACTATAAAATGACTCTTTATGAAGATGTTTTGTAGGAGAATATTTAAGGAATATATTGCATAACAAATCATAACTCCTTCCATCTTTGGAAGGATAACCTGCTGACGAGGTTATATCCTTTGGGTACCTCACTATGAGGGTACCTGTTGCACGTGATGACTAAAAGCCCAATTATTAACAGCCCAACGAAGCCCACGAAGGGAGGCCCAAGACGAAGGATTGCTTCCCATATTAGGCATAGTCGGTTACATTTCCTTATCTGTAAACCTAGTCGGTTACGTACCCGAGACCCAGCCTCCTATATAAAGGCTGGGAAGGCGACCGATTGAGGACACGCAATACCAGACCACCAGAACCCTAGCAAGATCGACATCCTGCCAGGACCTTTGTAGCCCCGATATTCTCATAATCAATATAGACAAGCAGGACGTAGGGGTTTTACCTCACTCGAGGGCCCTGAACCTGGGTAAATCTCGCTTGTCAGCCGACGATTCTACTAACACTACGCGTTCTCTACCATATCATCTCAACCCTAGGTCCTTAACCATGGGTATTGCCGAGGACACCCCTCGTCAATTGGCGCCGTCTGTGGGAACAGGTAGTGTTGGATTCACGGTTTCGCCGGTTCCATCGTCAAATGGCAACCCGCCGATCGCATCTGCAAACGGCAACTCGCCGACACCAGCACCAAGTGGCAACTCGCCAATCGCACCCGCCTGCGACCAATCGCCGGCAACTTCGACGAACGTCAGATCAACAGGCGATCACTCGCCAACTTCAAAGATCACCTCGCCAAGGAGGATCGAACCACACTCGCCGGAAGCTCAGGAGACCTTTGCTAGTCTCGACTCAGGTTTGGATATAACTGTTGGAAAATTCAATTTTTTCCGTCGACAAGTTTGGTGTGCAGGACTTGACCGAGCCAGCCGAAGCCACGGCACCCGAAGATCCGTCGACTGAGTTCGTACCACCGTCAAGCCAGGAACCGGCTTCATCACAGATCGAACAAATCTCACCAATTGGCTCGCCTGTCTCATCCATGTCAACAAGGGAGTTCAATGAGTTCATGGCAAAAGAATTCCCAGAAGATGAAGTTGAATCTGCGTACAATGTAAGCACCATCGAGTCCTCTGGACCACTCGACATGGCTATCAACTCAGATATCCAACCTGGAAACAGCTCCAACCACCACATCACACATAATGAGGACATGAACGACAACATCTGTCTTGCTGATTTCGCCAGCCCAGAGATCCACGCTGATCACGAGCTCTTCACCAACAACACAAGCAACTCTAGATAGTCACCTGACGCATATGTCGACTCCGACATCCATATCAGCAAAAGGAGCAACTCTGATATGAGCCTGGATGATGAGTTCGAATCCATGATCGGAATTGACAGTACATACATGTGCCCTCCGGCCATACCTTATCAGGTCTACGTCGCGTTCAGTGCAGAAACATCAGCAGCAGCCGCCATCTGCAGGCCTACAGAATTCCCATGCACGGTGACGCTGCCAGACGGGACTACAACACTGACTATCACAACCGACATAAAGGAGTGCACAATGATGCCAGCAGACGCAACCCCAGAAGAGATGTTGACCTACCAGTTCTTCAACTCGCAGGAGACGATCCGCTTACAGCAGTACAGAGTGACACTCAAAGAGCGTAAAAGGCAGGCTAGCATCTCGAGTGTGCGAAGGAAGCAACTCTCTCTCAGTTCCACGGGAGGATCAGATCCCAGGCGCAGATCGAGGTTCGCAAACCTCCCAGAAGGAGAAAGATCGGGAATCACCCGTAACTTAGATCTAACGTTTATAACGGTAGACGAAGAAGGAATGCTAGTACCCAAAACGACCGAGGGTGCCCTACTGTCACTCGGAGCTTATCTCAAAGCAACAACACCTCCAGCAGGCGACCCAAACGCAGACCTACATAGTCAGCAGATGAAATCACTCGCACTGGCGGCACAGGCAATCCAGTCAGCTACTCGCACTCCAGGAAGAAGCAGAGAGCGCAACACATAGGTCACGATACGCATCACATGATCATCGCAGTCGCAGTCCTCGAAGGGATAGCGCATAGAGAGATTCGAGCGGACGTCGATCAAGAAGCAGATCCAGAAGGTCCAACAGCAACGGCTCAGATGCCAGTCGCGACATGGGTCCCTGCGGAGCCAGATGCTTCACTCGACGTATCCGCGAAGCCAAAAATGCAAAAGAAATTTGGGTTAACATCAACACTAAAGTTTAACCGCAGACAAGAGCCATCAGGCTGGCTAGAGGATTACAGGTTTCCAGTCGCATGCCAGCGCGACACAACCACCACGGCAATGCAGTACATATAGCTGATGCTCGAAGGCACAGCCCGCGACTGGCTCAAAGCGCTACCCGAATCATCATAAGATTCTTGGAATCACTTCCGGGAAGATTTCATCAAATACTTCGACCCTCTGTGTGAGTGACCGAAAACCTTTGAAAAATGAAGGGCCTGCGTGCAGCGACCCGACGAAACACTCAGAGCATACATACGGCGGTGGACCGCCATCTGCAACTTAGTATGTACGATCTCCGAAGATAGAGCCATGGATGTCTTCACCATGGGAGTTTACAGAAAGGATTTCAAAGAAGCACTTGGTCACAAAAAGCCATCCTCCATGGCCAAACTTATGAAGATAGCAACCGAGTGGGCAGATGGAGAAGATTCAATACGAACAAACCGCCCTGCCTCTCCACGCGACAATGACGGCCGCTGAGACTGTTGAGACCGCCGTGATAGCTATAGGGATGATCAGAGGCGCAAACGCAAAAATCGTTACAACGACGACGACATGACAAACTTCATGGCGGCTGGATTCTCCCAGCCGAACGATGCACAAGCTAGAGATGGCAGGCGACCTGACGATCACCGCGACAGTCGACCCGACGATCGCCGCGATAGTCGATATGATGATCGCCGCGACAGTCGAGACCGTGAGCAACGCAGCGGCAACTACAAAAGACAAGACTGGCACAGACACGCTGATGCAAGACCCGAGCGAACATTCGATGAAAAGATGGATGATCACTGCAGATTCCACTTGTACACGATGAGGAATTGCAGAGAATTCAAACAAATGGAAACCGATTATATGATGAGACTCAAAAGGGCAGCACCCGCATCTGCCCAACCGGTAGCTGCTCCCGCACCACCAGCACAGCCAGCCCCGGCACTTCCAGCTCCACCGCAACCTGGTACCGGAGGACAGGTTGCGGGTACCATACATCATGTGCCACAGGCAACAGAGGATCCGTATCCTCAACCTCGAGGGCGGATGTACATGATTCAGAAAGTTTGCCCCTGCAATAGGCAGCAAAAGTTACACACTCGACATGTCAACATGGCAGTCATGGCACCCCCAGCCATGCCAGAGTTTTTGAAAGGGTCCGAAACTACAATTACCTTCAACTGGAGGACCATCCGCCAGCAGTATATCGACCAGGCCATGCAGCCCTAGTACCCGACGCCCAAATTGGTGGATACGCCATGACCAAGGTCTTCATGGATGGAGGCAGCGGCATCAATATTATCTTCGCCGACACGCTCCGCAGAATGAACAGGTCAGTCGAAAGCTTACCAAAATCTACAAACACCTTTCATGGTATAGTTACAGGCAAAGATATCCTCCCAGAAGGCACAATACAACTCGACGTCACGTTTGGCGATCCAAGTCACTTCAGGACAGAGTCGATTGAGTTTGAGGTCGTCGACTGGAAATCACAGTATCATGCCATACTTGGATGCCCGACGTTCGCTCGATTCATGGCGGTACCACACTATGCGTATCTCAAGTTGAAGATACCAGGACCCAAAGGAGTCATAACAGTCAATGGAAACTTTCAAAGGTCCGATGCATGCGGCTGAGACTTCAGCAAAATCTCGGAGATGTTTGGGATGGAGCAAACATTTGCTGACTTCTCACTCTCCAACGATCAAACACTCATGCCAGAGCACAAGAAGCAAGCAGTCGATAGAGCCTTCAACGCCACAAACGACACAAGGACACACCAGGTGCATCCGACTGATCCCTCCAAGACAGTCAACGTGTCGTCGAGTCTAACTCCCGCATAGGAAAGCGCGCTTGTCGAATTCCTCCGTGAGAAATGGGATATATTTGCATGGTGTCCAGCTGACATGCCAGGTATTCCCAGGGAATTCACCGAGCACTCTCTCCAACTTACTCCAGGCGCTAAGCCAGTCAAGCAAACAACACATCTCGTCTCAGGACCCAAAAGAGACGTCATAGAAGCAGAAGTCGACAGATTGCTCAAAGCAAAGTTCATCCGAGAAATCAAGAAGTCAGACTGGGTGGCCAACCCCGTATTGGTCGAAATAAGCACTCTGATGCCCTTCGGATGTGCGTGGATTTCACTTCTCTCAACAAATGTTGCCCAAAGGATCACTTTCCATTGTCGCGAATCGACCAGATCATCGACTCCACAGCCGGTGCGCACGTCTGTCCTTCCTAGATGCGTACTCGGGATATCACCAGATAAGGATGAAGGTTGAAGACGAAGAAAAAACGACGTTCACAACCCCACTCGGGGACTACTGCTACACGACGATGCCTTTTAGACTAAAAACGCAGGTGCCTCCTACCAGCGTATGATGCAAAATTGTCTCAGAAAGCAAATTGGACACAACGTCAAGGTCTACGTTGACGACATCATTGTCAAAACAAAGGATGAAAGCACGCTACTCGCAGACCTGCGTGAGACGTTCGCCAACCTCCGACGTTATCACAATAAACTCAATTCCAAGAAGTGCACATTCGGTGTTCCAGCCGGGCAGCTCTTGGGGTACTTGGTCTCAGCTCGTGGAATAGAAGCGGGCCCAGAAAAGATCTAGGCCATTCTCACGATGAAAAGGCCAACAAAGCTTCACGAGGTGCAGCAGCTAGCAGGTCAAGTGGCAGCACTCAGCCGCTTCATCAGCAAACTTGGCGAAAAGGCGCTACCACTCTATCGATTGATGAAGAAGGCCAACAAGTTCGAGTGGACGGAAGAAGCTAAAGCAGCCTTCACCGATCTCAAGTGAATCCTCACAAGCGCTCCAGTTCTAGTGGCACCCAGAGAAAAAGAGCCTCTATACCTGTACGTCTCAGCCACCAATCGAGTGGTGAGTACTGTACTGGTAGTCGAGCGCATGGAAGAAGGAAAAACATAGAGCATACAAAGACCAGTCTACTACGTAAGCGAGGTCATCTCCCCGTCCAAGCAGCGGTACCCGCACTATCAGAAACTGGCATACGCCGTCTTCATGACATCCAGAAAGTTGACGCACTTCTTCTTAGAACACCCGATAACGGTGATCAGCAAGTCCGCAATCGGTGACATCCTCACAAATCTCAACGCAACTGGGTGAGTTGCAAAGTGGCTCATTGAGCTATGGCCACGGGACATCAAGTACGAGCACCCGAAGGCCATCAAAGCACAAGTCCTACCTGACTTCACAGCCAAGTGGATCGAAGCTCAACTTCCAGGAGTGCGTGATGTATCCAACTCCTGGACCATGTACTTTGATGGATCCAAGAAGAACGAAGACGCAGGAGCAGGCGTCATACTCATATCACCCAAAGGGGACAAGCTTAGCTATGTCCTATAGATGGACTTCAAGTTCCCGTCCAACAACGAAGCTGAATATGAAGGCCTAATCCATGGCATGAGAATGGCCAAGGCTCTAGGGTGCACTCGACTAATGATTTATGGCGACTCTAACTTGGTTGTGTAGCAAACAATGAAGGCCTGTGATGCCATAGCAGATAACATGATCGCCTACCACGACCTCTACAACACACTGGAGGGAGGATTCGATGGCTGCGAGCTAAGGCACATTGGGCGAGAAAGCAACGAGGAAGCGGACAAGCTAGCCAACATCGGCTCCACCAAAGCAAAAGTACCAGAAGGCATTTTCCTCGAGTGAATCGAGCATAGATCCATCAAGGAAAAATGCCCTCCCACTGCGTCAACTGCCACATCCAAGGACAAAGCACCTAGCACAGAGGATCCACCAGTCGAAGTACTCCTCATCGAGCCAACTTGGACTCACCCTTCCTGGCGTACATACTCCGCATCGAGCTACCTGAAGACATAACCGAGGCACGACGCATCACTCGACGATCAAAAGCATACACCATAACCAACGGTGAGTTTTATAAATGCAACGTCTCAGGTATGTTTCAAAGATGCATAACATTCGAGGACGGTAAAGCTATACTCCGAGACATTCATGCAGGTACCTGCGGGCATCATGCCAGCAGTCGATCACTCGTAGCCAAAGCCTTTCAAGCAGGGTTTTACTGGCCCACAACACTCAAGGATGCGGAGGGCTGATACGCGTAAAGCACACGTTCATTGGGAGACCCCAAGAGGAAGGTATGATGTAATGTAGCAGCAAATCATCTCTCAGTATGAAGCCGAGGTTATCGAACCAGTAAGAGTAGAAGCACTTCTGAAGGTTATCAACGCGCCAGACAACAGGCTGTTGCAGGGAGGTCTGACTGTTGACTTGGAACCTGCACACAACACAATCAAAATACTTTGCCCCAACGATACTGTGAGGTTGTCAATCTCACCGGTCTTGCTGAAAACAAAGAGTTAACTGTATGGTGTGGAAAATGATGATGAATGATTGCAGAGGATGTAAAGGAACAATGATTGCAGTAGGTTGTGTTTATTAGATGTAAAAGAATGGAGCGGGGTCCACAGTTCACTAGTCGACACGCTCCGCAGAATGAACAGGTCAGTCGAAAGCTTACCAAAATCTACAAACACCTTTCATGGTATAGTTACAGGCAAAGATATCCTCCCAGAAGGCACAATACAACTCGACGTCACGTTTGGCGATCCAAGTCACTTCAGGACAGAGTCGATTGAGTTTGAGGTCGTCGACTGGAAATCACAGTATCATGCCATACTTGGATGCCCGACGTTCGCTCGATTCATGGCGGTACCACACTATGCGTATCTCAAGTTGAAGATACCAGGACCCAAAGGAGTCATAACAGTCAATGGAAACTTTCAAAGGTCCGATGCATGCGGCTGAGACTTCAGCAAAATCTCGGAGATGTTTGGGATGGAGCAAACATTTGCTGACTTCTCACTCTCCAACGATCAAACACTCATGCCAGAGCACAAGAAGCAAGCAGTCGATAGAGCCTTCAACGCCACAAACGACACAAGGACACACCAGGTGCATCCGACTGATCCCTCCAAGACAGTCAACGTGTCGTCGAGTCTAACTCCCGCATAGGAAAGCGCGCTTGTCGAATTCCTCCGTGAGAAATGGGATATATTTGCATGGTGTCCAGCTGACATGCCAGGTATTCCCAGGGAATTCACCGAGCACTCTCTCCAACTTACTCCAGGCGCTAAGCCAGTCAAGCAAACAACACATCTCGTCTCAGGACCCAAAAGAGACGTCATAGAAGCAGAAGTCGACAGATTGCTCAAAGCAAAGTTCATCCGAGAAATCAAGAAGTCAGACTGGGTGGCCAACCCCGTATTGGTCGAAATAAGCACTCTGATGCCCTTCGGATGTGCGTGGATTTCACTTCTCTCAACAAATGTTGCCCAAAGGATCACTTTCCATTGTCGCGAATCGACCAGATCATCGACTCCACAGCCGGGTGTGCACGTCTGTCCTTCCTAGATGCGTACTCGGGATATCACCAGATAAGGATGAAGGTTGAAGACGAAGAAAAAACGACGTTCACAACCCCACTCGGGGACTACTGCTACACGACGATGCCTTTTAGACTAAAAACGCAGGTGCCTCCTACCAGCGTATGATGCAAAATTGTCTCAGAAAGCAAATTGGACACAACGTCAAGGTCTACGTTGACGACATCATTGTCAAAACAAAGGATGAAAGCACGCTACTCGCAGACCTGCGTGAGACGTTCGCCAACCTCCGACGTTATCACAATAAACTCAATTCCAAGAAGTGCACATTCGGTGTTCCAGCCGGGCAGCTCTTGGGGTACTTGGTCTCAGCTCGTGGAATAGAAGCGGGCCCAGAAAAGATCTAGGCCATTCTCACGATGAAAAGGCCAACAAAGCTTCACGAGGTGCAGCAGCTAGCAGGTCAAGTGGCAGCACTCAGCCGCTTCATCAGCAAACTTGGCGAAAAGGCGCTACCACTCTATCGATTGATGAAGAAGGCCAACAAGTTCGAGTGGACGGAAGAAGCTAAAGCAGCCTTCACCGATCTCAAGTGAATCCTCACAAGCGCTCCAGTTCTAGTGGCACCCAGAGAAAAAGAGCCTCTATACCTGTACGTCTCAGCCACCAATCGAGTGGTGAGTACTGTACTGGTAGTCGAGCGCATGGAAGAAGGAAAAACATAGAGCATACAAAGACCAGTCTACTACGTAAGCGAGGTCATCTCCCCGTCCAAGCAGCGGTACCCGCACTATCAGAAACTGGCATACGCCGTCTTCATGACATCCAGAAAGTTGACGCACTTCTTCTTAGAACACCCGATAACGGTGATCAGCAAGTCCGCAATCGGTGACATCCTCACAAATCTCAACACAACTGGGTGAGTTGCAAAGTGGCTCATTGAGCTATGGCCACGGGACATCAAGTACGAGCACCCGAAGGCCATCAAAGCACAAGTCCTACCTGACTTCACAGCCAAGTGGATCGAAGCTCAACTTCCAGGAGTGCGTGATGTATCCAACTCCTGGACCATGTACTTTGATGGATCCAAGAAGAACGAAGACGCAGGAGCAGGCGTCATACTCATATCACCCAAAGGGGACAAGCTTAGCTATGTCCTATAGATGGACTTCAAGTTCCCGTCCAACAACGAAGCTGAATATGAAGGCCTAATCCATGGCATGAGAATGGCCAAGGCTCTAGGGTGCACTCGACTAATGATTTATGGCGACTCTAACTTGGTTGTGTAGCAAACAATGAAGGCCTGTGATGCCATAGCAGATAACATGATCGCCTACCACGACCTCTACAACACACTGGAGGGAGGATTCGATGGCTGCGAGCTAAGGCACATTGGGCGAGAAAGCAACGAGGAAGCGGACAAGCTAGCCAACATCGGCTCCACCAAAGCAAAAGTACCAGAAGGCATTTTCCTCGAGTGAATCGAGCATAGATCCATCAAGGAAAAATGCCCTCCCACTGCGTCAACTGCCACATCCAAGGACAAAGCACCTAGCACAGAGGATCCACCAGTCGAAGTACTCCTCATCGAGCCAACTTGGACTCACCCTTCCTGGCGTACATACTCCGCATCGAGCTACCTGAAGACATAACCGAGGCACGACGCATCACTCGACGATCAAAAGCATACACCATAACCAACGGTGAGTTTTATAAATGCAACGTCTCAGGTATGTTTCAAAGATGCATAACATTCGAGGACGGTAAAGCTATACTCCGAGACATTCATGCAGGTACCTGCGGGCATCATGCCAGCAGTCGATCACTCGTAGCCAAAGCCTTTCAAGCAGGGTTTTACTGGCCCACAACACTCAAGGACGCGGAGGGCTGATACGCGTAAAGCACACGTTCATTGGGAGACCCCAAGAGGAAGGTATGATGTAATGTAGCAGCAAATCATCTCTCAGTATGAAGCCGAGGTTATCGAACCAGTAAGAGTAGAAGCACTTCTGAAGGTTATCAACGCGCCAGACAACAGGCTGTTGCAGGGAGGTCTGACTGTTGACTTGGAACCTGCACACAACACAATCAAAATACTTTGCCCCAACGATACTGTGAGGTTGTCAATCTCACCGGTCTTGCTGAAAACAAAGAGTTAACTGTATGGTGTGGAAAATGATGATGAATGATTGCAGAGG
Source organism: Poa pratensis (assembly GCA_947311845.1). NCBI lineage: Eukaryota > Viridiplantae > Streptophyta > Magnoliopsida > Poales > Poaceae > Poa > Poa pratensis. Next base: position 82,420,331 of record CAMZMU010000074.1, read on the forward strand.
ATGTAAAGGAACAATGATTGCAGTAGGTTGTGTTTATTAGATGTAAAAGAATGGAGCGGGGTCCACAGTTCACTAGTGGTGTCTCTCCATAAAAGATAACTAACATGTTGGGTAAACAAATTACAGCTGGGCAATTGACAAAATAATGAGTGCAAACCAATGCAATAATATGTCATGATGATTACTATGATATTCATGCGAGCATTACAACAAGATACATAGACCGTTATCCAACAACATCTATGACTAATACCAATAGGGCAGTTCCCCGTTGGTATTAAGTTGCAAGCAACAGATTATTGCAATAAGCAAAGTGCATAATGTAAACAAATGCATTAGACCTAACAACGTACCATTAAGCTAAGCATCGGTTAGGTTATCCCTAGTGGCAACAACACATCCACAATCTTAGAGGTTGCTGTCACTCCCCCAGATTAAACGGAGACTGAACCCACTATCTAGCATAAATACTCCCTCTTGGAGTCACAAGCATCTACTTGACCAAAGCATCTACTAGCAACAGAGAGCATGCAAGATCATAAATAACATATAACATAGGTGTAATAATCAACTTGACATAATATTCAATATTCATCGGATCCCAGCAAACACAACATGTAGCATTACAAATAATATGATCTTGATCATGATATGCAGCTCACAAGATCTAAACATGATAGCACAAAGTGGAGAGACTCCAACTAGCTACTGCCATGGACCCGTAGTCCAAGGATGAACTACTCGCGCATCACTCCGGAGGCAGGCATGATGTTGTAGAGCCCTCTGGTGATGATTCCCCTCTCCGGCAGGGTGCCAGGAAGAGCTTCTGAACCCCCCCCGAGCTAGGGTTGACGACGGTGGCGTCTCTGGAACTTTTCGTGGATAATGGCTCGGGTGTCTAGGGTTTTCCCGAATAGATGAATATATAGGTGAAAGGGCGGCGGCTGGAGAGGCTCGTGGGCCCCACGCCACCCCACATCGCGGCAAGTAGGTGGGTCGCGTCGTGCCCTGGCGTGGCCGGCCCACGACCATCCTTCTTCTCCCCTCTGGACTCCGTATACGTGGTGGAAAAATAGGGACTTCTCCCTTTGTTTCGTCCAATTCCGAAAATATTTCCAAACAACTTTTCTGAAATAAAAAAACAGCAGAAAATAGGAACTGGCAATGTGGCATCTTGTTAATAGGTTAGCCCCAGAAAATGCATAAAAATGATATGAAGTGTATATAAAACATGTAGCAATTGGCATAACATCAACATGGAACATCAGAAATTATAGATACGTTTGAGACGTATCAAGCATCCCTAAACTTAGTTCTACTCGTCCTCGAGTAGGTAAAACGATAAAAACAAAATAATTTCTGAGGTGACATGCTACCATCATAATCTTTGATCAAATAGTACTGTAAGGCATATGTTATGAATGAAATGATTCAAGTCAATCGTCTATACTTGCTATCAAATAAGTAATGAGTAAACAACTATGTAAGCAAAAAGTTTTCATAAATAGTACTTTCAAGACAAGTATCAACATACCTTGCATAAGTGTTAACTCATAAAGCAATAGTCTCAAGTAAAAGGTTTTGAACCAACACAAAGGAAGATTTAAGTTTCAGTAGTTGCTTTCAACTTTCAACATATATATCTCATGGATATTGTCAACACAAAGCAATATAATAAGCACAATATACCTGCATATGAAAATTGTTGTACCAAGTTTGACACTAGTGTTTGCTTCTAAGATAGAAAAGAGTAGGAAAACTGACTCAACATAAAAGTAAAAGAAAGGCCCTTCGCAGAGGGAAGCAGGGATTAAGTCATGTGCTAGAGCTTTTTAAGTTTTTGAAAAATTATATAGAGAGTAAAAATATAAGTTTTGGGCTATGTATGTCGTTGTCAACGATTGGTAGTGGGCACTCTACCCCCCTTGTCAACCAGACTTTCAAGAGCGGCTCCCATGAAGGACGTTATTTCTACCCAAGGGTAGATCATCTCAGAAATTTATGAGGGGCCCCCAGGTCCTGGACGGGACGCGGCGCGGCGCCATGCAAGCTTCAAGTCCTGACGATGAAGCACGGGCACCCCCTACCTGGTGCACCAGATGTCGATTTACAAAACTCTGACACCGGAGGTGCGAACACCTCCTAGTTGTTCGGTAGAAGGGCGCGAGGTGCTCCGACGTCAGTCCCCGGAGAACGAGCACGAACACACAAGATTTTACCCAGGTTCAGGCCGCGTCGCCGCGTAATGCCCTACGTCCTGCTTGTCTGGCCTGATTGATGGGGGATGATGCCGTACAAGGTGTAGCTTATAACCCTCCCTTCTATGCTCAAGGCATGTCCGAGCTTCACCCCGGGAAGGTCTCCGAGGTGATGCCAGCTAGCCCCCGAGCTATGTGTCTGGTAGGAAGTGTTGCTCTCCCTCTCATCAGTAGCCTTGGGCTTCCTTTTATACCCAAGGGGACACCACATATGGCTACTCTAGAAGCTTCCTAATGTGGGGCGGCATGCGTCAAGCTTGATCCGCCAAGTGGAAAGTCTCGACCGTCGTCGTGGCGCCGTCCACGCCGTGCTGCCTTCCATGCCGCTGCATCCGCCAGTCCTGAGTTGATGGCCAGTCGGGTCTTGTCCTTGGACCGGGCATCACACCGGGCTCTGCGCCTGCCCTGCTGAGACGGCGTGTCAAGTCTTGTCGATGCCCAGGCTGTGCCGGGCGGAAGGTCTGTGTTGTCTTGTCTCTGTCGCCAGCCGCGCTTCCTTCCTTGCGAAGCCACCTCCCGGGACGGTCATGCAGGAATCTCCCGCCACGTGGTTGGTCCCCAACCCCGAGTAGGGAGCAGTCCCCGGGGAAGCTTTCCTGTCTTTTTTCAGGAAGTCTCTCCCGTGGCTAATTTCCTTCCCGGGAAGGACTTCCATGCGTTGCTGCCACAGGTTGCGCCCTGGGGCGCGCAACCAGCGTGCGGGGGACCCCCTGTCCCTGCACGCTGACAGTAGCCCCCGGGCGGTTTATTGAGCTAATCCGCCGGTGGGCACCCACCGCGCGAGCCCGGGGCGGTCAAACTCGTCAACCGCCATGATATCCTGTGCGGTGGTGTGCGACCGAAGGGAGCGCCTCGGTTCTTGTAAGAGTGGTAACCGCGTCGCGGTTACGGTTGGCGGCCCCACCACTTGCTCCGTGGCTAGGGAGCGTTTTTAATGAGGGGCGGAATGGGAACCGCCCACGCACCTCTCCCTCTGGTTATAACAGGGCTGGCCCTGCGCGCTCCGTCTTCTCTTCTCCATTCGCCTCCTCCTTCTTCTTCCCTTCGTCCTCTTCATTCCAGAACCGCTCTTAGCCCCCTCCCGGATGGCAACCAAGGAGAGGTCGACCAAGAAGGGCAAGTCTAAGAAGACGGATCGCATGTCCCAGCGCGAGATTTCCTGGGAAGAGTGGCGCACAACTCGAGCCTTCTTCTCGCCGGAGAACCTTCCCAGCTTGAAGGAGGCCGTTGCCAGCAAGAGCAACGAGAATGGCTGGACCATGATCTTCCGCTCTTCATCGCCGCCGGGGGATTTATCTCCCCTCGACGTGCGCGTCTTTGCCTGCTTCCTGCTGGCGGGGTTGGCCTCGCCAATGTCGCTCTTCCTCCACACGGTGTTGAGCGGGTATGGGCTGTCCCTCGCTCATCTCCATCACAACGCCCTTCTGCTGCTGGCCATCTTTTAGCACTTCTACGAGACCTTCATCAGCGTCAAGCTGAACGTTGCTCTCTTCCGCCACTACTTCTGCCCCCGGGCCGAGGCCGGGGACGCGATTTCTGGCTCCGTCACCTTCAGCTACCGCACCAATCTCGCTGGCACATTTCCCCCCCTCGACAAGCGTTGCTGGGAGGAGTGGCGGCAAGATTGGGTATTCGTTCGCTTCCCGTGGGCGGACGACGCCCTGGCGGAGCCCACGGAGGTACCCGTCTGCCTGGACAGCTGGTCCGCCCCTGGGAGAAGGATGCCGAGCTTGCCCCGGTGTTTCAGCGAATCCTCTCCTTCCGTGAGCTCGGCTTAACCGGCGGCGACATTGTGGCACACTTCATCGGCAACGCCATCGCTCCCCTGCAACTTCGCTCTCACTGTATGTGGGAGTATGAGGGTTCCCTCGACAAGACCAGGTTGTTCAAGCTGAGAGTGCTCCCCGAGGCGCTGAATGGCTTGGTGAACGGCCTTTGCAGAGGGTCCTCAGTTTATGTGGGCCTTCCCGCCGGAGTCGTTCCCTTGTATGAGGATGGGGACCTAGACGGCATCATCACCTCCATGCCGGAGTGCAATGAGTGGGGGATTCTCCCACTCTGGCGGGCCTCGGGGATGGTCGTCCCCCAGACACCCTCCGAGGGGCCCTTGGGGCCGGGGAGCTCCTGTTGTCTCTCCTGGGGGCGTCGGCTCCCGGGGAACCTTCCCGGGGCGGGAAGCGCGCCGCCGTTGAGGAGGATGAAGTCGACACGGACCCAAGCCCGCTGTACCACCGTCCTCGCGTCCCGGCGAGGCCACGAGCAGCGGAAGGGTTGGCCGCCGCGGGACGCGAGTCTTCTGATGACGAGATTCCCGAGGAAGCTCTCCCGGCTCCCCCTCCGCTCGGGGGATTTCTCGCGAAGGGCTCATGGTCCCTCCGCCTTGATTCCGCCTGGTATAGTTCTTTTCCCTCTGTGTTTCCTCCCTAGGGGTTTTGTGCACATCTCTGATCTTCTTCTTGGTGTTGTGGCAGCCCCCAGCCTTCGGCAGTGTCTTCAAAGAGGGTCCGCGTGGACCCGGGCGCCCTCGTCCCTCCACCGAAGAAGGTTCGTTCTGGCGTACCTTCCGGAGCCGGCGCCTATCTTCCGTCAGTGCCCATTATTGGAGGTCTGTTCCTTGACTCTCTCTTTTCTTGCTCATTGGTGATCGGCTTGTTTAACCTGACTCTTGTTGTTTCGTCACTTCTCTCCAGGGGCTGCTCCCGATTCCTCCCTTCTTGAGGCCGTGGCAATAGGGTCATCGTCCGAGGACATCGACGTCGATGAAGGCCTCAGATTTAAGAGGCGCTCATCGGTTAGGCCCCTTCGCCCTGACCCTAACCTCATGGAGTTGGATTCCGAGTTCCCGCCTCCAGCCCGGAGCGAAGGCGCACTTCTGGTTGCATCCCTGGCCCAGGGGGCGGGTAGCTCCCAGGATACGGCGGGTCCCTCTCTGGTCCTTCGGGCCGGGAGCGGGGTGGTTCCCGCCCCCAGCTTGATTTTAGATTCTTCTGTCTTCTCTCCTGCGGTCACCGTGCGGGATAGCGTGGAGCAGCAACATCAACTCCATGCGGGCGCAGTGGCCAAGGCCGGTGAAGATATCTAGCAGGCGTAGGAACCTCTCCGCCTCCAGCGCGCGGAAATCGAGCTTGGCCGCCGTTAGCTTGAGGAGCAGATCACGGGCGTCCAGGCCCGGGAGCAGCAAGTGTTCGCCGCCCAGGCCGCTGCCAGCGCCGCTCTTGCGTCTGCGGTGCTAGCTGCGGAGGAGGCCTCCGCCCGAAAGGCCGATGCTCAGCGGGTCTTGGTGGCCGCAGTCGCTGCGGCAAAGCGTGCGGAGGGTGGCCAGCGTGGAGACGCGGGAGCGATGCAACAGCTGGTTGCGGCCCAATCTGAGGCCCACGACCTCGAGCTCGCCTCTCTGGAGCAGCAGAGAGTGGCCATGGTGGACGCCCATCACCTGGCCTTGGCAAGCTCCGAGGCGCGAGTCTGGGATCAGGACGAGAACCTGCACGAACTGCAGCTGCTCGTCCAGGAGCTTCATGCCGGCGCCGACGCGGCGGTGGCACGTGAGCAGGCGGCCGCGCGGGCTGTCGCAACTCTCGAGAGTGGTCTCCACCAGCAACTCGGGGAGGCAGAATCCCGCCTCGCCGGTCTCCAACAGAGGATCGACGAGTTGTCCTCCGACATGAGCAGCCGCGACGGTCGTCTGGAGTGGGTGCGCCGGGTCAATGAGGAGAACAGGGAAAGCGCCCGTGCAGCCTTGGAGATGCTCAGTAAGGCGGACCAACGGATGGAGCTAGATGCCATCGGCCTTCGTCGTGTTGCCAATCATGCGATGAGGGTGATGGCCATGGTGGACCTCCCCCCGGGGAGATCAATGGCCTGGACATTGCGAGCCTCTCCCTCTTCTTTGCCGACATGGTGGGGAAGATGGAGGTCTTGAAGGAGACGATGGTGCGGTGACTCCGCGTTGAAGGTGTCGAGGCCGGCTCCTAGGTTGTCTCCCCGAGTGTATTCCCTGCAGCCCTACTTCCCTTTCAATCAACTCTTTGAGGAGTTCGAAACGGAAGAGGACTGCGTGGCTGCGGAGCGCGCCGTGGCCCCCGTGGTAGAGCAGATGAAGGCCCGACTGCGGAGAGGTTGAGTTCCTCCGGGGCCCTCTCCCCGCGTAGTCAGTTAGTACCTATGTAATAAGCAAAACCTACCCCAGGCGTGTTATGTAATCAATCGATTTTTATTCCCCGTGGTGCATGTATTCAGGTCGTCGTCGATCTCCGCCTTTTCCAGGGGCCTGAGTCGCGGGCCTTTGTTGTGCGAGTTTTTTCTCCCTATGTTCCGGGGGTACCCTTACGTGCCCTGCGTGGGTCCCGAGAGAGCGCTGGAGTGGATCCAACAGTCCCCCTCTCGAGACACGTCTCCGCGCAAAAGTCTCTCCGTTCATCGGGGAGCTGTCCCGGCGGAGGTCCCCGGGGCTTGATACCCAGGCAAACCTCCGAGGACCGCATCTCCCCTTTGAGCGCCCTTTCTACATGCAGGCCTCACCGCTTTGGCCCAGTCTCCCTTCCCCCGGGAAAAGGCGGCTTGATCTCCGATTGATGCAGTATGGAATGCGATCAGGGCCGAAGTACTTAGCTCACTGGCCATGACTTCCCTGTTCTTGTTCTTCTTCGGGTTCCGCCGAGGTTCCCGGTTCTCCGGCGATGATAGCCGGCTTTCTGCTCCACCAGAGCTCCCTCTTCGTCCTACCCGTTCCCTCAATTCCTACGAGGCATCCGTGCACCAAGGTCCGAACGTGGGGTTCCTCCGATTCCGTCGATGCCCAGACTATGCTGGGTTCATCTTGGCCCGAGTGCGTAAGGAAGCCTCTTCCCTCCCGACTCAGGCTTGGGCCGGTGTTTCTCATATGGGGAATCGAGGTGTCAGGTAGGAGGGAAAAAACACTGATATGTTCAAACCAATATCATTAGATAACAAAGGAAATTAAGTTTCTTTTAAAGGATACATTGGGCTACACTCGGGTATGCCCGTCTCTGGCTTCGCTGGTTCCCTCCGGGAGCCTCCTTGAGCGCCTTTGTTCAGCGACCTCCGGTCTTCTTTGTCGCCGTTCTAGCGCCTGGGTGAGTCGGGCAAGTTCGCACGTAGTGCCCGGGCTCGCCACAGGCGTAGCATGCCCCCGCCGGGCGGGCCGCTCCTGACCCCGCCCTGTGCTTCCTCTTGAAGATGGTGAGGTCGAGGAGGAAGCGGCATTCTTTGACGTCGTGGATTCCGGTGTCGTGCACCGGGCACCACGGCGCTGCCTTGTCCCGCGCCCTGCTCCTTTCCTCGCCGGAGATGGCTTCGGGGGGCTCCGTTCTTCCCCCGACTGAGCCGCCCCCACGCCTTCGCCGCTTGACCGCTTCGGTGATGCGCTCGACGCTGCCTGCCCCTGGCCTCCGCGGAGCGGAGATCATGAACCTGCCTTCTTCCATCCTGGCACATTTTTCTGCCAAGGAGTATAGTTCTGCGGTAGTGCGGACGTCGCGGCTTCCGAGCTTCTCCAGCATGCGGACTTTGCGGACGTTCCGCCAGAATGCCCGGACGGCCAGAACGTCTTGAGCGTCGGGGACGTGGCTCAGGACGTGGCAAAATCTTAGGGTGTATCCCCGCAAGGTTCCGTCAGGCCTCTGCACCACGTCGTCCAGGTCGCTCAGTGATCCAAGGCGCAGATACTTGCCCTGGATCGCCTGCGCGACCCGGGCGCACAGATCCGGCCACGACGCCACGGTCCCTTTGGGTGAGAACACCAGCCGGGTGCCCGCAGGCGGGGCGACGAATGGGCTCTCCGGCTCATCGCTCCTGCAGGCGTGACCGTGGGCGCCATGCCCACCGGTGCTTGCTAGCCCCCAGGTCCCGGACGGGACGCGGCGCGGCGCCATGCAAGCTTCGAGTCCTGACGATGAAGCACAAGCACCCCTACCTGGCGCGCCAGATGTCGAGTTACAAAACTCTGACACCGGAGGTGCGAACACCTCCTAGTTGTTCGGTAGAAGGGCGCGAGGTGCTTCGACGTCAGTCCCCGAAGAACGAGCACGAACACACAAGATTTTACCCAGGTTCAGGCCGCGTCGCCGCGTAATGCCCTACGTCCTGCTTGTCTGGCTTGATTGATGGAGGATGATGCCGTACAAGGTGTAGCTTACAACCCTCCCTTCTATGCTCAAGGCCTGTCCGAGCTTCACCCCGGGAAGGTCTCCGAGGTGATGCCAGCTAGCCCCCGAGCTATGTGTCTGGTAGGAAGTGTTGCTCTTCCTCTCATCAGTAGCCTTGGGTCTCCTTTTATACCCAAGGGGACACCACATATGGCTACTCTAGAAGCTTCCTAATGTGGGGCGGCATGTGTCGAGCTTGCTCCGCTAAGTGGCAAGTCTCGGTCATCGTCGTGGCGCCGTCCACGCCGTGCTGCCTTCCATGCCGCTGCATCCGCCGGTTCTTAGTTGATGACCAGTCGGGTCTTGTCCTTGGACCGGGCATCACACCGGGCTATGCGCCTGCCCTGCTGAGACGGCGTGTCAAGTCTTGTCGATGCCTAGGCTGTGCCGGGCGGCAGGTGTGATACCTCGAATTAATTTTTGAGGATACTCTTTTTGCTTATTCAAACTTTTCAAAAGAATAAATATATATGGCCGTGATGCCTTATCAATTTGGGTTCTGGAAATAGAAAGTTAGAGAAAAGAAAAATAAAATAGTAGAAAGGAAATGAGTGTATTAGAAGTTGATCTCTTGACCTCGTGGTTAATACTTTAAGCTTCAGCCGGCTGGCCTATGTGCTATGTTTGGTACAGAAGCAGCTGCCTTGTATTTGTTCTTCATCGTGTAGAAGGGGAAAGCCATGGGCTTGGCCCAAGGCCCTATCGGACTCAACGTCTGTGCCTTACGGCGCCACCTCTTAATAGCGTTTTAGGGCTGCGCCGTCTCGTTTCCATCTCCTACTATTTCAACCCCCTTGCTATTATCTCAACATTATTTGTTGTCCTTCTAAACTGATAATCCCACTGAGCATGGTATGCTGATCTGACATTGAATAAACCATTGTTTGCATGGTGCCATGCCACAAAATCTTCTTGTCCCGGAGTCAAAGGAATTTCCAGGATCCGATTAGCATCCACCGACCAAAAAAGACTCCTTATAAGCTCTTCATCCCACAGTCCATCTACAGGATTAATCAATTCTTGCACTTTTGTAACTAACACACTACCTCTTGGCATTTGGACTCGTAAGTTGTGGCTGGTTGGTACCCAATTGTCTTGCCATATATCAATCTGACTACCATCCCCAACTCTCCATATACATCCTCTTTTGAAGCTTTCTAACCCTGCAAAAATACTCTGCCAAGTAAATGAGCTTCCACTCTTCAAGGTAGCTCGCAATAGATTGCCATCAGCCCGTTTGCCGCTCAGGTTGTGAAGATATTAAACACATTTTGTTTACATGTGAGCGCGCAAAACTTGTGTGGCAAAATCTGGGAGTATGGGATAACATTTTAGAGATCCTAAACACTGATCTATCAGGTTCGGTTATCTTAGAAGAAATTCTTCGGAAGGGAGGTAATGTTCCTGAGCTCGGTGGTATTGGCTTCTCTGAGTTGATTGTCACGGGTGGTTGGTATTTGTGGTGGGAGAGAAGACAACTAGTTCATGGGGAGAGTGTCCAGACGCCTGTTAGATCTGGAATGTCTATAGCTGTGTTGACAACAAACTATAAAATGGCATTTAATAAACCTAATGCCAAGCCAAGAGTGGGATGGTCTAAGCCGATGGAAGGATTCCTGAAGATTAACGTTGATGCTGCATATGATGAGGACTCGGGAACAGGAGCGACCGGAGTGGTTATCAGAGATGACAAGGGGTCATGCATAGCAGCATCAAATCACTTTTTACATCACGTGGTGGATTCCTCAATGGCAGAAGCGTATGCATTTAGAGAGGGGCTGACCCTAGCACAACATATTGGATGTAATAAGTTTATTGTTCAATCCGATTGCATGCAAGTCGTGGAGACAATGCTGGACGGTGGCTTCTCGGCGACATCTTCGGCTGCAATTTATCATGATTGTTGCACTTTATGGAGTGGGTTTGATCAAGCTAGTATTGAATTTTGTAATAGGGAAGCCAATTCAGTGGCGCATGAGCTTGCTAGGAATGCTTTTCATTCTGGTTCAAATTATATTTGGGTAGATGAACCCCCTAGATTTATTATGGCTATGCTCATGAACGATGTAACTATTTTTGCTGATCAATAAAAGGAGATGGATGAGTTTTCAAAAAAAAAACCTTGTTGTCCCTGGATCGAGGGCGTCGTCGTGCCCCTGGATCATACATCGCCACCACCGCCCCCGTGAGGGTGCTCGGCTGAACCTGCTGCTGCAAGGTCTGGGCGATCTGCTGCCGGATCGAGTTGTTGTTGCCGTCGCAATAGTGCGTGCATTCATCCCTTTGTTATCTTTCTTGTTCTTCCAACAACGTTGTAGCATATCACTTTCTTGTAGTATTGTAGGTTTGGTTAGTATGAGAGTTGGTGGTCTGTTTATTCACCGATCCTATCCTCCATTGGCGTTGTAGCAGCTTGTAGTTTACAAGCATCTGTTTTTGGCATGGGGCCCTGATCGATCGTAGTTGTGCTAGTCTGGACTGGGTCTGTATGTTCAGCTATCTGTAGCATTCTAGCTGAAAATCCTTAGGACAGTAATCTTTACCTTAAAATCTGGTCTGATCTGTGTACGTTTTGGAGATACAATCTGAATGAAAGTTGTAGGCACGGTTTCATGCAATTCATAGAGTATTCATTTGCGAAATTTGGTTGAACAGTTTGCTCGCAGCAATCAGTTTAGTGTTCTGTCCAGAAATGGACATTTTCGGCACATTGTGATCTTCTTTGCAACTTTAAACCTTTTCTCAAGATTCAAATTAAATTATGGCTAAATATGAAAACTGAGGAAGTTGTGTTTCTTATGTTAGAACACTTATGATTCGCAAGATTTCATTTAGAATATTAATTTTTATAATATCAAGTGGCATGTCTTATGTTGGCAGAATTTCAGTAATTCCGAAGTTTGAATGGGTTAATGTTAATATGTCCAGATTTGTCCATAGATGAATTATGATAAGTGTTGTGCGGGTTCTGATATTTAGATGTCCTCTTTGGTTGAGTTTAATTATAGCTTATGGGGTTGGACGCTCGCGTAGGACGATGTTTCTTTGTGAATGTTTGTTACCGAGTTGTGCGTTGTTTTGAGTGATATACATGTTTGGATAACAGGTGTTGATACTTCCGGTTCGGAACTCTACAACTCACAGTTTGTGCCCCGCGGTTGAGGCAAGTTCATGATGGATAGTGATTTTGCATATCTCTCTTCACTTGATTTAATTATAAAGTTTGTCTTTATATCTATGATATTTCCATGATGAAATGATAATGATTATGATGATGAAATGTGCACTTTATGCATACTTGCATACCCATGAATCATGATGATAATGATGTTAAAGTGACCTACTTCGGTAGGCACAATGAGACCTCCTTTGATGGGTTGCGACCCACATTGGAGGCACCCTCCACAAGTTGGAGTGAGTGGATGCCGACGGGTGTCCACTCAAGCGATACCGGTATCCTCAATGAGATGAGATGAGATGAGCATATAGGCATGTAGCACATCTTTAAATATGATGATGAATGAATAATGTTTAGTGATGACTCGGTGTTTTGATTTATGTAAGGTTCATTATTTGTTATGAACTTGTTGAGTCTTTGGACTCACCCTTGTTGCTTTAATGTTTTTAGGTAAAACATCAAGACGACATGCATGGGGAGTTATGGGAGTAGCACACCTAATGACCTCACGATTCACACACTTATCAACATTTTCTTAGAACCATCATTCGGAGTTGTAATGTCTTAAACGATTTTCAAGTCTTGTGAAAGTTGGTTATGGTTAATGCTTGTGGCTGGTAGCTATAAGAAGTTGAGGTGTTGGGAGTTAATTATTGATGAACGTTGTGTCTACTCTATTCATGTTATATCACTGTGCTTCTATTTTGATTATTGTCTATCCTGGATGTCTACGAAAACAAAGGAGGTCATGCCAAATTTTCCTAAAAAGACTTACTATTTTCAAAAGTTATGAATGTGGTAATATTCCAAGCGCTTGGTTGGCTTGGGGTGTTACAGTTGGTATCAGAACCTAGGCTTTAGGTCTCTGGAATATGTTAATAGTAAATAAAATAATTTGTTAAACAATTAAAACTTGTATTTATTTGACTAAACAACTTAAAACTTAACACACTGGTGCACAATATGATGGGTTTGGGTCATGCATTGCATTTACGTTTCTGCTATATTGTATTGTTGATCTCTTTTATCCATATGTTGTTGTGCTTGTGTGGATAAGTTGTTACATGTGAGAGGCTTGTATACTGAGTCGTGTTCCAATTTTGTTGTTTCTCGTAGACTAGAGAGAGAGGTATAATCTTTATGGTTGAGGAACCATGCCTATGCAACAAGAGATTTCTTATGTCTTGATTTGGGTACGAGTAATTTCCGTTAATTATATCTGTTGTGCTAAGTTGTGTCTGTGCTTGTGTTGCATGATGCTTTGATTGTAGCAATTCATGGTAATGCCAAAGCAACTATTAAAGTTGATAAGGCCACCCGGGAAAAAAATGTATTTTTTCCTAAATTCAGTGAGTAAGGTAATGATGAATCAATTTGATGGACTGCAATTTGATGACATTATCGTGTTGGTCATATGAGGAGGAGTATAAATTTTCTTAGATAGTGGATAATTTGTGGAATACGGCGAGGAAGATGATAACAAGGAACGATCTACTTCAATCATTTTTATTGACACCAAGATATATTTGTACGGTTATGTTGTAGTATGTTTTGGTATGATTATTCGTGATATAAATCGTGCATAGAAGCATCTTCATACTTTCCTTGTAGGACTTTGAAAAAAAAACTTTATGAACAAAAGATAAATTTATCTAGCATATTTCATTTTTATTGTTATTTAAATGGAGCTGTTCGTCTCTAGTTTTGGACTAAACTATGTTAACTTGCTTTTCAAATTATTAGCTATATTTTCATATTTGCTGAAAAAATTGGTTCTGGATTAACATTTGAGGATCTTCTTTAAGAACAGTTGGGTGCCTTGAGAATATCTATGTAATGTGGACCTTAATATTGGGTTATGTGGTTTGATGGAACTTATGATATGTTAAAGGACGAGTGTTTTGTTTGCTGTATATCTCATGTGGATTAAGGCACATAATAAAAAGTAGATTACTTAAGGAGGTTGTTACAAATGATTTGGTAGAAGGGCAATAGTTATTGGGTAGCTCTTTGAAATAAATCAAATTCCATGAGTTACGGTGGGTTCTAATAAGTGCTGGTATTGAGAAGCAATTTGTTGAACTAGATTCGCGACACCGAGATAATATTATGACCTTAACAAATGCGATGATCATCGGCATAAGTTTGTCTCTTCTAATAAAATAGATGTTAAAGTAAGATATAAGGGTGTATGTGGATATTAATCTATGTAGCCAGCAAGAGTATGGCATCCTTATCTGTTCTTCAGGATTCATGTTTTTCATGTATCAAACATGATCATTTTGACACTCGTTTACGATATTGCTAATGTTGGGTGGAGTTATGCTCCGACCTTGTCCTTTCTCTCATGTTTACCCACGAGTCTAATTTCTTTCATGCGAGGATGTCTATGATAGTATAGCGAATCGTCTGACTCGTTGTTATGAGTGCTTTCTTAATATCACATGGCTGGTTTGGTTTTACCTCGTACTTCTGAAAGTCATGGATGCATATAGTGCAGAGGTATGTGGGTGCATCTAGTTAAGTTCTCGTGGTTTTTCTTAGGAATGACCCACTTTCCTATTCTTATTCGAGACCTCTTGGTTTCAAAAATCTTGTTGTTTCATTTCTGTGTTGGTTGTGGAGTTGAGAGTCTTTGACCTATGAAATAGTGTTTAATTACTATATCTACCCTTTTGTTAACATGTGTTGGAGCTAGAGAAACTCAGGTCTTAGAGAGTGAGTACCTTTTGTCCGTGAACAAGTTTCGTATTTAGGTTTAGAAGCCATGGTGGTTGTAAGAAGTTATTGATGAAGTTCTGCATGAAAAAGTGGTTTTGAAATGAGCCACGTTTTTATTCCTAAGGTTATTCTATGTTTTTTCTAGGATGTCCACTCCACCTAATGGAGTAAGCCGTGACTAGAATTCTTGTCAATTAGTAGTCAAACCACTGAAGGATGTATTTGGTTTGTTACTCCTGGTAAAACTGCAAAGCCTAGAAGTAAAATTGAGATGTCACCCTTTTCAAAGAGGTTTCTTGGTAACAGTTAGGAGTGCTCATCTTCTTTGTGAAAAGAGTGGGATGCTTTTCTTGATTCCCCGAGCATGAGGTTTGTGTTAAGTGTTGGTACAGTCGACTCCTTGTCACATTAATTTTGATCATTCGTTCTGACCTATCCGGTCGCCCGTATTGTCTTTTGACACATCTAGTATAATTGAATTCATAAAGATCTGCATAATAGTTTTTGTTTGACCTTGTGAAATGGTAAACGTGGTTCGACCTCGAATGTTGGTTCATTTATGAAAACTTTTTTCATTTGTATGTAAGGATGACCGAGCGTTAGGTTACATGATTCATCTAACCATGTATGAGGTAAATAATTTGAGTGCGGGTGGATTGGCCCCCATACCAATTACTCTTATTATTTGCTCTCGCTACGTTGGAGGGATGCATCTAAGTGTGTCTTCCCCGTAGTTACGAGAGCTACCGCTTTCCGCTTGGACCATAAAATGGAATAGTTTCGCTTCTTTAGAAGGGACACCTTTTTGTGAAATGCTAGAGTTACGGTGAGGATAAGCCTGATTCATTCCTTTGAATTTCTGAGTTTCACGAGATTTGCTGGTTTACTCTATCAGATTTTCTGCTAGTTTTGAGATGTATCTAGCTAGTGAGAGGCATTACGAGTGGAGTTCGGGAATACGTTTGAGAAAGTTTGATCATGGAGCGTTAGAGTATCATTTGAGAGGGTGAGTAACGATATGTTTGCACTGAGATGATAAGATCTCAAGTAAGTTTTGCATATTTGCTATAGTGTGAAGAGTGCTTCGTCGCTGAGGCTTCAACCTCATTTTTGCTTTAAAAAATATATTTAAAAAATGATCAGTCCGAGCATACGATTTTGACTCTAGGGAATGGGCTGAACTCTTGTGTCCATTCTGGGATAAAGTAAATATAAAGTAGAACCTGTTGCTTTGGTCTATCTTATGTTCAGTACAACTTGTGGGTTTATATGAACAAGCTGCCGACGTATGCGTTGCCACAAAGATGTGTTGCAACGGCAGTTTTAGTACTTATTTTAGTTTGGCGGGACAGTAAGTGACCTAAGACCTATATGGTGATCAGGAACTATCGAGATGTGGGTGCAATCAGGCTAGAACATAAGTATAGGGGGAACCAGGCAAGTAAATTAATGAAATGGTTGCCTAATCGGTCTGGGCATTTGAAAGAAAAGAAATGATCTTATTTTCAGAAACCTGTACTCCGAAGTTGTCAATTTAATTTATATGGAGACAGCAATTGAAGCGAGAAAAAGAGCATACTCTAGGGTTGTAAATTGCTATAGATGCTGACTTTTTTTTAGGGTTTTTTGTCGTGCGTGCAAACGCCATGCTAAATATCCTGTTTAATTTGTAGTTGTGACCTTCTGCACCGCATAGAGGAGCAATACTCAGGTAGAAGTAACTAAGACCCATGCGGTAAAGTTATGTATGAAAGAAAAGCTTAGTCTAAGTTATTTGTGACCTTTTTAACGATAGATGGACAAGTAAGAGAGTACGCATATCATCCTGAATTGTTTGAAACAATAGTATGTGTATGAATTGTGGTCCACGTCTCTATGTTGTGGAACGGCCTTTGAGGCCCAGAGGCACAATGACCTAGGGGCTGCTTGCTCTTGAGTAAGAATTGAACTTTGATGTGCCCCATGGGAATAGTTGGCGAGTTAGAGAGCCGTGTATGATACTAAATATGTAAAGGTTTTTGGTACGCAATAGCTGGGGATTGAGTAGACTTGGGAGCTTAAGTCTGATCACTCGCGTGAGTACTGATCGGAATTGTGATGGTTGGTATGTGATGCATGGTTATATTTCTTACCTGTTATGTTAGTTCTGCGATTAGTAAAGTGAGAAAGAATTTGGGGTCGAATTCTGTTTAAGGGGGTAAGAATGTGATACCTCGAATTAATTTTTGAGGATACTCTTTTTGCTTATTCAAACTTTTCAAAAGAATAAATATATATGGCCGTGATGCCTTATAAATTTGGGTTCTGGAAATAGAAAGTTAGAGAAAAGAAAAATAAAATAGTAGAAAGGAATATGTGCTATGTTTGGTAGAGAAGCAGCTGCCTTGTATTTGTTCTTCATCGTGTAGAAGGGGAAAGCCATGGGCTTGGCCCAAGGCCCTATCGGACTCAACGTCTGTGCCTTACGGCGCCGCCTCTTAATAGCGTTTTAGGGCTGCGCCGTCTCGTTTCCATCTCATACTATTTCAACCCCCTTGTTGTCCCTGGATCGAGGGCGTCGCCGTGCCCCTGGATCATACATCGCCACCACCGCCACCGTGAGGGTGCTCAGCTGAACCTGCTGCTGCAAGGTCTGGGCGATCTGCTGCCGGATCGAGTTGTTGTCGCCGTCGCAACAGTGCGTGCATTCATCCCTTTGTTATCTTTCTTGTTCTTCCAACAACGTTGTAGCATATCACTTTCTTGTAGTATTGTAGGTTTGGTTAGTATGAGAGTTGGTGGTCTGTTTATTCACCGTTCCTATCCTCCATTGGCGTTGTAGCAGCTTGTAGTTTACAAGCATCTGTTTTTTTTTTTTTTTTTTTTTTTTGAGGAGGATCCGTCACATATATTAAGGAAACTCAGTACACATTACATAGATGTCCAGAATAAACAAAAATTTACAAAGGAACGCAGAAAAGTGTACGGAGCACCCCAAGTTTCCAGGAAGAACACAGACGGATCCAAAAACCGATCCCCAAACACCTACGCGCCGCCAGCGCCGCCGTACCGCTCACCGCCGGGAGGAAGGCACCACCACCAAAAGCAGAGGACCGCAGAAGCCGTCCGCCGACGCCGTGCGACGGATCTGAAAGGCGATGAACGCATACGGCCCAAGCACCTGCAACCCGGAGCCTCCAAACTTCCAGCCGGCCCGACGCCGCGCAGGACCACCACCCGAACCACCGCACCACTTCCAGACGACGCTCCCCCCGCCGCCACGGCCGGCCAGAGCTGGATCGTCAAGGAAGAACACCACCAAACCAACCTGCAACAAAAACGGAAACATCCACCACCAGCAGCACCTCCCCCCGCCGCCACGGCCGGCCAGAGAGCAAGAACCAGAGGAGGAGACCCGACGAAACGCTCCACAACCTCCCCGGCGCAGCGGCCGAAACGGGGACAGGAGGGGGAGGACGAACTCCGACACGACGAAACCGCCGCCACCGTCTTCGACAGCATCGCCTGGACACCGAAACAGAAACCTAACCCTACCTATCTACACACGGACGAGATCCCGGAGTCCCCTCCACCTCACGGCGCCAAAACGGCGGCCGGAGGCGAAGGGGAGCGGCGGATCCGCCGGCGAGAACTGGGGACTCTGGTCGCCTCCTTGGTCGCCTCTCCCAAACAGTACAGGGAAGGGATAAGGAGAGCGTCAGTCCACTTACAAGCATCTGTTTTTGGCATGGGGGCCTGATCGATCGTAGTTGTGCTAGTCTGGACTGGGTCTGTATGTTCAGCTAGCTGTAGCATTCTAGCTGAAAATCCTTAGGACAGTAATCTTTAACTTAAAATCTGGTCTGATCTGTGTACGTTTTGGAGATACAATCTGAATGAAAGTTGTAGGCACGGTTTCATGCAATTCATAGAGTATTCATTTGCGAAATTTGGTTGAACAGTTTGCTCGCAGCAATCAGTTTAGTGTTCTGTCCAGAAATGGACATTTTCGGCACATTGTGATCTTCTTTGCAGCTTTAAACCTTTTCTCAAGATTCAAATTAAATTATGGCTAAATATGAAAATTGAGGAAGTTGTGTTTCTTATTTTAGAACACTTATGATTCGCAAGATTTCATTTAGAATATTAATTTTTATAATATCAAGTGGCATGTCTTATGTTGGCAGAATTTCAGTAATTCCGAAGTTTGAATGGGTTAATGTTAATATGTCCAGATTTGTCCATAGATGAATTATGATAAGTGTTGTGCGGGTTCTGATATTTAGATGTCCTCTTTGGTTGAGTTTAATTATAGCTTATGGGGTTGGACGCTCGCGTAGGACGATGTTTCTTTGTGAATGTTTGTTACCGAGTTGTGCGTTGTTTTGAGTGATATACATGTTTGGATAACAGGTGTTGATACTTCCGGTTCGGAACTCTACAACTCACAGTTTGTGCCCCGCGGTTGAGGCAAGTTCATGATGGATAGTGATTTTGCATATCTCTCTTCACTTGATTTAATTATAAAGTTTGTCTTTATATCTATGATATTTCCATGATGAAATGATAATGATTATGATGATGAAATGTGCACTTTATGCATACTTGCATACCCATGAATCATGATGATAATGATGTTAAAGTGACCTACTTCGGTAGGCACAATGAGACCTCCTTTGATGGGTTGCGACCCACATTGGAGGCACCCTCCACAAGTTGGAGTGAGTGGATGCCGACGGGTGTCCACTCAAGCGATACCGGTATCCGCAATGAGATGAGATGAGCATATAGGCATGTAGCACATCTTTAAATATGATGATGAATGAATAATGTTTAGTGATGACTCGGTGTTTTGATTTATGTAAGGTTCATTATTTGTTATGAACTTGTTGAGTCTTTGGACTCACCCTTGTTGCTTTAATGTTTTTAGGTAAAACTGTAACACCCCGGCCTACCCCCGGGCCGGGCCTGTCACCCCTGGCAGCTCTCTAGGATCTCCAGACTGGCCCCACAGATCAACACTAGTCTTTTCTGCGCACTTTGTCATCACTCGTGCGCACCCGGGAACCAGTTCCCGGTCGGTCACCCATCCTTGGAGTGCTCCGGGCCAAGCATGCTCAACCTCGGAGTTCCTTCCAGATAAGCTTCCGGAAAAGAAGTTGCAACTTGTTGATATGAGTATTCT
This sequence comes from Poa pratensis, assembly GCA_947311845.1. Lineage (NCBI taxonomy): Eukaryota > Viridiplantae > Streptophyta > Magnoliopsida > Poales > Poaceae > Poa > Poa pratensis. The sequence goes on from CAMZMU010000074.1 coordinate 82,439,816, forward strand.
ATCAATCCTATTAAGCCCTGAGCCAGGATCTCACATCCTTCCCCCCTTAGAAGACCGACGCCCTCGTCGGTCAACCCCCAGTCCAGGAACTTCCCCTCTTGGTACACGTCTGTGCGCCCAGTGCCGGCACATGCTCCACATGTTCGCGCCCCTGACCCGCACACGCCCGTATTGCCGCGAGGGTCGGCTCTGATACCAAATTGTAACACCCCGGCCTACCCCTGGGCCAGGCCTGTCACCCCTGGCAGCTCTCTAGGATCTCTAGACTGGCCCCATAGATCAACACTAGTCTTTTCTGCGCACTTTGTCCTCACTCGTGCGCACCCGGGAACCAGTTCCCGGTCGGTCACCCATCCTTGGAGTGCTCCGGGCCAAGCACGCTTAACCTCGGAGTTCCTTCCAGATGAGCTTCCGGAAAAGAAGTTGCAACTTGTTGATATGAGTATTCTATCAATCCTATTAAGCCCTGAGCCAGGATCTCACATCTTCGAATGTCCTTGACTGACATTGGAGTTTTCCAATCCAGAATGGACTGAATCTTGTTGGGAATGACAGCCACACCATTAGCGGATATCACATGACCCAGGAAGACAAGGTTATCCAACCAGAACTCACACTTGGAGAACTTGGCATAGAGGCGGTGTTCTCGAAGTCGTGTCAGAACCAACCGAAGATGTTCGGCATGCTCTTCATCGGTTTTTGAATAAACGAGGATGTCATCAATGTAAATGACGACAAACTTGTCGAGATAGTCCATGAAGATGGAGTTCATGAGCCTCATGAAAGTAGCTGGAGCATTTGTGAGACCAAAGGACATGACGGTATACTCATATGAACCATAGCGAGTAACAAATGCCGTCTTTGGAATATCCTCCTTTCTGATCTTGATTTGATGGTATCCTGACCTCAGATCCATCTTGGAGAATACGGTTGCACCAGCTAACTGATCCAACAGATCATTGATACGAGGAATAGGATACTTGTTCTTGATGGTCACCGCATTCAACGGTCTATAGTCAGAGACTAGACGAGGCACGGTAGAATCTCTCTTCTTGACAAAGAGTACCAGACAACCCCAAGGTGAACTGCTAGGCTGAATGAAATCCTTCGCTAACAGTTGATCAATTTGCTCTTTCAACAGAGCCAACTCTTCCACCGGCATATGGTTGGGCTTCTTGGAAATTGGAGCGGTACCGGGAAGTAGATCTATGACAAACTCCACACTTTGGTCAGGAGGCATGCCAGGCAATTCTTCCGGGAACACATCCGGGAAGTCACACACCACGTGTATGTCCTGGATTTCAGGACGGGATTCGCCTTCCATAAAGCAAAGGAGGATCTCAGGTGAGTTGGGGATGATTGAAGATGGAGGTCTTGAGAATGCAGACCAATACTCAACAATATCGCCGGAAGAAGTGGTCACGGTGATGGTCTTGGCAGCACAGTCGAGATTAGCCCGGTATTTGGTTAGCCAGTTCATGCCCAGTATGACATCAATGCCATTGGACTTCAGAGCTACCAACGAGAATGGGAAAGACGAGTAACCTATGTTAATCTGAACCTCAGGAGTGACACCATCCGTTCGCCATTTAGAGCCAGGGGTGGATATCACCAAGGGATGGCTCATCTTCTCGAACGGTATGTTGTGGTCTTTTGCGAAAGCTATAGATATGAATGAATGCGATGCTCCAGAGTCAAACAAAACTGTAGCTGAATTGTCATTGATTCGTAACTCACCCATAAGAACGCCGGAGTCCTCTTCAGCTTCTTCAGCAGAGACGTGGTTCAGGCGACCACACACAATAGGTCCAGCCTTGCCAGCTGGGGTGGCAGGGGCTCGTGCAGGTGTCCCCATGGTAGGTGCCTTCTGGGGGCACTCCCTGGAGTAGTGGCCAGCCTGGCCACAGGTGTAGCAGGTGAGTCCAGGTGGAGCAGGTAGCATAGGACGGTACCCACTTCCGCCTACCCCAAGTGTCGAAGTAGTGGGGCGCGGAGGTGGTGGCCTGTATCCCGCGGCCCTAGGCATGAATGGAGCACGCGGCACAACGCTGTAGGGCACGAAAACATTGCGCTTTTTGTTCCCAATAGCAGAGGAACTCGGGTGGTCCCCTTGTGTGGACCTCTTGGAAACCTCGAATTCCTTCCTTCCCTGCTCAAGAGTAAGAGCCTGGTTGAACAACTCCTGGTAGTTCTGGAACTTGAAGGGCAGCAACTCATAGCGGAGCCTCGGCGCAAGCCCCTTGCGGAACAACTCCTGCTTGTCGGCATCATTGGTCACGTCCCGAGGGGCGTAACGAGAGAGATGGTTGAACTGACAACCATAAGCGCGGAGGTCCATACGTCCCTATTGCAGATCCAGGAACTCCCTCATCTTCAAATCCATTATCGGCTGGGGAATGTACTCCGCACGGAAAGCAGTGCGGAAATCAGCCCAAGTGAAGACATGGTTGGTAGGGAACAAAGCCACATGGCTTTCCCACCAACAGCCAGCTGCACCAACCAAGAGGTAGGTGGCGAAGTTGACTTGTTCAGCCACTGGGACATGCAGCGTGGAGAACTTGCGCTTCAGAGCACGAAGCCAATCATCAGCTTCCAGTGGCTCCTTAGCATCAGCAAAGGTGGGTGGCTGCGAGCGCAGTGGCCGGCAGGTTAATTAGTACGGGCTGCACCGTGCTTGACCTCCCAATTTCGTTTTGTTTTCCCAAATCTTGATTACTGGGTGATCCATAATTTAGTCATTTATTTTGGACAGACTAGCAGAGTTGATCTCGCGGACGCGTGTACCTGACTTCGACGTCGTTGGCAAGGCTACTTCACCTCGCCGGAGAACGAGCTGTGGCTCGATGGTTGTGGTTGGCAGTGGCCGCACAACCCATCCCAAGTTCGAGTCCCATGGTGGACGAATTTCTGGGGATGTCTCACCTTTAATAAATCTCCTCACACGCTTGTGCGCTCCATACGACTAACGTCCTTCGGGACACTAGGTAAACTGGCGTGTTGTGCCTATAGTTATAGGATCTAGGCTTGTACACTAGGGGTGTGCGTGAGTGTGGTGTGTGTGGTGTTGAGTTGGTGTACGAGTTCAAATACTACAGCTGTAACACAGAACTAGGAGTCTCAAAAATACTTCACCTCGCCGTCGCTGATTTCGAAAGGTACGACGCAGTGGCCGGCAGGTTAGTACGGACTGCACTGTGCTTTGACCTCCTAAATTCTTTTTGTTTTCACAAATTTTGATTACTGGGTGATCCATAATTTAATCATTGATTTTAGCCTTTGATATAATTTCAGCTGCAATAATATTGTCTGTACTGCTCTGAGATTAATTTGTCCGCCGTAGCATTGTGAAGGTTGTGCGCATGGCCGAGACCTTAAGCTGTGTGATTTACCAAATAAGGTGTCTTCAATTATATCACACCCAATTGGTGAGAGGTGAAGAAGAGTTTAACTAATTAATATTGACGTGCTGGATCAGATATATATATTATAGAACCAAAATTTGAGGATCAAGGTTGAGCCCAGGTACTATCGGTCAATGAATTTCCATTTATTTGTAGGACTAAATGATATTAAAGGATTACCTCGAAGGTAATTTAGTTATTTTACTCTCATATGCATGTGATTTTTTATTTTTGAGATATTAATTCTTTTAATAGGTTGAGATTATAGCTATACCATGCATCTGAAAAGCCTTCTAAATATTACTGCATTATTTATTTATATTTTTTGTTTGCATCTACAGTTTACTTATATCAGGGATTTGTTCAGTTGTGACATTCAGTCTAGAATGCAGATTTTTTGCGTGCAGGCTAGATCTGAGGCACATATTACTCTGAATAGACCACTAAAAACATAAAGAAAAAGCAAGTAAATAGCCATAAACAATCTAGCCGCGCAAATGCGCGGGCCATTCCGCTAGTTATATTATTAAAACAACAAACAATTGACGGTGGGGATTTACCACCGTAGAATTAAGATGATTAGTCGGTAGAGATTTATCACGCCCGTACATCCACGTATATTAAGGAAATAAACGGAGATCGATCCAATCTACGGTACCTGACATCGTTGCATTATGCCTGGACTCTTTCTAGGTTTTCTTATTCATTATTCATGTACGACTGCTAGCAATCGAAAGGTACGACGCAGTGGCCGGCAGGTTAATTAGTACGGGCTGCACCGTGCTTGACCTCCCAATTTCGTTTTGTTTTCCCAAATCTTGATTACTGGGTGATCCATAATTTAGTCATTTATTTTGGACAGACTAGCAGAGTTGATCTCGCGGACGCGTGTACCTGACTTCGACGTCGTTGGCAAGGCTACTTCACCTCGCCGTCGCTGATTTCGAAAGGTACGACGCAGTGGCCGGCAGGTTAGTACGGACTGCACTGTGCTTTGACCTCCTAAATTCTTTTTGTTTTCACAAATTTTGATTACTGGGTGATCCATAATTTAATCATTGATTTTAGCCTTTGATATAATTTCAGCTGCAATAATATTGTCTGTACTGCTCTGAGATTAATTTGTCCGCCGTAACCCGCGGCGTCGGCACGCATCATGGAGTATTCCGTACTGGAGTTGATGCAGTAGGAAGGTATAATTCCATCTACGCATCATGGAGTATTCCGTAAGCCCTGGATTTGATCCAGTACAAGGTATAATTCCAGATATTAGCATGTCCAGATCTCTTGGTCGTATTACCCTACAGCACTAGCTCAATCTGAATTTCCAGCTGAATCTTTGGCCCAATCCAGCACGTATTTACCAATACAAGTTGCGTTTCACCTCCTTATTAAAATGTCTCATGGATATTGGCAACATATATATATATATATATATATATATATATATATATATATATATCATGTTTCTCAACTCGCCGGTGAAGTCTGCATAAAGGCATTGTTTCATTTCTTCATTTTTTCTATTTGTAGGTGTACTAGGATCAACTAGCGAACACCGTTGTATCTAACGAGGTAATAGTTGTTAATGCCTTGCTTATTGCCATCGGTCTATATTAGCCTTAATTGCTTATTTAAAATTCTCAATGCCATGCATCTGAAAAGCCCTCTAAATATTACTGCATTATTTCTTACATTTTTTGTTTGCATCTACAGTTTACTTATATCAAGGATTTGTTCAGTTGTGACATTCAGTCCAGAATGCAGATTTTTTGCGTGCAAGCTAGATCTGAGGCACATATTTGCAATCTCAAACACGAAATAAAAATAGGTATGTGCCTTATTTTTGGGTTAAATACTACTTATATATCCTCTTATTTCCACATCAATATGTGCTCCAGTCTCATACTTTCAGAGCCCAACATTAGCATTGTGAAGGTTGTGCGCATGGTCGAGACCTTAAGCTGTGTGATTTACCAAATAAGGTGTCTTCAATTATATCACACCAATTGGTGAGAGGTGAAGAAGAGTTTAACTAATTAATATTGACGTGCTGGATCAGATATATATATTATAGAACCAAAATTTGAGGATCAAGGTTGAGCCCAGGTACTATCGGTCAATGAATTTCCATTTATTTGTAGGACTAAATGATATTAAAGGATTACCTCGAAGGTAATTTAGTTATTTTACTCTCATATGCATGTGATTTTTTTATTTTTGAGATATTAATTCTTTTAAATGCAGGGAAAGGCTGCGTACTATAGACCCAAAGTGGTCGGACCCTTCCCCGGACCCTGCGCAAGCGGGAGCTACTGCACCGGGGCTGCCCTTTTTTATATTAATTCTTTTAAATAGGTTGAGATTATAGCTATACCATGCATCTGAAAAGCCTTCTAAATATTACTGCATTATTTATTTATATTTTTTGTTTGCATCTACAGTTTACTTATATCAGGGATTTGTTCAGTTGTGACATTCAGTCCAGAATGCAGATTTTTTGCGTGCAGGCTAGATCTGAGGCACATTACTCTGAATAGACCACTAAAAACATAAAGAAAAAGCAAGTAAATAGCCATAAACAATCTAGCCGCGCAAATGCGCGGGCCATCCCGCTAGTTATATTATTAAGACAACAAACAATAGACGGTACAGATTGATCCTTTAAAGTTGAAGATTTTTTAATGGCTAAGATGATTTTGTAGAGCAACCAATACCCGACGGATGTGCGCAGCCTAAGACGTACAATATCGGGACTCTCTCTCTCCGTCTCCTATTCAATGACGTAAGACTGCTTTCAATCGATCGACAGTCTATGCATCCGTCCCAACTCCTCCGGCCTCCGCCACAGACGTTGCCGTTGCGCCTTCCCCTTCCCCTGTGCATGACCGGCCGCTCGCGCGCCTGATCCGCGACGATGCGCTTGCGCGTTTGCACCACCGGCCGAACGACTAAGCTGGGAATCGACCCGTGCATACTGCCGATGCTTCCCAGGCTCATAGCAGCACTGCTGCTTTTCTGCGTCGTTGCTCTGGGAATCGACGTGCATACTGCCGATGCTTCCCAGGCTCATAGCAGCACTGCTGCTTTTCTGCGTCGTTGCTCTGAAGTCAAGTACATCAATAGCCAGCCCTATGATTCGTTTTGTGTGGGTAGTTGCCTCGATCTATCAATTTGTGTTAGCATTGCTTCATATCTGATTCCAAATATGTTTTTCGTTGTCCGCAGATAACTGTGTACGTCGGTGGCGGAGAAGATAGAACTGCGAAACCAGTGGACCATCACGGTAAAGGACACCAAAATCGTGCCATCGGACGGCCGGGCCTCACGAAGCAATACTGCCGATGCCCGGACAATGGGTCGTCAAGGCATCGTGAGTACGCGTTTAAAGGCATTGAACTGATCGATACCTCAAACCACTCTGTGACATTAGCAACGCGGGATCTTACCCGGTTCAATTTAAATTGCCAGGAAATCAGGATATACTCATATACGTGCATGCATGTTTATGTGAAGGTATGTAATCATCTGATATGCACCATGGTTTTATGTACAAACAATTTTTGACGGTGTAAGATAAAGCAGCTAGAGCCGTATATGCATCCATATGATCTGAAGTATTTATATCGAGCGCGCCAGACTGCCTAGGGACAACAATGTCCCATACTGGAATCCATGAGTGAACTATCAGTTTAAAACACCAATTGCAGGTATATTTTACTTATTTCATATGTTTTTATTTGATTTATTTTTTTCAGGTACAATGTAAAACTTCTGGTTGGATGCATTTTTAGATCAATGGTGTTTGTTACTGAAATCATGTTTGTATATGATTGCGTTGGCCGGTCTTCTTGCACTGTTTAATTTTATATTTTTATGCCCCTTGAAACTTGAATCTATGTTTTGAGTTTTGACTAATAGTCGGCCATCCGGTGTATCGCGTATGTGTTCCCGGCTTACAACTTCCTGAAGCAACCCACGCCGGCGCATACTGTCTAACAACGCCGCCGCAATGACGCTGAAGCTGTTGTAACTCAGTAAGCTCGATTTGCTCTTGCACTTCATTGACGCCTACGAGTGGGGACAATTAAAAGACGTGGTGCTGGATTTGGCTGCCATAAGGAGGCGAATGATGCTGCACGAACGAAAGATCGTACTACAATAATATCCTTGACAACTGAAACAACGTACGTTCGATATAAGCATATTTAACGTACAACCAGCTGCTTGCCTACATTCATGCGTTTGTGACAAATATACTTTCAGTTTAATGCCATAGGTGGAACATCCATCATGCATCTGTGCAAGCAGTAATATGCATTATTCCTGTGTGAAAGATCGGGGAACGTATAGAAAAAAGAATTCTGGGCAAACTACACATCTATGGGATTGTACCGTAGTGATGTTGTGGAGTAGACAAGTTGGGCGTCGGATTTGTAATTTTTTTTATATCGAGATTTAAATCGTAGATGATGTTGTTAAATGGGAGCTACAAGCAATTGCCATCGTCTTGACTTACTTTCTCTTGCAGGTGAAATACTGATGTTTTCCTGATGCCAATTATAAATGTATCACTATCCAGGGAAGCAAATCAATTGGATATAGGTTAGTATCACTATTATCTGCATGCATTTTTTTTCTTCAAGTTTTCAATTTTTTTCAAGTTTGTCTATCTTCTGATAAACATATTCCATGTCACTTGAACGGAAATAAAAACAACAGTTTATTGAAAAATTTGGTTTTGCTCCACGTGCCATAAAAAATTATCTTTATCTTAGGCATTGCTTTTCTACAAATCATATTCACTTTAATTATGTCACTGCTACGTACCCATGTCACTGCTACGTACACACTGGAATATCTCCCAAAATATATATTCAAGAAAATAATGGTCTACACAGTTTGTTTTGGTACAGGCAGATTAAACTTATATAATATATTCGCATAAAAAAGACTCATGCACTAAGGTCCACGACCTGACTGTTGCGTCAATAATGTAAGAATAGATTCAAGTTAAACTGGTAAGATATCTCCATCCATGCAAGGACAAGATGGAGAGCATGAAAAATAAAAAAAGTAGTCGAAGAAATAAAAACGACGTTACTCGAATTTTGAATGTAATAACTTTTATTTATCACTGGAAACATGTGAGCACTAACAAAGCTCTACAAACTACGTATGGCAATTTATTTAATGTATTCCCACTTCGTATTTGTCTTCAATTTTTATCAAGTACATTAGATATCAAGAAAAAAATCTTATTGCTAGCCGCGCAATTGCGCGGGCCACCCAGCTAGTTGTGTAACAATTAACAAGGAATCAACAGGATAGAACTTGGGTCAAAGATCAGCATCATGTGCTACTAGCGAGAGATGCAATGGTTAAGGAACCATATGATTCAACATACTCTAGTTGGTACAATCCGGGACCTTATGTTTAAGTCCTTGGGTTAAAACCCAACAGAGTAGCAATTGTTTAGACTCGGTAGAACATCTGAGTTGATTTGGGATTGCAACGCAGCGGGAGCAACTGGACGCATAACACAAAAGGTAGAGCCCCACCCACGTGATACTCCTAATTTTGAAGTGACAGATAAGAGTAAAACTTTAAACCCAAATCGAGGTAAGATTGCTCCGAGATTAGAGGGTAACCAGATAAGGAGTAAAAAGAATCCTAAGATGGTTTTCACAACTCATTTTTAGGTTTAAAATATTTTCACAAACACTAGACTCAACGTCGACCAGTAGAAGGGTTTCCTACAGGCAGTACTGCTCTGATACCAACTTGTGGCGCCCCGACCCGACTGCTATACAGTGATGCTGTGTGTCACCGGTTAAGCGATACAACCGGAGGTTACGGGTTTACCAATCCCCGGCCAAAACTTTGGCAGGCGTTGCTCGGAATGGATCATCGGCAACGCAACACCCCGATTGATGCCTTAACACAGGCACAACCCTCAATGCATAATAGAGAGATCAAGACTTGTGGAACAACTGGCACATCACAGACTCTATGACTCAAAGCAATATAGTTCAACTCATATAATAGAGAAAGATAGCAAATATTACAACCAGAGGTCACAGACCCAATAGTACATCATGCAGAAGCGAATTAAGTTGTTCTAAACAACAAGATCCAAATTAGGGCCTAAGAGGCCTACAGATAAACATTCCCAGCGCCAGCTGTCCCGGAGATGTCCCAAGCTGCCACCTGGGACCCCAGACTACTCGTCGACATCCACAAAGAACCCACCTTCGAGGTCGGTGAAGTCCTCGTCTGAAACAAAGCAAACGACGTTGAGTTCGACGAACTCGCAAGATTAAATATAGAGCTTTAGCTCGATGCGGCTTTCAAAGTTGTAAGGCTGTTTTGCATAAAGCTAGTTTTCTTAGAAAAGACATAACTCCATGGCATCGACTAATCAGAATATTTTTAAAGAGGTAAGAAGTAAACTCTTTTCTTCTGATCATCTTCAACAACAACCACCATCAATCACTTCACCTGTCTATAAAGGCACCTCCCGAATCACCCTCGAGGAAGTCAACCTTGCATTCTTGTTAGTACCTTTAGTACTTTTTAATCATTCCGTTCAAGTTATTCTATGGTCCTAAATCCGGCACCAAGTCGTCCTTAACCGTGGACATGGCTTTTCGAAAAGATTTACCCTACAGGGGTGTACAATGTTTGCCACGCGTACCGTCCGGCCCATTACCTGCGCATTAGCTCTCTTCCTTGGAAAGCCGGCTGGGTGGGAGCGGTGTCGACTTCTCCCTCGTTAAGAACTTTCCAGGATCATCAGTGGCGGCAGGGCACGCTCATGCCTTCAACACCCTGCTCCACAGCCACTCATTTTCCTAACACCACCATCCTCATCCCAGTTCATACCACCATCATCACGCACGCGCAAATGGAAGCCCGAACTAGAGGACCCTGGCTAGCCCCGCCCGAGTTATTTAGTCTATGAGGGTTCCTGCAATTGCATAGGCCTCACGCATGGGTGCACGCTCGGTCTTGGCTCGAAGGGGAGAACTCGCACTTAGGCGGCGAGAACGAGACAACCCACCACATTCCATGTGGCCTCTCATCCCCGCCTTTAAACATGTTATTATATGTCACCACAAATTTCCACCATCATCCGAACATTCCACCACAGTTCCAACAATAACATATCCACCGGACGACTAAGCATTTCACTAAGCATGGCTAAGCATAAACATAGCGGATATAATTAACTCAGGCCAACACAACAATCCTATGGATATTAGGAGGGAAACATGTAATGGCATCGGAAAACATAATGCATCTAATAGGATACTCTAATCCAACCAAATTGACATTTGGAACCGCATGCAATATTATAGTGGAGAAAATATCTGCGGAAAACATAGGAGACATGCTCAGAGGGGGGATTACGCTTGCCTTGTTCAACGGGCTGGTAATACGGGTCGTCAGGGTATTGTGGAGAAACCCCGACTGCTTGATCTATCGATGCATAAGAACACCGGAAAGAACACAATCAAATATCACTCAAGCAAACCAAATGCAATGCTCATACACATGATGTCATGACAAGTTTGATGCACTGAAATTATTATACCCAATGTATCAATTTAAATGGGGTGCAAAAATAATTGAATTGACAAGGGAGAAGAAAGTCCCATATTTGGTTTTAATGCTTTCCTGTGCTATGAATTCATGTAAACATGCATGTAAATGATGCTACTGATTAGGTATTGATTTGCTGAACATTTATAGCCATTCAACATCATTTTTGGAATTCTTTTGAATTAAATATGAATTTCCAAAGTGGCATTTCAGTACTGCCATTTTCAGTATTTTTAACAAACCGAGGATTTAAATTGCTCCGTTATGCCCAAACAAAATATAGAGGTGTAGAGGGTGTCAAGACAAATTTTTAGACACCTTATTTGCTCAATTTGGAATTTCAGATAGAGTTATGAATTTTCAAAGTTTGCTCTTTATTCTGCATTTCTGTAATTAATTTCAGGAGGCAAATTATTTTATGTTAACTTGTGTCAAAAATGACATGAACATGTAGAGACACTTTGCTGAACAAGTGGAAATTTGAATCACCCTAATTGGAGCATTTTTCAATTTGTTATTGATTTTAGAATTAAAGATTTGAATCTGCAATTCTGTTTTTAGTTTTTATTTCTCAGAGAATTACGCCGAAATGTTTTTCACCGAGGCTGGGCTAGCCTCAGCCGCTGACATGGGGGCCCAGTGCCACGGTGGCAGCCACGCGAGCAAGCGCGGGCCCAGCGCCCGGTTTGACTGCGACGGCGGCGCGGCAGAACGCTGGCGACGCGCACGGATGCGTCGATCTACGGCACGAGGGGAAGAACTACGCGCGGCTACGGAGTCGCACGGGCACGGGGAACACGAGTACGGCGGCGTCGCTAGCTAATGGTTGCCGGAGCGACGCGCATGACGGCGACCCGCGGCGGCCGACGGCGAGCTACAACGTCATGACGAAACCAGATCATGAAAAAGAGGACGGAGATGTCCAGGAGGTTGCTCTTCACACCTCGACGCGTGGGTGCGATCCGTTGGTGCAGAGGTGGACGGAGATGGCGGCGATCTTCCTCGACGTGTGCGGCCGGAGCGGAGGAAGACGAGCAAGAAGGCGGCGATCCCGGGCTCCCCTCTTCGATTCCTCGTGCGGGGAAGTAGAGGCGGACGCGGCGGTGCTTCTGGCGGTCCTGGATTGGCTCGGGGAGCTCCCGAACGTCGGCGATGCGCGGCGGCAGCTAGCTAGGGTTCGGCCATGGCGCGCGGAGGAGAGGGGAGAGGGAGGGCAGAGGAGTGGTGTCGAGACGGAGCACGGGGGGCCTGGCTGCTCCTTTAAGCGCGTCGAGGCGCAGGGAGGGGGCCCCGGCATCGCCGTGTCGCCATGGCGCGCGGGGTGCGGCTCGGCCGCGCGTCGCTACAGGAGGGATGCGACGATTTTGCAAACACCCCCTCGGCTGCATTTTTCTATTTACAAATAAGCCCCTCTTTTGTTTCTTTTAAACCAGTAGCATTCCACCATTTAATTGAGGCACTTACACAATTTATAAAAATTTGAGAAAAATCATGTAGCCTCCCAATATCATTTAGAAGCACCACAAAAATTGGTTTGGCAAAATAAAAAGTTTTGCCACACTTTTGTTCATAGGTTTGTTTATGGCATTTTTGGTAAAACTAAAATGAATTTACTTTTGAATTTTTGAACCAGTCCAAAGTATTAAATCTTGAACCCTTGGAACTTCCTTGACAAATATGGATTGGCATTTGTATTTGTGTTTGCCAAGAACAAGCACATTTGAATTACAAGGATTGAATTTGATTTGGTGCCTTGTTTCCATTTGTTTCAATTTGTTTTTATCACTTGATTTCAACTTGACACTGAAACAATGGATGCCATGATGCATGAATAAGAAGCAAAAGTGAAAATTTGGTTCAAATTTTACAGTACCAAGAGTGGGCTGTTACAATTCTACCCTCCTTACAGGAATCTCGTCCCGAGATTCTAAGGTTGCGGAAGGAAGTCGGGATACTCCTCACGAAGACTAGACTCCCTTTCCCAGGTTGCTTCATCTTCGGAATGATGAGACCACTGAATTTTGAGGAACTTGGTGGTCTTGTTTCGAGTCTTCCTTTCTGCTTCATCCAGGATACGGACAGGATGCTCGCGGTAAGTGAGGTCTGCCTGGATATCCAGCTCCTCATGATTGACTCCATGGATAGGATCCTTGAAACAACGGCGAAGTTGGGATACATGAAACACATCATGCACATCGGGGAAGTTAGCTGGTAACTCTAATTGATAAGAAAGATCTCCCCGCTTGGCCAGGACAGTGAAAGGGCCAACGTAGCGAGGGGCCAATTTTCCCTTAATTCCGAAGCGGCGAACGCCTCGGAGGGGAGAGACACGGAGGTAAGCTTTATCACCAATTTCATAGTGAACCTCCTGATGATGCTTGTCATAATAACTCTTCTGCCTAGACTGGGCAATCTTCAAATTCTCTCGTATGATTCTAACTTTCTCCTCAGCTTCATTGATAATATCCGGACCAAAGAGTGCCCTCTCTCCGGTCTCGGACCAATTCAGCGGAGTTCGGCATTTTCTTCCATACAGAACCTCGAATGGGGCCATACCCAGACTGGCTTGATAGCTGTTGTTATAGGAGAACTCCGCGAAGGGAAGATACTTCTCCCAATCTTTGCCAAAGGAGATTACACATGCCCTGAGCATGTCTTCCAGAACTTGGTTCACCCTTTCAGTCTGACCGTCAGTTTGAGGGTGGAAAGCGGTGCTAAAGTTGACACGGGTTCCCATGGCTTGTTGGAAACTAGTCCAGAACCTGGAGGTGAACAAACTTCCACGATCAGAGATTATCTTCTTGGGAACGCCGTGGAGTACGACGATCCTAGAAGCATACAGATCTGCCAACTTGGCAGCTGTAATGTCAACACGAACGGGGAGGAAGTGAGCCACTTTTGATAGGCGATCAATGATGACCCAGATGGCATCGTTTCCCTTTGGAGACTTCGGCAGGCCAGTGATGAAGTCCATACCAATTTCATCCCATTTCCACTCAGGGACTGCAATAGGGCGAAGAGTGCCGGGAGGCCTTTGATGTTCAGCCTTTACCCGTCGACAGATGTCGCATTCAGCAACATACTTGGCAATTTCCCGTTTCATCCGAGTCCACCAGAACTGTGGTCGAAGGTCTTGGTACATTTTGGTACTACCGGGATGAATAGAGAGAGGAGATTCATGAGCTTCTTGGAGGATCAGCTCCCTCAATTTTCGTTTCTTTGGCACTACCAAGCGGTCACCAAAATAAACAACTCCGGATTCATTGACAGAGAAACATTTGGCCTTCCCGCTAGCAATGTTCTCCTTGATTTTTCGAATACCCTTGTCACGGGTTTGAGCTTCCTTAATCTGATCTACAAGAGTAGATTTGATCTCCAGATTTGCAAGATAGCCGGAGGGAACAATTTCTAGTTCAAACGAGAGAACTCTTCATGGAGGGCAGGTTGGGCCTTTCAATCATCAGATTGTTGCAATAGGACTTCCGACTTAGCGCGTCAGCCACGACGTTTGCTTTGCCGGGTTGATAGTTCAGACTCACATCATAGTCCTTGATTAACTCCAACCAACGCCTTTGCCTGAGATTTAAATCCGGCTGGGTGAAGAGGTACTTCAGACTCTTGTGATCCGAGAAGATCTCGCAACGGTTACCAAACAGGTATGGTCTCCATTGCTTCAGAGCATAGACCACAGCGGCAAGTTCTAGATCATGAGTTGGGTAGTTGTGCTCATGCGGCTTAAGTTGGCGAGAAGCATAGCCACCACATGGCCATCTTGCATTAGTACACACCCAAGCCTTGCAGAGAGGCGTCACAGAAGACGACGAAATCCTTGCTTGTGTCCGGCAGGACAAGCACAGGAGCGGACGTGAGTTTGGCTTTCAGTGTTTTGAAGCTCTCTTCAGCTTCGGCCGTCCATACGAACTTTTTATCCTTCTTGAGAAGGTCAGTCAGGGCCTTGGCTATCTTGGAGAAACCTTCGATGAATCGGCGGTAGTAACCCGCCAATCCGAGAAAGCTACGATGTCCTTGACTGACATTGGAGTTTTCCAATCCAGAATGGACTGAATCTTGTCGGAATGACAGCCACACCATTAGCGGATATCACATGACCAAGGAAGACAAGGTTATCCAACCAAAACTCACACTTGGAGAACTTGGCATAGAGGCGGTGTTCTCGAAGTCGTGTCAGAACCAACCGAAGATGTTCGGCATGCTCTTCATCGGTTTTGAATAAACGAGGATGTCATCAATGTAAATGACGACAAACTTGTCAAGATAGTCCATGAAGATGGAGTTCATGAGCCTCATGAAAGTAGCTGGAGCATTTGTGAGACCAAAGGACATGACGGTATACTCATATGAACCATAGCGAGTAACAAATGCCGTCTTTGGAATATCCTCCTTTCTGATCTTGATTTGATGGTATCCTGACCTCAGATCCATCTTGGAGAATACGGTTGCACCAGCTAACTGATCCAACAGATCATTGATACGAGGAATAGGATACTTGTTCTTGATTGTCACCGCATTCAACGGTCTATAGTCAGAGACTAGACGAGGCACGGTAGAATCTCTCTTCTTGACAAAGAGTACCGGACAACCCCAAGGTGAACTGCTAGGCTGAATGAAATCCTTCGCTAACAGTTGATCAATTTGCTCTTTCAACAGAGCCAACTCTTCCACCGGCATACGGTAGGGCTTCTTGGAAATTGGAGCGGTACCGGGAAGTAGATCTATGACAAACTCCACACTTCGGTCAGGAGGCATGCCAGGCAATTCTTCCGGGAACACATCCGGGAAGTCACACACCACGTGTATGTCCTGGATTTCAGGAGGATTCGCCTTCCATAAAGCAAAGGAGGATCTCAGGTGAGTTGGGGATGATTGAAGATGGAGGTCTTGAGAGTGCAGACCAATACTCACAATATCGCCGGAAGAAGTGGTCACGGTGATGGTCTTGGCAGCACAGTCGAGATTAGCCCGGTATTTGGTTAGCCAGTTCATGCCCAGTATGACATCAATGCCATTGGACTTCAGAGCTACCAACGAGAATGGGAAAGAGAGTAACCTATGTTAATCTGAACCTCAGGAGTAACACCATCGGTTCGCCATTTAGAGCCAGGGGTGGATATCACCAAGGGATGGCTCATCTTCTCGAACGGTATGTTGTGGTCTTTTGCGAAAGCTATAGATATGAATGAATGCGATGCTCCAGAGTCAAACAAAACTGTAGCTGAATTGCCATTGATTCGTAACTCACCCATAAGAACGCCGGGGTCCTCTTCAGCTTCTTCAGCAGAGACGTGGTTCAGGCGACCACGCACAATAGGTCCAGCCTTGCCAGCTGGGTGGCAGGGGCTCGTGCAGGTGTCCCCGTGGTAGGTGCCTTCTGGGGGCACTCCCTGGAGTAGTGGCCAGCCTGGCCACAGGTGTAGCAGGTGAGTCCAGGTGGAGCAGGTAGCATAGGACGGTACCACTTCCGCCTACCCCAAGTGTCGAAGTAGTGGGGCGCGGAGGTGGTGGCCTGTATCCCGCGGCCCTAGGCATGAATGGAGCACGCGGCACAGCGCTGTAGGGCACGAAAACCTTGCGCTTCTTGTTCCCAATAGAAGAGGAACTCGGGTGGTCCCCTTGTGCGGACCTCTTGGAAACCTCGAATTCCTTCCTTCCTGCTCAAGAGTAAGAGCCTGGTTGAACAACTCCTGGTAGTTCTGGAACTTGAAGGGCAGCAACTCATAGCGGAGCCTCGGCGCAAGCCCCTTGCGGAACAACTCTTGCTTGTCGGCATCATTGGTCACGTCCCGAGGGGCGTAACGAGAGAGATGGTTGAACTGACAACCATAAGCGCGGAGGTCCATACGTCCCTGTTGCAGATCCAGGAACTCCCTCCTCTTCAAATCCATTATCGGCTGGGAATGTACTCCGCACGGAAAGCAGTGCGGAAATCAGCCCAAGTGAAGACATGGTTGGCAGGGAACAAAGCCCATGGCTTTCCCACCAACAGCCAGCTGCACCAACCAAGAGGTAGGTGGCGAAGTTGACTTGTTCAGCCACTGGGACATGCAGCGCGGAGAACTTGCGCTCCAGAGCACGAAGCCAATCATCAGCTTCCAGTGGCTCCTTAGCATCAGCAAAGGTGGGTGGCTGCGAGCGCAGGAACTCAGTGAGAGTGTTGCAGCCATTCCTCAGTGCATTCTGCTGCACCAACTGCTCAAGCAAGCGCTCATTGCGCCCACGGTTCTCCTCAATGGCCATCAAGACCTGAGCCATCGAGGGTGGTGGTGGCAGATCATCCTCATCATCGTTGTGGTTACCGCGGCCTCCGCGGCCTCCACGGCCTCCTCGAGCCATTCTGGAGATTTGACAATGACACGTTAGTATCTTTCTCCGAATGGTCGAACAATAGCATTAGCGTCTACTCAAGTACACAGACTAGGGACGATAATACATTGTGTAACAATTAACAAGGAATCAACAGATAGAACTTGGGTCAAAGATCAGCATCATGTGCTACTAGAGAGATGCAATGGTTAAGAACCATATGATTCAACATACTCTAGTTGGCACAATCCGGGACCTTATGTTCAAGTCCTTGGGTTAAAACCCAAAGAGTCAAATGATTAGACTCGGTAGAACATCTGAGTTGATTTGGATTGCAACGCAGCGGGAGCAACTGGACACATAACACAAAAGGTCGAACCCACCCACGTGATTCTAATTTTGAAGTAACAGATGAGAAGTAAAACTTTAAACTCAAATCGAGGTAAGATTGCTCCGAGATTAGAGGGTAACCAGATAAGGAGTAAAAAGAATCCTAAGATGGTTTTCACAACTCATTTTTAGGTTAAAATATTTTCACAAACACTAGACTCAACATCGACCAGTAGAAGGGTTTCCTACAGGCAGTACTGCTCTGATACCAACTTGTGGCGCCCCGACCCGACTGCTATACAGTGATGCTGTGTGTCACCGGTTAAGCGATACAACCGGAGGTTACGGGTTTACCAATCCCCGGCCAAAACCTTTGGCAGGCGTTGCTCGGAATGGATCATCGGCAACGCAACACCCCGATTGATGCCTTAACACAGGCACAACCCTCAATGCATAATAGAGAGATCAAGACTTGTGGAACAACTGGCACATCACAGACTCTACGACTCAAAGCATATAGTTCAACTCTTATAATAGAGAAAGATAGCAAATATTACAACCAGAGGTCACAGACCCAACAGTACATCATGCGGAAGCGAATTAAGTTGTTCTAAACAACAAGATCCAAATTAGGGCCTAAGAGGCCTACAGATAAACATTCCAGCGCCAGCTGTCCCGGAGATGTCCCAAGCTGCCACCTGGGAACCCCAGACTACTCGTCGACGTCCACAAAGAACCCACCTTCGAGGTCGGTGAAGTCCTCTCTGAAACAAAGCAAACGACGTTGAGTTCGACGAACTCGCAAGATTAAATATAGAGCTTTAGCTCGATGAGGCTTTCAAAGTTGTAAGGCTGTTTTGCATAAAGCTAGTTTTCTTTAGAAAAGACATAACTCCATGGCATCGACTAATCAGAATATTTTTAAAGAGGTAAGAAGTAAACTCTTTTCTTCTGATCATCTTCAACAACAACCACCATCAATCACTTCACCTGTCTACAAAGGCACCTCCCCGAATCACCCTCGAGGAAGTCAACCTTGCATTCTTGTTAGTACCTTTAGTACTCAGGTTTTAATCATTCCGTTCAAGTTATTCTATGGTCCCTGAATCCGGCACCAAGTCGTCCTTAACCGTGGACACGGCTTTTCGAAAAGATTTACCCTGCAGGGGTGTACAATGTTTGCCACGCGTACCGTCCGGCCCATTACCTGCGCATTAGCTCTCTTCCTTGGAAAGCCGGCTGGGTGGAGCGGTGTCGACTTCTCCCTCGTTAAGGACTTTCCAGGATCATCAGTGGCGGCAGGCACGCTCATGCCTCACATCCTGCCCCACGGCCACTCATTTTCCTAACACCACCATCCTCATCCCAGTTCATACCACCATCATCACGCACGCGCAAATGGAAGCCCGAACTAGAGGACCCTGGCTAGCCCCGCCCGAGTTATTTAGTCTATGAGGGTTCCTGCAATTGCATAGGCCTCACGCATGGGTGCACGCTCGGTCTTGGCTCGAAGGGGAGAACTCGCACTTAGGCGGCGAGAAGAGACAACCCACCACATTCCATGTGGCCTCTCATCCCCGCCTTTAAACATGTTATTATATGTCACCACAAATTTCCACCATCATCCGAACATTCCACCACAGTTCCAACAATAACATATCCACCGGACGACTAAGCATTTCACTAAGCATGGCTAAGCATAAACATAGCGGATATAATTAACTCAGGCCAACACAACAATCCTATGGATATTAGGAGGGAAACAGGTAATGGCATCGGAAAACATAATGCATCTAATAGGATACTCTAATCCAACCAAATTGACATTTGGAACCGCATGCAATATTATAGTGGAGAAAATATCTGCGGAAAACATAGGAGACATGCTCAGAGGGGGATTACGCTTGCCTTGTTCAATGGGCTGGTAATACGGGTCGTCAGGGTATTGTGGAGAAACCCCGACTGCTTGATCTATCGATGCATAAGAACACCGGAAAGAACACAATCAAATATCACTCAAGCAAACCAAATGCAATGCTCATACACATGATGTCATGACAAGTTTGATGCACTGAAATTATTATACCCAATGTATCAATTTAAATGGGGTGCAAAAATAATTGAATTGACAAGGGAGAAGAAAGTCCCATATTTGGTTTTAATGCTTTCCTGTGCTATGAATTCATGTAAACATGCATGTAAATGATGCTACTGATTAGGTATTGATTTGCTGAACATTTATAGCCATTCAACATCATTTTTGGAATTCTTTTGAATTAAATATGAATTTCCAAAGTGGCATTTCAGTACTGCCATTTTCAGTATTTTCAACAAACTGAGGATTTAAATTGCTCCGTTATGCCCAAACAAAATATAGAGGTGTAGAGGGTGTCAAGACAAATTTTTAGACACCTTATTTGCTCAATTTGGAATTTCAGAGATAGAGTTATGAATTTTCAAAGTTTGCTCTTTATTCTGCAATTTCTGTAATTAATTTCAGGAGGCAAATTATTTTATGTTAACTTGTGTCAAAAATGACATGAACATGTAGAGCACACTTTGCTGAACATGTGGAAATTTGAATCACCCTAATTGGAGCATTTTTCAATTTGTTATTGATTTTAGAATTAAAGATTTGAATCTGCAATTGTGTTTTTAGTTTTTATTTCTCAGAAGAATTACGCCGAAACGTTTTTCACCGAGGCTGGGCTAGCCTCAGCCGCTGACATGGGGGCCCAGTGCCACGGTGGCAGCCACGCGAGCAAGCGCGGGCCCAGCGGCCGGTTTGACTGCGACGGCGGCGCGGCAGAACGCCGGCGACGCGCACTGATGCGTCGATCTACGGCACGAGGGGAAGAACTACGCGCGGCTACGGAGTCGCACGGGCACGGGGAACACGAGTACGGCGGCGCCGCTAGCTAATGGTCGCCCGAGTGACGTGCACGACGGCGACCCGCGGCGGCCGACGGCGAGCTACAACGTCACGGCGAAACCAGATCATGAAAAAGAGGACGGAGATGTCCAGGAGGTTGCTCTGCTCACCCTCGACGCGTGGGTGCGATCCGTTGGTGCAGAGGTGGACGGAGACGGCGGTGATCTTCCTCGACGTGCGGCGGTCGGAGCGGAGGAAGACGAGCAAGAAGGCGGCGATCCCGGGCTCCCCTCTTCGATTCCTCGTGCGGGGAAGTAGAGGCGGACGCGGCGGTGCTTCTGGCGGTCCTGGATTGGCTCGGGAGCTCCCGAACGTCGGCGATGCGCGGCGGCAGCTTGCTAGGGTTCGGCATTGCGCGCGGAGGAGAGGGGAGAGGGAGGGCAGAGGAGTGGTGTCGAGTGATACGTCCATTTTGCATCACTATTTTATATCATAATTTACTGCTATTCATCGATATATTTCATATTTAGAAGTGTTACTTATGTTATTTTACCTATTTTGCATGTTTGATGAATAATGGAGAATTGGACACCGGAGTCAGGATTCTGCTGGAAAAAGCACCGTCGAGATGCACTATTTCTGAAGATCAATAAATCGAAGGAGACATATGGAAGTTCCTATTTTACCAGAAGAGGAGGCCAAAAGGGGAGGCTGAGATGGGCCATGGTGGGCCCTCCTCACCCTTGGCGCGGGGGCCCCCTGCCGCGCCGAGGTGGTTTGGGGGCCCTGGCCCACCTCAGCCGTTCCCCCTTCGCGTACTTGACCCCCTCGGAACCCTAACACACAGAGGAGGCCATCGAAATATTCCGCCGCCTCCACGAGGCGGAAAACACCAGAGAGCGAAAAGCTCCCCTGCAGGAAGAAATCTGCCGGGGGAAATTCCCTCCCGGAGGGGGAAATCGTCGCCATCATCACCGTCATCGAGCTGGACTTCATCGGGATCATCATCATCATCTCCACCGCCAACACCATCATCACCGCCGCTGCACCCCGTCTCCGCTATAACATCTAGGGCTGAATCTTGTCTATTTCATAGGGGAAACTCTCCCGGTGTTGATTACTCTTGTTATTGATGCTATTGGGTGAAACCATTGGACTAAGGTTTATGTTCAGATTGTTATTCATCATCATATCACCTCTGATCATGTTCCGTATGATGTCTTGTGAGTAGTTCGTTTAGTTCTTGAGGACATGGGAGAAGTCTTGATGTTAGTAGTGAACTATGTTGAGTAATATTTAATGGTTTGATGCTTAAGTTGTGGTGTTATTCTTCTAGTGGTGTCATGTGAACGTCGACTACATGATACTTCACCTTTATGGGCCTAGGGGAATGCATTGTGTATTCGTTTGCCAATTGTGGGGTTGCCGGAGTGACAGAAACCTGAACACCCGTTGGTATATCGATGCATGAGGGATAGCAGGATCTCAAAGTTTAAGGCTGTGGTTAGTTTATCTTAATTACTTTCTTGTATTTGCGGATGCTTGCAAGGGGTATAATCACAAGTATGTATTAGTCCTAGGAAGGGCGGTGCATTAGCATAGGTTCACCCACACAACACTTATCAAAACAATGAAGATTAATCAACTATATGAAGCGAAAGCACTTGACAATATTCCCGTGTGTCCTCAAGAACGTTTGGTCATTATAAGTACAACAACCGGCTTGTCCTTTGCTGTAGAAAGGATTGGGCCACTCGCTGCAACTATTATACTGCATTTTATTTACTTGTACTTTATTTATCTGTCATATCAAAAACTCCTAAAAACTTGTCTGAGCATTTACAGTGAATCCTTCATCAAAACCGCTTGTCAACACCTTCTGCTCCTCGTTGGGTTCGACACTCTTATTTATCGAAAGTACTACGATACACCCCCTATACTTGTGGGTTATCAAGACTATTTTCTGGCGCCGTTGCCGGGGAGTGTAGCGCTATTGGTAAGTGGAATTGGTAAGGGAAACATTTATTGTACGTGCTGTTTTTATTTTTGCCTGCTGCTATATCTCATTATGGAGGGGTCTTCTCTTGAATTCCTATTTGGGAAAACAACTACCACTGCTAAGGTAGTAGAGGAGGCGCCAGATGAGCAGGTAATACCGTTCAAAATTCCTATGAAAATTGTTGAACGTGTCACAAATAACCGCTATGCAGGAGATGGAACTGTCCATCCTGGAGATCATTTGTTATTTCTGCATGAATTGTGCGAGTTATTTAAGTGTGCAGGTATCTCGATGGGAGAAGTTAAGAAGAAATTATTCTCTCTATCACTGTCTGGTAAAGCTGCACATTGGTATAAACTGCTGAAGAATGGGTATTCTCTTGGATGGGAGGAAATTGTACCTCTCTTTTACTCCAAATTCTATCCTCCAAGTGAGATTCATAAGGATCGGAACCTCATATATAACTTCTGGCCCTATGATGGAGAGAGTATCGCTCAAGCGTGGGGGAGATTGAAGGCATTAATGCTCAAATGTCCCATTCATGAGCTTCCTGGTAATATTGTTATTGATAACTTTTATGCAAGACTCTCCTTTCAAGATAAAACTCTATTGGATACCACTTGTGCTGGATCGTTCACTCGTAATAAAGAAGAGTTTAAGTGGGACCTTCTTGATCGGATTCAGGAGAACACTGAAGGATGGGAGAATGACAAAGGTAGGGAGTCAGGTATAACTATGACTTTGAGTGTGTTAAAAATTTATGGATACTGATGATTATCGCAAAATTAGCACTACTTATGGTCTTGACTCTCAAATTGTTGCAAACTTTTATAAAGCCTTTGCTTCCTATTTCGGTTTGCCGAAGGAGGGTTTTAAAAATTATCATGAACCATATAAAGATGAATCTGTTTCTCATATATCTAAAGGTGTTGAGGTTAATGTTGCTGATCGCATTATTCCAGAACCTTATATTGAAAAAGTTCCTTTTCCTAATAAGATTAAGGAACATACTATCATAACTGGTGTTGTTAGTAAAAGTAATAAGAAAACTACCAAACCTGATGAGCAAATAACTGTTGAACCTGTTGTAGCATTGGTTAAAGATCTTGTCACTGAAAATTTAGAAGATAGACACATTATCTTTTGTGAGGATGCTTCTAATATTGTCTCACATCCTAAAAGTTCTAGGAAGTCTAGTGTTCCTGTGCTTTCTGTTGGATAGGTGATCATTGCTATTATGGTTTATGTGATATTGGTGCAAGTTCTAGTGCTATTCCTTATGAGCTTTACAGGGAAATTATGCACGAAATTGCTCCTTGTAAACTTGAAGAGATTGATGTGGTTATTCAGCTTGCTAATAGGGAAACTATCTCTCCAATTGGTATCATTAGAGATGTCGAAGTCCTTTGTGGTAAGACTAAATACCCTGCTGATTTTCTTGTACTTGGGTCGGCTGCCAATGATAGTTGTCCTATTATTTTTGGTAGACCTTTTCTGAATACTTGTGGTGCTGTTATAGACTGTAAGAAAGAGAAAATCTTTACTAAATTTGCTGGTGAATCTTATGAATTCAATTTCTCTAAATTTGCTAAAGCACCTTATGAAACTGAATTGCCTAGTGAGGATTTTGAAATTGCTCAACTTGCATCTATTGTTCTTGCTCCTAACAATGCTTTGCAGCAACATATGGAGAATCATGAAAGTGAGAACTTCAGGGAAGAAAGGAATGAGCTTGATGAAGTATTCCTTCGTCAACCTATGCTCAAACACAATTTACCTGTGGAAGATTTGGGTACCACAATGCCACCCAAGGAGGATCCTGTTTTTGATTTGAAACCTCTGCCTGATAATCTTAAATATGCTTATATTGATGATAAGAAAATATATCCTGTTATTATCAGCTCTAAACTTTCAGGTACAGAGGAGGAAAGGTTATTGGGAGTGTTGAGGAAACACCGCGGAGCTATGGGATATACTCTTGATGACCTGAAGGGAATTTCTCCTACTATATGTCAGCACGCCATCAACATGGAACCTGATGCAAAGCCTGTTGTTGAGCATCAGCGTCGTTTAATACCCAAGATGAAAGAAGTGGTAAGAAATGAGGTATTAAAACTTCTTGAAGCTGGTATTATTTATCCTATTGCTGATAGTAGATGGGTAAGTCCTGTGCATTGTGTTCCTAAGAAAGGAGGAATTACCGTTGTTCCTAATGAAAATGATGAACTAATTCCTCAAAGAGTAGTAGTTGGTTATAGGATGTGCATTGATTTTAGAAAGGTTAACAAAGTAACTAAGAAAGATCATTATCCTTTGCCTTTTATTGATCAAATGCTTGAGAGGTTGTCCAAGAAAACTCACTTTTGTTTCCTTGATGGGTATTCTGGGTTTTCTCAAATTGCTGTGAGAGCGCAAGATCAAGAGAAAACTACTTTTACTTGTCCTTATGGAACTTATGCTTATAGACGTATGCCTTTTGGTTTATGTAATGCTCCTGCTACTTTTCAAAGATGCATGTCTGCTATTTTTCATGGCTTTTGTGAGGAAATTGTGGAAGTCTTCATGGACGATTTCTCCGTCTATGGAACTTCCTTTGATAATTGTTTGCACAACCTTGACAAAGTTTTGCAGAGATGTGAAGAAACTAGCCTTGTTCTTAATTGGGAGAAATGCCACTTTATGGTTAATGAAGGAATTGTTCTTGGACATAAAATTTCTGAAAGAGGTATTGAAGTTGATCGAGCTAAAGTGGAGGCAATTGAAAAGATGCCTTGTCCCAAAGATGTTAAAGGTATTCGTAGTATTCTTGGTCATGCTGGTTTTTATAGGAGGTTTATTAAAGATTTCTCTAAAATTTCCAAGCCTCTTACTAATCTTCTTCAAAAAGATGTACCTTTGTTTTTGATGATGATTGTAAGGAAGCTTTTGAAACTTTGAAAAAGGCTTTAATCACCGCTCCTGTAGTTGAACCACCTGATTGGAATTTACCTTTTGAAATTATGTGTGATGCTAGTGATTATGCTGTAGGCGCTGTTCTTGGGCAGCGAGTAGATAAAAAGTTAAATGTTATTCATTATGCTAGTAAAACTCTTGATTCTGCTCAAAAGAATTATGCCACTACTGAAAAAGAATTTCTAGCTGTAGTTTTTGCTTGTGACAAATTTCGACCCTACATAGTTGATTCGAAAGTCACTATTCATACTGATCATGCTGCAATTAGATACCTTATGGAAAAGAAAGATGCTAAGCCAAGGCTTATTAGATGGGTACTTCTTTTGCAAGAATTTGATTTGCATATCATAGATAGAAAAGGTGCTGAAAATCCTGTTGCTGATAATTTGTCTAGATTGGAAAGCATTCCTTATGATCCTATTCCTGTTAATGATAGCTTTCCAAATGAACAATTGGCTGCAATAAGTGTAAGTTCGCGAGATAGTCCTTGGTATGCTGATTATGCTAACTTTATTGTTTCCAAGTACTTGCCTCCAACCTTTTCAGCTCAGCAAAGAAGGAAATTCTTTTATGACTTGCGGCATTACTTTTGGGATGACCCACACTTATATAAAGAAGGAGTCGATGGTATTATGCGAAGATGTGTTCCTGAATATGAACAACAGGAAATACTGAGGAAATGCCATGGAAGTGCTTATGGAGGGCATCACGCTGGAGATAGAACTGCGCAGAAAGTTCTACAATCAGGTTTTTATTGGCCTACCCTCTTTAAGGATGCAAGAAAGTTTATTTTATCTTGTGATGAATGTCAAAGGGTTGGTAATATCTCTAGACGCAATGAAATGCCTATGAGTTATTCTCTTGTTATTGAACCATTTGATTGTTGGGGATTCGACTTCATGGGTCCTTTTCCTTCTTCACAAGGTAATACTCATATACTTGTTGCTGTTGATTATGTCACTAAATGGGTAGAAGCTATACCTACTAAAAGTGCTGATGGTGAGACCTCTTTAAAAATGCTTCAAGATGTCATTTTTCCTAGGTTTGGTGTACCTAGATATCTTATGACTGATGGAGGTTCTCATTTTATCCATGGTGGTTTTAGAAAGACTCTTGCTAAATATGGTGTTAATCATAGAATTGCTTCAGCCTATCATCCTCAAACTAGTGGACAAGTAGAATTGTCAAATAGGGAGATTAAATCTATCTTGCAAAAGACTGTTAATAAATCTAGAAAAAATTGGGCTAGTAAGTTAAATGATGCTTTATGGGCTTATAGAACTGCTTATAAGAACCCCATGGGCATGTCTCCTTATAAAATGGTTTATGGTAAAGCTTGTCACTTGCCTTTAGAATTAGAACACAAAGCTTATTGGGCAGTGAGAGAACTTAATAGAGATTTTAAACTTGCCGGTGAGAAAAGGTTGTTGCACTTAAGTTCTTTAGATGAATGGAGAAGTGAGGCTTATGAAAATGCTAGACTCTTTAAAGAAAAAGTTAAGAGATGGCATGATAGGAGAATTCTTAAAAGAGAATTTAATGTTGGTGAGAAAGTTCTATTGTATAGGTCTCGTCTCAGATTTTTTGCAGGAAAGTTACTCTCAAAATGGGAAGGACCATTTGTTATTGTGGAGGTGTATCGTTCAGGTGCAATAAAAATTGCTTCATTGAAAGATAACTCTACACAAGTGGTAAATGGTCAAAGACTCAAGCATTATATTTCTGGAGATTCTATTAATGAAGAGGTTGATACAATTAAAGTGGTGACTCCGGAAACTTTCATTGAAGAACATTTTTCTGGGACTGCAGAATTCGATTCGAATAGGTAACAGTTTCGGTAAGAAAAGTTTCGCGAATAACTTTCTAGAAGATATTTTCGTCGTTTTTATTAAATATGGAAAAATAAGAGACCGAACCGGATGGGAGACGGCACCCGTGGTGCCCAAACCATAGGTCGGCGCGGTGGGCCCCCCAGCCGCGCCGCCTGGTGGTTTGAGCACCCCGGAGCTCGTCTCCGATCAGGTTTCCTCCTGTACCTTCCTTATGTTGTAAAACTTTTTGCTATATACTCACCCGAACCCCCGAGGTTCGTATCTCGCCTTTTCATCGTGTTTCGTTTCGAGCTGTTTCTGTCCAGATATTGTTTTCAGATTTAGAAGCGCCATGGTCTCCAACAACAACAACAAGGGCAAGGAGCCTTTGGAAGACGAGACTCAAGACCCCAAGCTGAAGGAGGAAGTCAAGAGCGAAGATGAAGGAGAAGTGGAGGAAGACCCGCGCGAATACCCGCGCGCTACCGTTGCAAGCATCGGAGTGGTGGCAAATCCATTCAAGCCCAGGCAAGGGCGCGGATGAGCACCGGAGGGAAGGTTCCACGACGCTTCTTGGCTCCCAGGACATCTTCCCCAGGCATAAATAACCCCTTCCATACTCTTATCCATAAGCATCAAATTGAGAGGATCCCGGAGGCTGATTGCCTAGTGGTTGGAATATAGATCGTTCTAACAATACAGGAAAGAGGGATTCTGCTGCTGAGGAGTGGGGAAACAACTCCAAGAGTTGGGACTCGCAGTCTGACAAGTTTATGAATCGCATCGAACACAACTCTGAGCTGATTCGCGCCCTCACCTACAAGATTGATGAACTGAAGGAGCTGGTTGATAAGCTTATCAAATTCACCACCACCACCGAAGGAGTAATTCATCATAAGTATTGGCATCCCCTTGGTTTGTTCCAAGCTTGGGGGAGTGCCGCGGTATCACATCATTATCTTTACCTTTTACTTTTCCATAAAGTCATATCGTGAGTAGGGAAGTTATCTTATATGATGGTTTGCAATGTGGAAGTATCTCTCTTTTAGTTGGTTATCTATGTATCCCTTGGTGTGAGTTGCCGTTATGAAATATTAATGAGAAGTTTTATCATTTACTTTCTGCATACTTTATTTTAGCTTGCAATTCTCTTTCATATTGATAACCTTGTTGTTAGTATAGGGATCACTTTTTAGAGCACCAAGTTAATCTTTTTGGTTTTGGCAAACTTAGCATTGGTCAGTAGTAGACAATACTTTGAGACTTAAGTAGAGAGAGGGAGTGCATGCAAATATATTATTCCATGATCTTTCTTTCTTTGTAGCTCATAAGCTTAGTATTCTTAAGTTAAACTATTTGTGCTTCTAAGGAAGATTGCATGATTATTCTTATCACTTGTATAATTGTTTGTATCCCTCAACTCTTATGCTTGCTACATAACCTTGCTAGCCAAAGACCTGTATCGAGAGGGAATGCTTCTCATACATCCAAACCTTGAGCCAAACCATTGCCATTCGAGTCCACCATAACTTCCTACTATATGGTATTTTGCGCCATTCCAAGTAAATACTTCATGTGCTACCTTTAAATTATTCAAAACTTATTACTCCTAGTTTTGTGTCACTGTTTATTAGCTCATGAGGGTTCTGTAGAGTTTCTCTAGCACTTTTGTCAAACAGACTTTCACCAATGGACTAGTGGCATATACACCGCTTATCCAACAATTTGCAAAAAGAGCTGGCAAATGGGGTGCCCAGTCCCAATTAACTACAACTTTCATTAATAATTCTCTTCACATGTTTTGCCCTGATTTATCAGTAAGCAACTTAATTTGCAAATAGACACTCCTCCATGGTATGTGAATGTTGGAGGCTTGTGTAAGCAAAAGGTTGGGAGGAGTGTCAACTATAAAGAAACTAAAATACATGTGTAAACAAAAGAGAAGAGGGATGATCTACCTTGCTGGTAGAGATAACGTCCTTCATGGGAGCCGCTCTTGAAAGTCTGGTTGACAAGGGGTTAGTGTTCACTTTACTACGATTCGTTGACAACGACATACATAGCTCAAACAACTATTTTCATACTCTCTATATGCTTTGCAAAACTTAAAAGCTCTAGCACATGATTTAATCCCTGCTTCCCTCTGCGAAGGGCCTATCTTTTACATTATTGTTGAGTCAGTAAACCCATTCCTCTCTATCTCAAGCAAGCATTTGAGTTGTTGAGATCCAATTAGTTATATGTGTTGATACTTCTAATCATATCTCTCATTTCCTTGTTTCGCACAATAGCTTTTATCCGAATGAATATAACTTTGAAAGTTATCAATGACTGTAAGGAGACTGTTATGATTAAGGCATGTAAGTTCTGCTATATAAGCTCTGATATAAAGACTCTTCTCGAAAGATAAGTATGATCTGTTAATTGTTCTCTGACCAAGAGTTTAAGTTTGCCTTCACCAATCATGGTTCTCTTTATGCACTTCATCGTGGTTCCCTTTACTTATTTCAAGTTAGATTATATGAAGGGAAGTTGCTGTCTAGAATGACTTGTGTATCAATGAATGTGATGCTTCTTGTCCGTATTTTATTTATCGACACTTTGCTCCATAAACTTGTGGTCATGTTTACTGAGCTCAGTTTTCGCTTGGGGACAAGCGAGGTCTAAGCTTGGGGGGGTTGATACGTCCATTTTGCATCACTATTTTATATCATAATTTACTGCTATTCATCGATATATTTCATATTTAGAAGTGTTACTTATGTTATTTTACCTATTTTGCATGTTTGATGAATAATGGAGAATTGGACACCGGAGTCAGGATTCTGCTGGAAAAAGCACCGTCGAGATGCACTATTTCTGAAGATCAATAAATCGAAGGAGACATATGGAAGTTCCTATTTTACCAGATGGAGGAGGCCAAAAGGGGAGGCTGAGAGGGCCAAGGTGGGCCCTCCTCACCCTGGCGCGGGGGCCCCCCCGCGCCGCAGGTGGTTTGGGGGCCCTGGCCCACCTCAGCCGTTCCCCCTTCGCGTACTTGACCCCCTCGGAACCCTAACACACAGAGGACGGCCATCGAAATATTCCGCCGCCTCCACGAGGCGGAAAACACCAGAGAGCGAAAAGCTCCCCTGCAGGAAGAAATCTGCCGGGGGAAATTCCCTCCCGGAGGGGGAAATCGTCGCCATCATCACCGTCATCGAGCTGGACTTCATCGGGATCATCATCATCATCTCCACCGCCAACACCATCATCACCGCCGCTGCACCCGTCTCCGCTATAACATCTAGGGCTGAATCTTGTCTATTTCATAGGGGAAACTCTCCCGGTGTTGATTACTCTTGTTATTGATGCTATTGGGTGAAACCATTGGACTAAGGTTTATGTTCAGATTGTTATTCATCATCATATCACCTCTGATCATGTTCCGTATGATGTCTTGTGAGTAGTTCGTTTAGTTCTTGAGGACATGGGAGAAGTCTTGATGTTAGTAGTGAACTATGTTGAGTAATATTTAATGGTTTGATGCTTAAGTTGTGGTGTTATTCTTCTAGTGGTGTCATGTGAACGTCGACTACATGATACTTCACCTTTATGGGCCTAGGGGAATGCATTGTGTATTCGTTTGCCAATTGTGGGGTTGCCGGAGTGACAGAAACCTGAACACCCGTTGGTATATCGATGCATGAGGGATAGCAGGATCTCAAAGTTTAAGGCTGTGGTTAGTTTATCTTAATTACTTTCTTGTATTTGCGGATGCTTGCAAGGGGTATAATCACAAGTATGTATTAGTCCTAGGAAGGGCGGTGCATTAGCATAGGTTCACCCACACAACACTTATCAAAACAATGAAGATTAATCAACTATATGAAGCGAAAGCACTTGACAATATTCCCGTGTGTCCTCAAGAACGTTTGGTCATTATAAGTACAACAACCGGCTTGTCCTTTGCTGTAGAAAGGATTGGGCCACTCGCTGCAACTATTATTACTGCATTTTATTTACTTGTACTTTATTTATCTGTCATATCAAAAACTCCTAAAAACTTGTCTGAGCATTTACAGTGAATCCTTCATCAAAACCGCTTGTCAACACCTTCTGCTCCTCGTTGGGTTCGACACTCTTATTTATCGAAAGTACTACGATACACCCCCTATACTTGTGGGTCATCATCGAGCACGGAGCACGGGGGGCCTGGCTGCTCCTTTAAGTGCGTCGAGGCGCATGGAGGGGGCCCTGGCATCACCGTGTCGCCATGGCGCGCGGCGGGTGCGGCTCGGCCGCGCGGTCGCTACAGGAGGGAGGCGACGATTTTGCAAACACCCCCTCGGCTGCATTTTTCTATTTACAAATAAGCCCCTCTTTTGTTTCTTTTTGAAACCAGTAGCGTTCCCACCATTTAATTGAGGCACTTACACAATTTATAAAAATTTGAGAAAAATCATGTAGCCTCCCAATATCATTTAGAAGCACCACAAAAATTGGTTTGGCAAAATAAAAAGTTTTGCCACACTTTTGTTCATAGGGTTTGTTTATGGCATTTTTGGTAAAACTAAAATGAATTTACTTTTGAATTTTTGAACCAGTCCAAAGTATTAAATCTTGAACCCTTGGAACTTCCTTGACAAATATGGATTGGCATTTGTATTTGTGTTTGCCAAGAACAAGCACATTGATTACAAGGATTGAATTTGATTTGGTGCCCTTGTTTCCATTTGTTTCAATTTGTTTTTATCACTTGATTTCAACTTGACACTGAAACAATGGATGCCATGATGCATGAATGAGAAGCAAAAGTGAAAATTTGGTTCAAATTTTACAGTACCAAGAGTGGGGCTGTTACAATTCTACCCTCCTTACAGGAATCTCGTCCCGAGATTCTAAGGTTGCGGAAGGAAGTCGGGATACTCCTCACGAAGACTAGACTCCCTTTCCCAGGTTGCTTCATCTTCGGAATGATGAGACCACTGAATTTTGAGGAACTTGGTGGTCTTGTTTCGAGTCTTCCTTTCTGCTTCATCCAGGATACGGACAGGATGCTCGCGGTAAGTGAGGTCTGCCTGGATATCCAGCTCCTCATGATTGACTCCATGGATAGGATCCTTGAAACAACGGCGAAGTTGGGATACATGAAACACATCATGCACATCGGGGAAGTTAGCTGGTAACTCTAATTGATAAGAAAGATCTCCCGCTTGGCCAGGACAGTGAAAGGGCCAACGTAGCGAGGGGCCAATTTTCCCTTAATTCCGAAGCGGCGAACGCCTCGGAGGGGAGAGACACGGAGGTAAGCTTTATCACCAATTTCATAGTGAACCTCCTGATGATGCTTGTCATAATAACTCTTCTGCCTAGACTGGGCAATCTTCAAATTCTCTCGTATGATTCTAACTTTCTCCTCAGCTTCATTGATAATATCCGGACCAAAGAGTGCCCTCTCTCCGGTCTCGGACCAATTCAGCGGAGTTCGGCATTTTCTTCCATACAGAACCTCGAATGGGGCCATACCCAGACTGGCTTGATAGCTGTTGTTATAGGAGAACTCCGCGAAGGGAAGATACTTCTCCCAATCTTTGCCAAAGGAGATTACACATGCCCTGAGCATGTCTTCCAGAACTTGGTTCACCCTTTCAGTCTGACCGTCAGTTTGAGGGTGGAAAGCGGTGCTAAAGTTGACACGGGTTCCCATGGCTTGTTGGAAACTAGTCCAGAACCTGGAGGTGAACAAACTTCCACGATCAGAGATTATCTTCTTGGGAACGCCGTGGAGTACGACGATCCTAGAAGCATACAGATCTGCCAACTTGGCAGCTGTAATGTCAACACGAACGGGGAGGAAGTGAGCCACTTTTGATAGGCGATCAATGATGACCCAGATGGCATCGTTTCCCTTTGGAGACTTCGGCAGGCCAGTGATGAAGTCCATACCAATTTCATCCCATTTCCACTCAGGGACTGCAATAGGGCGAAGAGTGCCGGGAGGCCTTTGATGTTCAGCCTTTACCCGTCGACAGATGTCGCATTCAGCAACATACTTGGCAATTTCCGTTTCATCCGAGTCCACCAGAACTGTGGTCGAAGGTCTTGGTACATTTTGGTACTACCGGGATGAATAGAGAGAGGAGATTCATGAGCTTCTTGGAGGATCAGCTCCCTCAATTTTCGTTTCTTTGGCACTACCAAGCGGTCACCAAAATAAACAACTCCGGATTCATTGACAGAAAACATTTGGCCTTCCCGCTAGCAATGTTCTCCTTGATTTTTCGAATACCCTTGTCACGGGTTTGAGCTTCCTTAATCTGATCTACAAGAGTAGATTTGATCTCCAGATTTGCAAGATAGCCGGAGGGAACAATTTCTAGTTCAAACGAGAGAACTCTTCATGGAGGGCAGGTTGGCCTCAATCATCAGATTGTTGCAATAGGACTT
The DNA here is from genome assembly GCA_947311845.1 of Poa pratensis. Taxonomy (NCBI): domain Eukaryota; kingdom Viridiplantae; phylum Streptophyta; class Magnoliopsida; order Poales; family Poaceae; genus Poa; species Poa pratensis. The sequence continues at coordinate 82,473,536 of CAMZMU010000074.1, forward strand.
CCGACTTAGCGCGTCAGCCACGACGTTTGCTTTGCCGGGTTGATAGTTCAGACTCACATCATAGTCCTTGATTAACTCCAACCAACGCCTTTGCCTGAGATTTAAATCCGGCTGGGTGAAGAGGTACTTCAGACTCTTGTGATCCGAGAAGATCTCGCAACGGTTACCAAACAGGTATGGTCTCCATTGCTTCAAAGCATAGACCAGCGGCAAGTTCTAGATCATGAGTTGGGTAGTTGTGCTCATGCGGCTTAAGTTGGCGAGAAGCATAGCCACCACATGGCCATCTTGCATTAGCACACACCCAAGCCTTGCAGAGAGGCGTCACAGAAGACGACGAAATCCTTGCTTGTGTCCGGCAGGACAAGCACAGGAGCGGACGTGAGTTTGGCTTTCAGTGTTTTGAAGCTCTCTTCAGCTTCGGCCGTCCATACGAACTTTTTCCTTCTTGAGAAGGTCAGTCAGGGCCTTGGCTATCTTGGAGAAACCTTCGATGAATCGGCGGTAGTAACCCGCCAATCCGAGAAAGCTACGATGTCCTTGACTGACATTGGAGTTTTCCAATCCAGAATGGACTGAATCTTGTCGGGAATGACAGCCACACCATTAGCGGATATCACATGACCAAGGAAGACAAGGTTATCCAACCAAAACTCACACTTGGAGAACTTGGCATAGAGGCGGTGTTCTCGAAGTCGTGTCAGAACCAACGAAGATGTTCGGCATGCTCTTCATCGGTTTTGAATAAACGAGGATGTCATCAATGTAAATGACGACAAACTTGTCAAGATAATCCATGAAGATGGAGTTCATGAGCCTCATGAAAGTAGCTGGAGCATTTGTGAGACCAAAGGACATGACGGTATACTCATATGAGCCATAGCGAGTAACAAATGCCGTCTTTGGAATATCCTCCTTTCTGATCTTGATCTGATGGTATCCTGACCTCAGATCCATCTTGGAGAATACGTTGCACCAGCTAACTGATCCAACAGATCATTGATCGAGGAATAGGATACTTGTTCTTGATTGTCACCGCATTCAACGGTCTATAGTCAGAGACTAGACGAGGCACGGTAGAATCTCTCTTCTTGACAAAGAGTACCGGACAACCCCAAGGTGAACTGCTAGGCTGAATGAAATCCTTCGCTAACAGTTGATCAATTTGCTCTTTCAACAGAGCCAACTCTTCCACCGGCATACGGTAGGGCTTCTTGGAAATTGGAGCGGTACCGGGAAGTAGATCTATGACAAACTCCACACTTCGGTCAGGAGGCATGCCAGGCAATTCTTCCGGGAACACATCCGGGAAGTCACACACCACGTGTATGTCCTGGATTTCAGGAGGAGATTCGCCTTCCATAAAGCAAAGGAGGATCTCAGGTGAGTTGGGTATGATTGAAGATGGAGGTCTTGAGAGTGCAGACCAATACTCACAATGTCGCCGGAAGAAGTGGTCACGGTGATGGTCTTGGCAGCACAGTCGAGATTAGCCCGGTATTTGGTTAGCCAGTTCATGCCCAGTATGACATCAATGCCATTGGACTTCAGAGCTACCAAGAGAATGGAAAAGAGTAACCTATGTTAATCTGAACCTCAGGAGTAACACCATCGGTTCGCCATTTAGAGCCAGGGGTGGATATCACCAAGGGATGGCTCATCTTCTCGAACGGTATGTTGTGGTCTTTTGCAAAGCTATAGATATGAATGAATGCGATGCTCCAGAGTCAAACAAAACTGTAGCTGAATTGCCATTGATTCGTAACTCACCCATAAGAACGCCGGGGTCCTCTTCAGCTTCTTCAGCAGAGACGTGGTTCAGGCGACCACGCACATAGGTCCAGCCTTGCCAGCTGGGTGGCAGGGGCTCGTGCAGGTGTCCCGTGTAGGTGCCTTCTGGGGGCACTCCCTGGAGTAGTGGCCAGCCTGGCCACAGGTGTAGCAAGTGAGTCCAGGTGGAGCAGGTAGCATAGGACGGTACCCACTTCCGCCTACCCCAAGTGTCGAAGTAGTGGGCGCGGAGGTGGTGGCCTGTATCCCGCGGCCCTGGCATGAATGGAGCACGCGGCACAGCGCTGTAGGGCACGAAAACCTTGCGCTTTTGTTCCCAATAGAAGAGGAACTCGGGTGGTCCCCTTGTGCGGCCTCTTGGAAACCTCGAATTCCTTCCTTCCTTGCTCAAGAGTAAGAGCCTGGTTGAACAACTCCTGGTAGTTCTGGAACTTGAAGGGCAGCAACTCATAGCGGAGCCTCGGCGCAAGCCCCTTGCGGAACAACTCTGCTTGTCAGCATCATTGGTCACGTCCCGAGGGGCGTAACGAGAGAGATGGTTGAACTTACAACCATAAGCGCGGAGGTCCATATGTCCCTGTTGCAGATCCAGGAACTCCCTCCTCTTCAAATCCATTATCGGCTGGGGAATGTACTCCGCACGGAAGGCAGTGCGGAAATCAGCCCAAGTGAAGACATGGTTGGCAGGGAACAAAGCCACATGGCTTTCCCACCAACAGCCAGCTGCACCAACCAAGAGGTAGGTGGCGAAGTTGACTTGTTCAGCCACTGGGACATGCAGCGCGGAGAACTTGCGCTCCAGAGCACGAAGCCAATCATCAGCTTCCAGTGGCTCCTTAGCATCAGCAAAGGTGGGTGGCTGCGAGCGCAGGAACTCAGTGAGAGTGTTGCAGCCATTCCTCAGTGCATTCTGCTGCACCAACTGCTCAAGCAAGCGCTCATTGCGCCCACGGTTCTCCTCAATGGCCATCAAGACCTGAGCCATCGAGGGTGGTGGCGGCAGATCATCCTCATCATTGTGGTTACCGCGGCCACGGCCTCCACGCCTCCTCGAGCCATTCTGGAGATTTGACAATGACACAGTTAGTATCTTTCTCCGAATGGTCGAACAATAGCATTAGCGTCTACTCAAGTACACAGACTAGGGACGATAATACATTGTGTAACAATTAACAAGGAATCAACAAGATAGAACTTGGGTCAAAGATCAGCATCATGTGCTACTAGCGAGAGATGCAAGAAAACCATATGATTCAACACACTCTAGTTGGCACAATCCGGGACCTTATGTTCAAGTCCTTGGGTTAAAACCCAAAGAGACAATGTTTAGACTCGGTAGAAACATCTGAGTTGATTTGGGATTGCAACGCAGCGGGAGCAACTGACACATAACACTAAAGGTAGAACCCACCCACGTTTCTAATTTTGAAGTAACAGATGAGAAGTAAAACTTTAAACTCAAATCGAGGTAAGATTGCTCCGAGATTAGAGGGTAACCAGATAAGGAGTAAAAAGAATCCTAAGATGGTTTTCACAACTCATTTTTAGGTTAAAAATATTTTCACAAACACTAGACTCAACGTCGACCAGTAGAAGGGTTTCCTACAGGCAGTACTGCTCTGATACCAACTTGTGGCGCCCCGACCCGACTGCTATACAGTGATGCTGTGTGTCACCGGTTAAGCGATACAACCGGAGGTTACGGGTTTACCAATCCCCGGCCAAAACCTTTGGCAGGCGTTGCTCGAATGGATCATCGGCAACGCAACACCCCGATTGATGCCTTAACACAGGCACAACCCTCAATGCATAATAGAGAGATCAAGACTTGTGGAACAACTGGCACATCACAGACTCTACGACCAAATCATATAGTTCAACTCTTATAATAGAGAAAGATAGCAAATATTACAACCAGAGGTCACAGACCCAACAGTACATCATGCGGAAGCGAATTAAGTTGTTCTAAACAACAAGATCCAAATTATGGCCTAAGAGGCCTACAGATAAACATCCAGCGCCAGCTGTCCCGGAGATGTCCCAAGCTGCCACCTGGGAACCCCAGACTACTCGTCGACGTCCACAAAGAACCCACCTTCGAGGTCGGTGAAGTCCTCTCTGAAACAAAGCAAACGACGTTGAGTTCGACGAACTCGCAAGATTAAATAGAGCTTTAGCTCGATGAGGCTTTCAAAGTTGTATGGCTGTTTTGCATAAAGCTAGTTTTCTTTAGAAAAGACATAACTCATGGCATCGACTAATCAGAATATTTTTAAAGAGGTAAGAAGTAAACTCTTTTCTTCTGATCATCTTCAACAACAACCACCATCAATCACTTCACCTGTCTACAAAGGCACCTCCCCGAATCACCCTCGAGGAAGTCAACCTTGCATTCTTGTTAGTACCTTTAGTACTCAGGTTTTAATCATTCCGTTCAAGTTATTCTATGGTCCCTGAATCCGGCACCAAGTCGTCCTTAACCGTGGACACGGCTTTTCGAAAAGATTTACCCTGCAGGGGTGTACAATGTTTGCCACGCGTACCGTCCGGCCCATTACCTGCGCATTAGCTCTCTTCCATGGAAAGCCGGCTGGGTGGGAGCGGTGTCGACTTCTCCCTCGTTAAGGACTTTCCAGGATCATCAGTGGCGGCAGGACGCCATGCCTCAACACCGCCCCACGGCCACTCATTTTCCTAACACCACCATCCTCATCCAGTTCATACCACCATCATCACGCACGCGCAAATGGAAGCCCGAACTAGAGGACCCTGGCTAGCCCCGCCCGAGTTATTTAGTCTATGAGGGTTCCTGCAATTGCATAGGCCTCACGCATGGGTGCACGCTCGGTCTTGGCTCGAAGGGGAGAACTCGCACTTAGGCGGCGAGAACGAGACAACCCACCACATTCCATGTGGCCTCTCATCCCCGCCTTTAAACATGTTATTATATGTCACCACAAATTTCCACCATCATCCGAACATTCCACCACAGTTCCAACAATAACATATCCACCGGACGACTAAGCATTTCACTAAGCATGGCTAAGCATAAACATAGCGGATATAATTAACTCAGGCCAACACAACAATCCTATGGATATTAGGAGGGAAACAGGTAATGGCATCGGAAAACATAATGCATCTAATAGGATACTCTAATCCAACCAAATTGACATTTGGAATCGCATGCAATATTATAGTGGAGAAAATATCTGCGGAAAACATAGGAGACATGCTCAGAGGGGGATTACGCTTGCCTTGTTCAACGGGCTGGTAATACGGGTCGTCAGGGTATTGTGGAGAAACCCCGACTGCTTGATCTATCGATGCATAAGAACACCGGAAAGAACACAATCAAATATCACTCAAGCAAACCAAATGCAATGCTCATACACATGATGTCATGACAAGTTTGATGCACTGAAATTATTATACCCAATGTATCAATTTAAATGGGGTGCAAAATAATTGAATTGACAAGGGAGAAGAAAGTCCCATATTTGGTTTTAATGCTTTCCTGTGCTATGAATTCATGTAAACATGCATGTAAATGATGCTACTGATTAGGTATTGATTTGCTGAACATTTATAGCCATTCAACATCATTTTTGGAATTCTTTTGAATTAAATATGAATTTCCAAAGTGGCATTTCAGTACTGCCATTTTCAGTATTTTCAACAAACGAGGATTTAAATTGCTCGTTATGCCCAAACAAAATATAGAGGTGTGAGGTGTCAAGACAAATTTTTAGACACCTTATTTGCTCAATTTGGAATTTCAGAGATAGAGTTATGAATTTTCAAAGTTTGCTCTTTATTCTGCAATTTCTGTAATTAATTTCAGGAGGCAAATTATTTTATGTTAACTTGTGTCAAAAATGACATGAACATGTAGAGCACACTTTGCTGAACATGTGGAAATTTGAATCACCCTAATTGGAGCATTTTTCAATTTGTTATTGATTTTAGAATTAAAGATTTGAATGTGCAATTGTGTTTTTAGTTTTTATTTCTCAGAAGAATTACGCCGAAACGTTTTTCACCGAGGCTGGCTAGCCTCAGCCGCTGACATGGGGGCCCAGTGCCACGGTGGCAGCCACGCGAGCAAGCGCGGGCCTAGCGGCCGGTTTGACTGCGACGGCGGCGCGGCAGAACGCCGGCGACGCGGACGGATGCGTCGATCTACGGCACGAGGGGAAGAACTACGCGCGGCTACGGACTCGCACGGGCACGGGGAACACGAGTACGGCGGCGCCGCTAGCTAATGGTCGCCGGAGCGACGCGCATGACGGCGACCCGCGGCGGCCGACGGCGAGCTACAACGTCACGGCGAAACCAGATCATGAAAAAGAGGACGGATATGTCCAGGAGGTTGCTCTGCTCACCCTCGACGCGTGGGTGCGATCCGTTGGTGCAGAGGTGGACGGAGACGGCGGCGATCTTCCTCGACGTGCGGCGGCTGGAGCGGAGGAAGACGAGCAAGAAGGCGGCGATCCCGGGCTCCCCTCTTCGATTCCTCGTGCGGGGAAGTAGAGGCGGACGCGGCGGTGCTTCTGGCGGTCCTGGATTGGCTCGGGGAGCTCCCGAACGTCGGCGATGCGCGGCGGCAGCTAGCTAGGGTTCGGCCATGGTGCGCGGAGGAGAGGGGAGAGGGAGGGCAGAGGAGTGGTGTCGAGCATGGAGCACGGGGGGCCTGGCTGCTCCTTTAAGCGCGTCGAGGCGCAGGGAGGGGGCCCTGGCATCACCGTGTTGCCATGGCGCGCGACGGGTGCGGCTCAGCCGCGCGGTCGCTACAGGAGGGAGGCGACGATTTTGCAAACACCCCCTCGGCTGCATTTTTATTTACAAATAAGCCCCTCTTTTGTTTCTTTTTGAAACCAGTAGCGTTCCACCATTTAATTGAGGCACTTACACAATTTATAAAAATTTGAGAAAATCATGTAGCCTCCCAATATCATTTAGAAGCACCACAAAAATTGGTTTGGCAAAATAAAAAGTTTTGCCACACTTTTGTTCATAGGGTTTGTTTATGTCATTTTTGGTAAAACTAAAATGAATTTACTTTTGAATTTTTGAACAAGTCCAAAGTATTAAATCTTGAACCCTTGGAACTTCCTTGACAAATATGGATTGGCATTTGTATTTGTGTTTGCCAAACATCTGAATTACAAGGATTGAATTTGATTTGGTGCCCTTGTTTCCATTTGTTTCAATTTGTTTTTATCACTTGATTTCAACTTGACACTGAAACAATGGATGCCATGATGCATGAATGAGAAGCAAAAGTGAAAATTTGGTTCAAATTTTACAGTACCAAGAGTGGGGCTGTTACAATTCTACCCTTCTTACAGGAATCTCGTCCCAAGATTCTAAGGTTGCGGAAGGAAGTCGGGATACTCCTCACGAAGACTAGACTCCCTTTCCCAGGTTGCTTCATCTTCGGAATGATGAGACCACTGAATTTTGAGGAACTTGGTGGTCTTGTTTCGAGTCTTCCTTTCTACTTCATCCAGGATACGGACAGGATGCTCGCGGTAAGTGAGGTCTGCCTGGATATCCAGCTCCTCATGATTGACTCCATGGATAGGATCCTTGAAACAACGGCGAAGTTGGGATACATGAAACACATCATGCACATCGGGGAAGTTAGCTGGTAACTCTAATTGATAAGAAAGATCTCCTCGCTTGGCCAGGACAGTGAAAGGGCCAACGTAGCAAGGGGCCAATTTTCCCTTAATTCCGAAGCGGCGAACGCCTCGGAGGGGAGAGACACGGAGGTAAGCTTTATCACCAATTTCATAGTGAACCTCCTGATGATGCTTGTCAAATAACTCTTCTGCCTAGACTGGCAATCTTCAAATTCTCTCGTATGATTCTAACTTTCTCCTCAGCTTCATTGATAATATCCGGACCAAAGAGTGCCCTCTCTCCGGTCTCGGACCAATTCAGCGGAGTTCGGCATTTTCTTCCATACAGAACCTCGAATGGGGCCATACCCAGACTGGCTTGATAGCTGTTGTTATAGGAGAACTCCGCGAAGGGAAGATACTTCTCCCAATCTTTGCCAAAGGAGATTACACATGCCCTGAGCATGTCTTCCAAACTTGGTTCACCCTTTCAGTCTGACCGTCAGTTTGAGGGTGGAAAGCGGTGCTAAAGTTGACACGGGTTCCCATGGCTTGTTGGAAACTAGTCCAGAACCTGGAGGTGAACAAACTTCCACGATCAGAGATTATCTTCTTGGGAATGCCTGGAGTACGACGATCCTAGAAGCATACAGATCTGCCAACTTGGCAGCTGTAATGTCAACACGAACGGGGAGGAAGTGAGCCACTTTTGATAGGCGATCAATGATGACCCAGATGGCATCGTTTCCCTTTGGAGACTTCGGCAGGCCAGTGATGAAGTCCATACCAATTTCATCCCATTTCCACTCAGGGACTGCAATAGGGCGAAGAGTGCCGGGAGGCCTTTGATGTTCAGCCTTTACCCGTCGACAGATGTCGCATTCAGCAACATACTTGGCAATTTCCCGTTTCATCCGAGTCCACCAGAACTGTGGTCGAAGGTCTTGGTACATTTTGGTACTACCGGGATGAATAGAGAGAGGAGATCATGAGCTTCTTGGAGGATCAGCTCCCTCAATTTCGTTTCTTTGGCACTACCAAGCGGTCACCAAAATAAACAACTCCGGATTCATTGACAGAAAAACATTTGGCTTTCGCTAGCAATGTTCTCCTTGATTTTTCGAATACCCTTGTCACGGGTTTGAGCTTCCTTAATCTGATCTACAAGAGTAGATTTGATCTCCAGATTTGCTAGATAGCCGGAGGGAACAATTTCTAGTTCAAACGAGAGAACTCTTCATGGAGGGCAGGTTGAGCCTCCTCAATCATCAGGTTGTTGCAATAGGACTTCCGACTTAGCGCGTCAGCCACGACATTGGCTTTGCGGGTTGATAGTTCAGACTCACATCATAGTCCTTTATTAACTCCAACCAACGCCTTTGCCTGAGATTTAAGTCCGGCTGGGTGAAGAGGTACTTCAGACTTTGTTGTCCGAGAAGATCTCGCAACGGTTACCAAACAGGTATGGTCTCCATTGCTTCAGAGCATAGACCACAGCGGCAAGTTCTAGATCATGAGTTGGGTAGTTGTGCTCATGCGGTTTAAGTTGGCGAGAAGCATAGCCACCACATGGCCATCTTGCATTAGTACACCACCCAAGCCTTGCAGAGAGGCGTCACAGAAGACAACGAAATCCTTTCTTGTGTCCGGCAGGACAAGCACAGGAGCGGATGTGAGTTTGGCTTTCAGTGTTTTGAAGCTCTCTTCGCTTCGGCCATCCATACAAACTTTTTATCCTTCTTGAGAAGGTCAGTCGGGCCTTGGCTATCTTGGAGAAACCCTCAATGAATCGGCGGTAGTAACCCGCCAATCCGAGAAAGCTTCGAATGTCCTTGACTGACATTGGAGTTTTCCAATCCAGAATGGACTGAATCTTGTCGGGAATGACAGCCACACCATTAGCGGATATCACATGACCCAGGAAGACAAGGTTATCCAACCAGAACTCACACTTGGAGAACTTGGCATAGAGGCGGTGTTCTCAAAGTCGTGTCAGAACCAACCGAAGATGTTCGGCATGCTCTTCATCGGTTTTTGAATAAACGAGGATGTCATCAATGTAAATGACGACAAACTTGTCGAGATAGTCCATGAAGATGGAGTTCATGAGCCTCATGAAAGTAGCTAGAGCATTTGTGAGACCAAAGGACATGACGGTATACTCATATGAACCATAGCGAATAACAAATGCCGTCTTTGGAATATCCTCCTTTCTGATCTTGATTTGTGTGGGGACCCCGGACTAGCTGTCCAAAATACCCGATTATGCTTAACACAACGATCCCGTGATCAGTCTGTCGTTGCGGATAATCCGAATTGGATACCAAAGTTTACATCCATTACAGTACCGAAATAAAAAGTCTTACATAAATGGTCATTTAGACCAAGTTCTTACATAGGTGCCTTCTTGGGCCAAACCAAAATATCAGCGGAAGCTACGGCGTAGTAGACATCATTCTAACGACGACGACCCGACAGGCAGCTGACTTGTGGAGATCCTTAGTTAGCATAGAATTCACCATACTCCTGCTCGGCGTAGTGCTCCTCCTCGTAGTCTGGCTAGGACAATAGCCAGGGAAGAAACCAATATGAGTACATTTGAATGTACTCGCAAACTACCCCAACATGAGTATGCACTAGTTTTATTTTAACTTTTCAAACTTTTATTTTCTTATAACATCTCTATATCCTCGTTAAAAGAGGTAAGAAGAGTTTTTATAACCATTTTGAATAAAGACCATCATTTTATCGGTTTCTCCAAAACTCCACCTTTTTCCGACCATAGTCTGTCATGGTCCACTTTTACCAACACCTCATACCGATCTATTGGTATAGGTACAACCACATTCTCCACTTCACTTTCCTTTTTAAAACTCAAATATTTTCAAAAACTTGCACATGATCTTAGGACAGCTTCCCAATTGTCCATATCCGAGGACTCGGCTATCGAATAGTTTTGACCCTCTGCAGAGGTAGTACGCTTTTAACCCACATCCATCCGGTAACTCATCGTGTCAGCCACGTCCCGCCATACAAGGTGTATGCGAAGTTGAGCCACGACCCTAGCCTCTCCTTTGCTCATGCTAGTATAGGATCCTACCCATATGATAATTCCCACCAACACTCAGTCCGGTCCCCGTCGGCAACCCTAAGTGTGAGGACTCATATGTTTTTCCCGGCGACCACATTGATGAAGTCTTCAATCCTCCTCCTTATCTTTCCATAGAGTTTGAGCGAGGACCCAGGTCAGGGGAGTTCACAAACCATCCCCTCATGCATAACGGAGTCATCTCCGTTGATGATGTATCCCATACTATAAGAGCAAATTATATGACTAAGCCCCGTTCCCATATGGGGGTAAATGTGGTCGCACAGATTAAGATTGGTTGTCATAGTACTAGGACACTGTGCATTTTTCATAAACATCAACATCCTTCATTTCTCCACTTCAATACCGACATCCCGGCATTCCATGGCCACACAAGTATTTCCAAAGGAGTTTTGAATAAACAACATTGTTTCCATCCTAAAGTTTCATATAACTACTACATAGGGTGGCAAAATAATTTCCATACACTTTTTGAAAAGGTTTTGTAAACCATGGTTTTAAGAGTAATTCATTTGATCAAAGTAGACGCATATATGTTTAGGTGCAAGCTCAGAGAGTAGCTTGCCTTGCTCGGCAAAGTGGCCTTGATCTTGATCTTCAGGTTCAACAAATTCCCCTTCCTCGATAAATCCAGCAACGTTCTCGTCTAATCGATAAACAAACAAATACAAGAATCACTAAACTATTCAAACACATCACAGTATCACAATCCTAAATGCTCTAAATAGCCACTGGATACATCAAACAATATAAATTGATTTCAAAACATTTGAAATAAACATTATTTGTTTAAGTCCAAATTATGGCAGAAACTTGTTAAACAAGTTTAATTCGACAACTTGAGTTCTGTTGGTCACAAAAATACAAACTAAATTTCTATGGAAAGCTACTGACGTGTAGAAGACAACCCAATTTGAATTGGATCATTTGGAGTTACCAACTCCCTACACATTGGTTTGAATCTAGTAGCTTAATAATCAAGTTTTGGCTACCAAATAAGTTCTGTTGTTCCAAAAATTAAATCCTTTTAGGGGTAAGTAAACATGGCTATATGTGAGCTAAGAAAATTGGTCCTAACCCATTTGGGTCAACCAATAAACATATTTGTTTGTTTTAGTCTAGAAGGGTTTATCTTAAAGTCAACAATTAATATTGCTTAATTAATTCTACCAAAATTAGGGGAGCTAATACAACGCAGTACTAAGCTAGAAAAATTGGTTTGGAATTAATTGGACTAACAGAGTATCAGAAGCAAATAAGTTTAGATTTTAAACTTATGTGGCATTTTCAATAATACTTTTTAATTATTTAATTAAATGACATGACACCAATTGGGTTGGTTCACTAATTTCATAAGCTTTCCAAAACAATTGAGTTTGATTTATTTGGATGCTTAAATCTCAAGATATTGATTTTAAAGTTGATATCAGTACTGAAATTCTTCTAAAACTAAAAATAGAAAATGTGCTCAGTGTGGATAATGTTTAAAAGTATGACATGGGGGACCCACTAGTCAGCGGCTCAGCGCACGCAGGGAAATTAATAAAACCCTGACGAGCGGGGCCCGCTCGTCAGTCTCTCTCTCTTTCTTTTCTATTCGGAAAGGTAAGCTACCGTTGGATGGAGATCCAACGGTCCGCGACGAATCCATCGGCGACGACCATATCTGGGCGGCGCCGTGGCTCCGACGACGGCGAGCAACACGAATCGCCTCCTGAGAGGGCTAGGGATGGCGGAGAGGGTGCAGATCGACGGCGGAGACTTGGGCGAACGTCCTGGCGGAGTGGTACTTGCTGGGGAGGGCTGGTTCGTCGACGGCGAGGTGCTCTGCTCCACGGCAACTTCCCGAACTCCGGCGACGTCTGTTCGGCGATTCTGGGCACGATCCAGAGGGAAAAAGAGGTGGGTGAGTGCGGTGTCCAAAGGGGAAGAGGGTACGGGCCAGAGAAGGGAGAGGGAAGCAGCAGCACGGCACAGCCGTGTCGTCGCCTACCTCGGGCTGTCGAGCACGGGCACGAGCAGCAGCGAGCTCGCAGCAGCGGCTCCGCCCTCGTGGTGGTGCACGGGCGAGTGGAGGTGAGTGTGGTGCAGCAAGGGAGAGGCAGTGGGGCGTGGGGAAATGCGAGGTGCGGCTCGAGTTTAAATAGGCGCGACGGCGGCGCACGGTGGTCGCGGTCCAGCGGCGTCCAGAGGGCGGGAGAGGCCGGCGCGCGGTGTCTGGGGGGTCCGGGCGTGGGCTAGGGTTCGCGACGTAGCGGATCGCCTGTCGAGGCACCGCGGGCTGGGCCAATTTGGCCGGTCGCCGTCCAACTCCTCGCGGCGAGCATCGGGGGACAACGGCGTTAAGGCGAGGGGAGAGGGTCTCCTCTGCCCACAGAGGGTGCAGAGGCACGGGGGCGAGGGTGAACGCGAGCAGGGGGCCCTGGGGGGCCTGGGAGCGGCGACGACGGCCATGGCGACGGCGACACGCACGCACACAGTGAGCAAGGGGAGGTAGACGATGACGGTTTTGCAAAAACCCCCTGGTTCCTGTGCACTGCTTGTTTTCCTTCTTCTTTCTCTTATTTACGGTTTAGTCCTTCTGTTTAAAACCAGAAGCACTTCTTGATTTAATTTGAGGCACTAAATCAATTTAGAAAAATTTGGCAAAATTTGTGGGGCCTTCCCATAATGTACAGAAGCTCCACAAAAATTGGCATAAAATAATAAATGTTTTGAAACATTTTCTTTTATAGTGTTTTAATTAAGGCATTTTAATTTATTTTTACTTTGTTTACTTTTGAATTTTTAAAACTAGTTTGAAAATAATATTTGAGAGAGACAAGTAGTAAGGATGAAATGGGAGGGTTTGCAATACCACTCCACTAAATTTTGTTGGAAACAAAATGAGATCCTCACGTGGAGAATTTTATGTGACACTTGTCACTTTATTTTCTTGCTTTTCTTTTCTTTTTATTTCTCTTCTTTTCTTCTTGTTTTTAAATAGAGCAAACCACACACAAACAAGAAGACTTAGCAACACAAGCAAGAATATGAGATCAACACACATAATTTAACAAAAGTTTTTGTTGGCTCCCATTTTTGGAATTGATAATACTTGTTAATAATTTTGGGATGTTACAATCCTTCCCTCCTTAAAATAAATCTCGTCCCGAGATTTGCTAGGCTTAGGTACTAAAGAGGCCTGGGAATTCGCTCCTAAGATAATCTTCACGTTCCCAAGTTGCTTCTTCTTCAGAGTGGTTAGTCCACTGGACTTTGTAAAACTTGATCGCACGTCTTCGGGTAACACGAACATCTTCTTCGAGAATCTTGAGGGGTCTCTCGTGATAAGTCAAATCTTGATTCAGGTCGATGGAGAGGTGGTCGATGTTTTTGAAAACATCAGGCTGGTCAGGAACTTCAAGACACTTCCGGAGCAAGGAAATATGGAAAACATCATGATAATCTCCTAACTCTGGTGGCAATTCCAGCTGATAGGATACTTCTCCTCGACGTGCGATGATCTTGAAGGGTCCAATATACCTTGGCGCTAACTTTCCCTTGACATGGAAACGTTGCATTCCTTTGAGGGGTCACTCGGAGATAGACGTAATCTCCGATACTGAAAGTGAGGTCACGGCGCTTGGTGTCAGCGTAACTCTTCTGACGGGACTGGGCAGTTTTGAGGCGTTCCCGAATAAGCTGAACTTGCTCTTCAGCTTCACGGACCGATCTCTCGTTTCATTCCATGCCACCATAATCTTTCTCGAAGGTCCTGGTACATTTTGGTTCCGCCAGGGTGGATTGAATAAGGGGTCTCATGGGCTTCCTTCAGGATTAACTCCTTAAGTTCCGTGACATTGGGCACACAGATACGATCATTGAACTTCAGCACTCCTTCAGCATCTTCGGTAAAACCGGGTGCCTTGCTGAGGGAGATTTCTTCCTAATTCCTTCAATGCTTTCATGACCTTTTTGGGCTTCTTTGATTTGATCCATCAGGGTTGGGGCTAACTCCAAATTGGCGAGATATCCATGGCTAACAAGTTCTAGTCCAAAATCTTCGAACTCTTTGAACAAGGCTGGTTTTCGGCTTGGATCAGGGCATTTAAGGTGCAGGGTTTGCGACTAAGGGCATCGGCAACTACATTAGCCTTTCCGGGGTGATAGTGGATTCCAATATCATAATCCTTGATTAATTCCATCCATCTCCTGTCGCAGGTTCAACTCCTTCTGGGTGAAAATATACTTCAAGCTCTTATGATCCGTATAGATCTCACAGCGATGTCCCGCAAGATAGGGACGCCACTTTTTAAGAGCAAGAACAACAGCAGCTAACTCCAGGTCATGGGTTGGGTAATTCTCTTCATGCGGTCGCAACTGCCGGGACAGATACGACACAACCTTGCCTTCTTGCATCAAACGCAACCAAGTCCGAGGCGTGATGCATCGCAATACACGTCGAAACTCTGGGTGACGTCTGGCATAACCAGGATTGGGGTGGAGGTTAGTCTCTTCTTCAACTCTTGGAAACTATCTTCGCACTTCTGAGTCCATTCAAATTTCTTGTCCTTCTTCAACAGTTGGGTCAAGGCTTGGCTATACTGGAAAATCCTTCAACGAACTTGCGGTAATAACCGGCGAGTCCGAGAAAGCTTCGGATTTCAGTCACACTGGTTGGGGATAACCAGTCAATAATGGCTTGGATCTTCTCGGGTCAACAGAAATTCCTCCAGCAGATACTATGTGTCCGAGAAATGCCACTTCCTGAGCCAAAACTCACACTTGCTAAGCTTGGCATACAGCTGGTGCTCTCGGAGGGTCTCCAAAACTAGACGCAGGTGTTCAGCATGTTCTTCTTCGGTCTTGGAATAAATAAGGATGTCATCAAGGAAACTACCACGAACTTGTCGAGGTACTCCATGAAAATCTTGTTCATGAGATTCATGAAATAGGCTGGGGCATTGGTCAGACCAAAGGACATCACGGTGTATTCAAACAAACCGTAACGAGTGGTGAAGGCGGTCTTGGGAATGTCTGTCTCTCGGATCTTCAACTGATGGTATCCTGTCCGAAGATCGATCTTTGAAAAGACTCGGGCTCCGTTCATCTGATCGAACAGATCCTCGATCTTGGGAAGGGGTACTTGTTTTTAATGGTCACGTCATTTAGCCTGCGATAATCCACACACAGTCGTGTGGTACCGTCTCTCTTGTCCACAAAAATAATGGGTGATCCCCAGGGTGAAGCGCTTGGACGAACAGACCTTTGCTGAGCATATCTGCCAACTGCTTCTTCAACTCAACCAGTTCTTCCGGATTCATCCGATAAGGCCTTTGGGATATTGGGGCTGTTCCTGGGATAAGCTCAATTATGAACTCTATTTCCCGGTCTGGCGGCATACCAGGCAATTCCTCAGGGAAAACATCTCGGAATAGGTGAACAACACGGATCTCATCTAGGGTGGGTCGAGCTATGCTCTCATGGCAGCCTGGTTGGGAGTGATTGGGTTCAGACACATACTCCACTTCTACTTCTTTGTCGGTGGTGATGGATACAGCTCTTCTGGCACAGTCAATTCGACCATGGTACTTGGCTAGCCAATTCATACCGAGTATGACATCTATGCCTTGGGTTCCTAAAACAATTAGGTCGGCTGCAAATTTTTCGCCTGAAATCTCTATGGCAGTATTTGGACAAAATCTCTTGGTTTCTAGGGTGGAACCAGGGATTTGTATACTCAAGGTTTTAGTTAGGAAGCCTTCTACTAAACCTCCCTTAGCAACAAACTCCTCGGTAACAAATGAATGTGTTGCACCAGAATCAAACAGAACAGTTGCAGGTACTGAGTTGACAAGGAACGTACCCAGCACAACATCCGGCGCATCCTGAGCTTCTTCAGCATTGATGTGGTGCAGACGACCCTTGACAACAGCAGCATTTCCGCGGGGTGCGGCATTCTTGCCATTACCATTTCCATTGCGGCCTTGACCATTGTTCGGTGCCGTGGGGCGCTGAACATTCCTCTTGGGATTGGGGCATTCCTTGGAGTAGTGACCTTTGTTGCCACATTCAAAGCAGACAACATTGGCATTGGGGTTGAAGTTGTTGAAGTTTCCTCTGGGACGGTTATTGTCATTGGGGCGGTTGAAGTTGTTTGGGCGGTTAGGGAAATTGGGGCGTGGAGCTTGGGGTGGTCGATAGGCAGGTTTGGGGTTTTGCTGAAAGATACGAGGCTTCTGACTGCTCGAACCTTCCTGAGCATTCATCCTCCTCTTGCGACCTTCAAACATAGACTTGCGCTTGGTTTCTAGCTGGATGGCTTTGTCCACAAGTGACTCCAGATCACGGAAGTCATGGATAACCAGAGCACACTGCAGTTCATCATGAAGTCCACTCATGAAACGCTCCATCTTCTTCTCTTCTTTGTCGGTGTCATCAGGAGCATACCGAGATAAGTCGGTAAACTCCTCAAGATAACCGACCACATCTCTACTTCCCTGCCTCAGCTTACGGAACTCATCCTTCTTCCTTTCAATGAGTCCATAGGGAATGTGCTTCTTGCGGAATTTCTCCTGGAACTCAGCCCAGTTGATGACATGATCAGCTGGCTGGAGAGTCTTGGTAGTTTCCCACCAAGCTCTTGCAGGTCCAGCGAGATAGTGGGTTGCATACAACACTTTTTCATTTTCTCCCACAGCAGCAACTTGAAGATTGTTGTCGATGGTGCGAAGCCAATCATCGGCCTCCAGTGAAGTCCCTTGGAGAAGGTAGGTGGGTTGGTCTTCTGGAAATCGCCTAAGGTGGATCGCTGATTCTCATTGCCATTGCCATTACCACCATTGTTGTTGTTGTTGTTGTTGTTGTTGTTGTTGTAGGCGGCTGCGAGTTGTTGTAAGGCAGCTAGATGAGCTTGGCGCTCTTGCCGGGCATTTTCACGCTCCTCCATGATAAGTGCGAGAAGTTGGGTGGGGGTTGGGTCCGGCGGTGGTGGTGCTGATCCTGATCCTTCCGCATTGCTGCGACGGGGTGGCATCCTGAAGCACACCGGGTATAAGAGACAAGGCAAGAAAAGTTCGACTAAGGGAAAGACGATTTCGCAAGTGGTTGATTATTTCAAGGATTTATATGAAAATATTTTACACAGATCTAACAAGACAAACATACTTATATTTCACAAACATCACATCAAGGAGTTCACAACAACATCAAGCTTACAACCTCAAGCTTACAACATCACCTTACATCTAAGATACATAGCATCTGGTTTCCAAAAGAACCACTACTTCTACTCGACTAGTGATAGGGTCAACCTAAACCTGCGGTAGTGATCAAGTCACTCGCCTACTGGGTGGAACCTCCAGCTCTAACACGTCAGCATCTGACTGGTAGAGTGGCTCCTCGGGATCCTCCTCCTCGTCCTCGAGAACTGCCTCGAGTGGCTCCTCCTCCTCGTCAACTAACTCCTCCTCATCATCTTCCTCCTCACAGTCCATCTCCTCCACAAAGTCATCATCGTCACTGAGGAAAGCGTTGTTCTCCTTGCGGAGATCATCACCCTCCTCCTCCATCTCGTCAGTATGGTGCTCTAGATCCTCGATCAGCTGGTCCTGCTCCGCCACCTTTTGCGGAGCTTCAGATGGTCCTCCTCAGCTGGGCCCTCTTCCGAGAAGAGCGACCTTCTCCTCCAGCAGCTTCTCCTCACTCTCGCGAAGCTCAACGAGCGACTCGCGGTCAAAGCGAAGCTGAATCCTAGTGCGCAACAGATCATCCTGAGTGTGCTGAAGTAAGAGCTCCATGTCCATGATGTAGCTCCCAAACATCGGGTGGCAAGGGGAAGGAGTAGGGTGTCCATCGCAGTTGCGCCTCCCGTAGAACCGGAAACGGGAGTCTACTAACTCCGCCTTGTGCTCCTCACAAAGTCGGGCTAGCATCCTCTGTGTAGCAGTACAGAGACCGTCAACCCAGGTGGCCTCCTTGGTGGTGAAGACGAGCGTCCTGGAACTGGGAGACTTGATGTTCCTGCGAACTGACGACCTGATGAGCCAGCTCAGCCTTCCGACACCGTGAACATCAATCTGAGCTCCCTCAAACTCTGGAGCGGGGCGACCTAACAGCTTGGTCAACTCGAACAAGTCACTCTCGAACGTCAGCTTGCTATCCTTCTCCAACTGAACGAACTCGGTCCAGTGGAGTGCCATCTACAAATTTTTAAGCAAATTTTAAGTTAGTAGCTGACGAGTGTACCAAATTTTAAATGTAGTGGGCAACAAGTGAGTCGAAATTTAAGTTTAAAGAGAAGTGTGCACAATTTTAAGGATACAAAGAAAAATATGATATTTTAATGAGAGTAACATTTTGTATAAGTAAGGGATTGGAGATAAGCAGTTTTCAAAAATACTTCTTTCCTTTTCTTTAGAAATTCATCTTTTTGTAACATTTGACAAACGACCATGCTAACTAAGGTTTCCTAAAGTCAGGATGGCTCTGATACCAAGTCTGTGGGGACCCCGGACTAGCTGTCCGAAATACCCGATTATGCTTAACACAACGATCCCGTGATCAGTCTGTCGTTGCACATAATCCGAATTGGATACCAAAGTTTACATCCATTACAGTACCGAAATAAAAGTCTTACATAAATGGTCATTTAGACCAAGTTCTTACATAGGTGCCTTCATGGGCCAAACCAAAATATCAGCGGAAGCTACGGCGTAGTAGACATCATTCTAACGACGACGACCCGACAGGCAGCTGACTTGTGGAGATCCTTAGTTCGCATAGAAGTCACCATACTCCTGCTCGGCGTAGTGCTCCTCCTCGTAGTCTGGCTAGGACAATAGCCAGGGACGAAACCAATATGAGTACATTTGAATGTACTCGCAAACTACCCCAACATGAGTATGCACTAGTTTTATTTTAACTTTTCAAACTTTTATTTTCTTATAACATCTCTATATCCTTTAAAAGGTAAGAAGAGTTTTTATAACCATTTTTAATAAAGACCATCATTTTATCGGTTTCTCCAAAACTCCACCTTTTTCCGACCATAGTCTGTCATGGTCCACTTTTACCAACACCTCATACCGATCTATTGGTATAGGTACAACCACATTCTCCACTTCACTTTCCTTTTTAAAACTCAAATATTTTCAAAAACTTGCACATGATCTTAGGACAGCTTCCCAATTGTCCATATCCGAGGACTCGGCTATTCGAATAGTTTTGACCCTCTGCAGAGGTAGCACGCTTTTAACCCACATCCATCCGGTAACTCATCGTGTCAGCCACGTCCCGCCATACAAGGTGTATGCGAAGTTGAGCCACCGACCCTAGCCTCTCCTTTGCTCATGCTAGTATAGGATCCTACCCATATGATAATTCCCACCAACACTCAGTCCGGTCCCCGTCGGCAACCCTAAGTGTGAGGACTCATATGTTTTTCCCGGCGACCACATTTATGAAGTCTTCAATCCTCCTCCTTATCTTTCCATAGAGTTTGAGCGAGGACCCAGGTCAGGGGAGTTCACAAACCATCCCCTCATGCATAACGGAGTCATCTCCGTTGATGAGGTATCCCATACTAATAAGAGCAAATTATATGACTAAGCCCCGTTCCCATATGGGGGTAAATGTGGTCGCACAGATTAAGATTGGTTGTCATAGTACTAGGACACTGTGCATTTTTCATAAACATCAACATCCTTCATTTCTCCACTTAATACCGACATCTCGGCATTCCATAGCCACACAAGTATTTCCAAAGGAGTTTTGAATAAACAACATTGTTTCCATCCTAAAGTTTCATATAACTACTACATAGGGTGGCAAAATAATTTCCATACACTTTTTGAAAAGGTTTTGTAAACCATGGTTTTAAGAGTAATTCATTTGATCAAAGTAGATGCATATATGTTTAGGTGCAAGCTCAGAGAGTAGCTTGCCTTGCTCGGCAAAGTGGCCTTGATCTTGATCTTCAGGTTCAACAAATTCCCCTTCCTCGATAAATCCAGCAACGTTCTCGTCTAATCGATAAACAAACAAATACAAGCAATCACTAAACTATTCAAACAACATCACAACATCACAGTATCACAATCCTAAATGCTCTAAATAGCCACTGGATACATCAAACAATATAAATTGATTTCAAAACATTTGAAATAAACATTATTTGTTTAAGTCCAAATTATGGCAGAAACTTGTTAAACAAGTTTAATTCCACAACTTGAGTTCTGTTGGTCACAAAAATACAAACTAAATTTCTATAGAAAGCTACTGATGTGTAGAAGACAACCCAATTTGAATTGGATCATTTGGAGTTACCAAACTCCCTACACATTGGTTTGAATCCAGTAGCTTAATAATCAAGTTTTGGCTACCAAATAAGTTCTGTTGTTCCAAAAATTAAATCCTTTTAGGGGTAAGTAAACATGGCTATATGTGAGCTAACAAAATTGGTCCTAACCCATTTGGGTCAACCAATAAACATATTTGTTTGTTTTAGTCTAGAAGGGTTTATCTTAAAGTCAACAATTAATATTGCTTAATTAATTCTACCAAAATTAGGGGAGCTAATACAAGGCAGTACTAAGCTAGCAAAATTGGTTTGGAATTAATTGGACTAACAGAGTATCAGAAACAAACAAGTTTAGATTTTAAACCTTCTGTGGATTTTCAATAATACTTTTTAATTATTTAATTAAATGACATGAGACCAATTGGGTTGGTTCAACAATTTCATAAGCTTTCCAGAACAATTGAGTTTGATTTATTTGGATTCTTAAATCTCAAGATATTGATTTTTAAAGTTGATATCAGTACTGAAATTCTTCTGAAACTAAAAAAGAAAATGTGCTCAGTGTGGATAATGTTTAAAAGTATGACATGGGGGACCCACTGGTCAGCGGCTCAGCGCACGCAGGGAAATTAATAAAACCCTGACGAGCGGGGCCCGCTCGTCAGTCTCTCTCTCTCTTTCTTTTCTATTCGAAACGGTAAGCTACCGTTGGATGGAGATCCAACGGTCCGCGACGAATCCATCGGCGACGACCATATCTGGGCGGCGCCGTGGCTCCGGCGACGGCGAGCAACACGAATCGCTCACCTGAGAGGGCTAGGGACGGTGGAGAGGGTGCAGATCGACGGCGGAGACTTGGGCGAACGTCCTGGCGGAGTGGTACTTGCTGGGGAGGGCTGGTTCGTCGACGGCGAGGTGCTCTGCTCCACGGCAACTTCCCGAACTCCGGCGACGTCTGTTCGGCGATTCTGGGCACGATCCAGAGGGAAAAAGAGGTGGGTGAGTGCGGTGTCCAAAGGGGAAGAGGGTACGGGCCAGAGAAGGGAGAGGGAAGCAGCAGCACGGCACAGCCGTGTCGTCGCCTACCTCGGGCTGTCGAGCACGGGCACGAGCAGCAGCGAGCTCGCAGCAGCGGCTCCGCCCTCGTGGTGGTGCACGGGCGAGTGGAGGTGAGTGTGGTGCAGCAAGGGAGAGGCAGTGGGGCGTGGGGAAATGCGAGGTGCGGCTCGAGTTTAAATAGGCGCGACGGCGGCGCACGGTGGTCGCGGTCCAGCGGCGTCCAGAGGGCGGGAGAGGCCGGCGCGCGGTGTCTGGGGGGTCCGGGCGTGGGCTAGGGTTCGCGACGTAGCGGATCGCGTGTCGAGGCGCCGTGGGCTGGGCCAATTTGGCCGGTCGCCGTCCAACTCCTCCGCGGCGAGCATCGGGGGACAACGGCGTTAAGGCGAGGGGAGAGGGTCTCCTCTGCCCGCAGAGGGTGCAGAGGCACGGGGGCGAGGGTGAACGCGAGCAGGGGGGCCCTGGGGGCCTGGGAGCGGCGACGACGGCCATGGCGACGGCGACACGCACGCACACAGTGAGCTAGGGGAGGTAGACGATGACGGTTTTGCAAAAACCCCCGGTTCCTGTGCACTGCTTGTTTTCCTTCTTCTTTCTCTTATTTACGGTTTAGTCCTTCTGTTTAAAACCAGAAGCATTCTTGATTTAATTTGAGGCACTAAATCAATTTAGAAAAATTTGGCAAAATTTGTGGGGCCTTCCCATAATGTACAGAAGCTCCACAAAAATTGGCATAAAATAATAAAATGTTTTGAAACATTTTCTTTTATAGTGTTTTAATTAAGGCATTTTAATTTATTTTTACTTTGTTTACTTTTGAATTTTTAAAACTAGTTTGAAAATAATATTTGAGAGAGACAAGTAGTAAGGATGAAATGGGAGGGTTTGCAATACCACTCCACTAAATTTTGTTGGAAACAAAATGAGATCCTCACTTGGAGAATTTTATGTGACACTTGTCACTTTATTTTTGCTTTTCTTTTCTTTTTATTTCTCTTCTTTTCTTCTTGTTTTTAAATAGAGCAAACCACACACAAACAAGAAGACTTAGCAACACAAGCAAGAATATGAGATCAACACACATAATTTAACAAAAGTTTTTGTTGGCTCCCATTTTTGGAATTGATAATACTTGTTAATAATTTTTGGGATGTTACAATTTGATGGTATCCTGACCTCAGATCCATCTTGGAGAATACGTTGCACCAGCTAACTGATCCAACAGATCATTGATACGAGGAATAGGATACTTGTTCTTGATGGTCACCGCATTCAACGGTCTATAGTCAGAGACTAGACGAGGCACGGTAGAATCTCTCTTCTTGACAAAGAGTACCGGACAACCCCAAGGTGAACTGCTAGGCTGAATGAAATCCTTCGCTAACAGTTGATCAATTTGCTCTTTCAACAGAGCCAACTCTTCACCGGCATACGGTAGGGCTTCTTGGAAATTGGAGCGGTACCGGGAAGTAGATTTATGACAGACTCCACACTTCGGTCAGGAGGCATGCCAGGCAATTCTTCCGGGAACACATCCGGGAAGTCACACACCACGTGTATGTCCTGGATTTCAGGACAGGATTCGCCTTCCATAAAGCAAAGGAGGATATCAGGTGAGTTGCGGATGATTGAAGATGGAGGTCTTGAGAGTGCAGACCAATACTCAACAATATCGCCGGAAGAAGTGGTCACGGTGATGGTCTTGGCAGCACAGTCGAGATTAGCCCGGTATTTGGTTAGCCAGTTCATGCCCAGTATGACATCAATGCCATTGGACTTCAGAGCTACCAACGAGAATGGGAAAGACGAGTAACCTATGTTAATCTGAACCTCAGGAGTAACACCATCGGTTCGCCATTTAGAGCCAGGGGTGGATATCACCAAGGGATGGCTCATCTTCTCGAACGGTATGTTGTGGTCTTTTGCGAAAGCTATAGATATGAATGAATGCGATGCTCCAGAGTCAAACAAAATTGTAGCTGAATTGCCATTGATTCGTAACTCACCCATAAGAACGCCGGGGTCCTCTTCAGATTCTTCAGCAGAGACGTGGTTCAGGCGACCACGCACAATAGGTCCAGCCTTGCCAGCTGGGGTGGCAGGGCTCGTGCAGGTGTCCCCGTGGTAGGTGCCTTCTGGGGGCACTCCCTGGAGTAGTGGCCAGCCTGGCCACAGGTGTAGCAGGTGAGTCCAGGTGGAGCAGGTAGCATAGGACGGTACCTACTTCCGCCTACCCCAAGTGTCGAAGTAGTGGGGCGCGAAGGTGGTGGCCTGTATCCCGCGGCCCTAGGCATGAATGGAGCACGCGGCACAGCGTTGTAGGGCACGAAAACCTTGCGCTTTTTGTTCCCAATAGAAGAGGAACTCGGGTGGTCCCTTGTGCGGACCTCTTGGAAACCTCGAATTCCTTCCTTCCCTACTCAAGATTAAGAGCCTGGTTGAACAACTCCTGGTAGTTCTGGAACTTGAAGGGCAGCAACTCATAGCGGAGCCTCGGCGCAAGCCCCTTGCGGAACAACTCCTGCTTGTCGGCATCATTGGTCACATTCCGAGGGGCGTAACGAGAGAGATGGTTGAACTGACAACCATAAGCGCGGAGGTCCATACGTCCCTGTTGCAGATCCAGGAACTCCCTCCTCTTCAAATCCATTATCGGCTGGGGAATGTACTCCGCACGGAAAGCAGTGCGGAAATCAGCCCAAGTGAAGACATGGTTGGCAGGGAACAAAGCCCATGGCTTTCCCACCAACAGCCAGCTGCACCAACCAAGTGGTAGGTGGCGAAGTTGACTTGTTCAGCCACTGGGACATGCAGCGCGGAGAACTTGCGCTCCAGAGCACGAAGCCAATCATCAGCTTCCAGTGGCTCCTTAGCATCAGCAAAGGTGGGTGGCTGCGAGCGCAGGAACTCAGTGAGAGTGTTGCAGCCATTCCTCAGTGCATTCTGCTGCACCAATTGCTCAAGCAAGCGCTCATTACGCCCACGGTTCTCCTCAATGGCCATCAAGACCTGAGCCATGGAGGGTGGTGGTGGCAGATCATCATCATCATCGTTGTGGTTACCGCGGCCTCCGCGGCCTCCACGGCCTCCTCGAGCCATTCTGGAGATTTTACAATGACACAGTTAGTATCTTTCTCCGAATGGTCGAACAATAGCATTAGCGTCTACTCAAGTACACAGACTAGGGACGATAATACATTGTGTAACAATTAACAAGGAATCAACAGGATAGAACTTGGGTCAAAGATCAGCATCATGTGCTACTAGCGAGAGATGCAATGGTTAAGGAACCATATGATTCAACATACTCTAGTTGGCACAATCCGGGACCTTATGTTTAAGTTCTTGGGTTAAAACCCAACAGAGTAGCAATTGTTTAGACTCGGTAGAACTTCTGAGTTGATTTGGGATTGCAACGCAGCGGGAGCAACTGGACACATAACACAAAAGGTAGAGCCCCACCCACGTGATACTCCTAATTTTGAAGTGACAAATGAGAAGTAAAACTTTAAACCCAAATCGAGGTAAGATTGCTCCGAGATTAGAGGGTAACCAGATAAGGAGTAAAAAGAATCCTAAGATGGTTTTCACAACTCATTTTTAGGTTTAAAATATTTTCACAAACACAAGACTCAATGTCGACCAGTAGAAGGGTTTCCTATAGGCAGTACTGCTCTGATACCAACTTGTGGCGCCCCGACCCGACTGATATACAGTGATGCTGTGTGTCACCGGTTAAGCGATAGAACCGGAGGTTACGGGTTTACCAATCGCCGGCCAAAACCTTTGGCAGGCGTAGCTCTGAATGGATCATCGACAACGCAACACCCCGATTGATGCCTTAACACAGGCACAACCCTCAATGCATAATAGAGAGATCAAGACTTGTGGAACAACTGGCACATCACAGACTCTACGACTCAAAGCAATATAGTTCAACTCTTATAATAGAGAAAGATAGCAAATATTACAACCAGAGGTCACAGACCCAATAGTACAGCATGCGGAAGCGAATTAAGTTGTTCTAAACAACAAGATCCACTTCACTGTCTACAAAGGCACCATGGCATCGACTAATCAGAATATTTTTAAAGAGGTAAGAAGTAAACTCTTTTCTTCTGATCATCTTCAACAACAACCACCATCAATCACTTCACCTGTCTACAAAGGCACCTCCCCGAATCACTCTCGAGGAAGTCAACCTTGCATTCTTGTTAGTACCTTTAGTACTCAGGTTTTAATCATTCCGTTCAAGTTATTCTATGGTCCCTGAATCCGGCACCAAGTCGTCCTTAACCGTGGACACGGCTTTTCGAAAAGATTTACTCTGCAGGGGTGTACAATGTTTGCCACGCGTACCGTCCGGCCCATTACCTGCGCATTAGCTCTCTTCCTTGGAAAGCCGGCTGGGTGGGAGCGGTGTCGACTTCTCCCTCGTTAAGAACTTTCCAGGATCATCAGTGGTGGCAGGGCATGCTCATGCCTTTAACATCCTGCCCCACGGCCACTCAT
Organism: Poa pratensis; assembly: GCA_947311845.1. NCBI lineage: Eukaryota > Viridiplantae > Streptophyta > Magnoliopsida > Poales > Poaceae > Poa > Poa pratensis. The sequence goes on from CAMZMU010000074.1 coordinate 82,499,913, forward strand.
TTTCCTAACACCACCATCCTCATCCCAGTTCATACCACCATCATCACGCACGCGCAAATGGAAGCCCGAACTAGAGGACCCTGGCTAGCCCCGCCCGAGTTATTTAGTCTATGAGGGTTCCTGCAATTGCATAGGCCTCACGCATGGGTGCATGCTCGGTCTTGGCTCGAAGGGGAGAACTCGCACTTAGGCGGCGAGAACGAGACAACCCACCACATTCCATGTGGCCTCTCATCCCCGCCTTTAAACATGTTATTATATGTCACCACAAATTTCCACCATCATCCAAACATTCCACCACAGTTCCAACAATAACATATCCACCGGACGACTAAGCATTTCACTAAGCATGGCTAAGCATAAACATAGCGGATATAATTAACTCAGGCCAACACAACAATCCTATGGATATTAGGAGGGAAACAGGTAATGGCATCGGAAAACATAATGCATCTAATAGGATACTCTAATCCAACCAAATTGACATTTGGAACCGCATGCAATATTATAGTGGAGAAAATATCTGCGGAAAACATAGGAGACATGCTCAGAGGGGGGATTACGCTTGCCTTGTTCAATGGGCTGGTAATGCGGGTCGTCAGGGTATTGTGGAGAAACCCCGACTGCTTGATCTATCGATGCATAAGAACACCGGAAAGAACACAATCAAATATCACTCAAGCAAACCAAATGCAATGCTCATACACATGATGTCATGACAAGTTTGATGCACTGAAATTATTATACCCAATGTATCAATTTAAATGGGGTGCAAAAATAATTGAATTGACAAGGGAGAAGAAAGTCCCATATTTGGTTTTAATGCTTTCATGTGCTATGAATTCATGTAAACATGCATGTAAATGATGCTACTGATTAGGTATTGATTTGCTGAACATTTATAGCCATTCAACGTCATTTTTGGAATTCTTTTGAATTAAATATGAATTTCCAAAGTGGCATTTCAGTACTGCCATTTTCAGTATTTTCAACAAACTGAGGATTTCAATTGCTCCGTTATGCCCAAACAAAATATAGAGGTGTAGAGGGTGTCAAGACAAATTTTTAGACACCTTATTTGCTCAATTTGGAATTTCAGAGATAGAGTTATGAATTTTCAAAGTTTGCTCTTTATTCTGCAATTTCTGTAATTAATTTCAGGAGGCAAATTATTTTATGTTAACTTGTGTCAAAAATGACATGAACATGTAGAGCACACTTTGCTGAACATGTGGAAATTTGAATCACCCTAATTGGAGCATTTTTTCAATTTGTTATTGATTTTAGAATTAAAGATTTGAATCTGCAATTGTGTTTTTAGTTTTTATTTCTCAGAAGAATTACGCCGAAACGTTTTTCACCGAGGCTGGGCTAGCCTCAGCCGCTGACATGGGGGCCCAGTGCCACGGTGGCAGCCACGCGAGCAAGCGCGGGCCCAGCGGCCGGTTTGACTGCGACGGCGGCGCGGCAGAACGCCGGCGACGCGCACTGATGCGTCGATCTACGGCACGAGGGGAAGAACTACGCGCGGCTACGGAGTCGCACGGGCACGGGGAACACGAGTACGGCGGCGCCGCTAGCTAATGGTCGCCCGAGTGACGTGCACGACGGCGACCCGCGGCGGCCGACGGCGAGCTACAACGTCACGGCGAAACCAGATCATGAAAAAGAGGACGGAGATGTCCAGGAGGTTGCTCTGCTCACCTCGACGCGTGGGTGCGATCCGTTGGTGCAGAGGTGGACGGAGACGGCGGCGATCTTCCTCGACGTGCGGCGGCTGGAGCGGAGGAAGACGAGCAAGAAGGCGGTGATCCCGGGCTCCCCTCTTCGATTCCTCGTGCGGGAAGTAGAGGCGAACGCGGCGGTGCTTCTGGCGGTCCTGGATTGGCTCGGGGAGCTCCCGAACGTCAGCGATGCACGGCGGCAGCTAGCTAGGGTTCGGCCATGGTGCGCGGAGGAGAGGGGAGAGGGAGGGCAGAGGAGTGGTGTCGAGTGATACGTCCATTTTGCATCACTATTTTATATCATAATTTACTGCTATTCATCGATATATTTCATATTTAGAAGTGTTACTTATGTTATTTTACCTATTTTGCATGTTTGATGAATAATGGAGAATTGGACACCGGAGTCAGGATTCTGCTGGAAAAAGCACCGTCGAGATGCACTATTTCTGAAGATCAATAAATCGAAGGAGACATATGGAAGTCCCTATTTTACCAGATGACGAAGGAGGCCAAAAGGGGAGGCTGAGAAGGGCCAAGGTGGGACCTCCTCACCAGCTGGCACGGCGGGCCCACCAGCTGCGCCGCCAGGTGGTTTGGGGGCCCTAGCCCACCTCAGCCGTTCCCCCTTCGTGTACTTGACCCCTGGGAACCCTAACACACAGAGGACGGCCATCGAAATATTCCGCCGCCTCCACGAGGCGGAAAACACCAGAGAGCGAAAAGCTCCCCTGCAGGAAGAAATCTGTCGGGGGAAATTCCCCCCCCCCCCGGAGGGGGAAATCATCGCCATCATCACCGTCATCGAGCTGGACTTCATCGGGATCATCATCTCCACCGCAAACACCATCATCACCGCCGCTGCACCCCGTCTCCGCTATAACATCTAGGGCTGAATCTTGTCTATTTCATAGGGGAAACTCTCCCGGTGTTGATTACTCTTGTTATTGATGCTATTGGGTGAAACCATTGGATTAAGGTTTATGTTCAGATTGTTATTCATCATCATATCACCTCTGATCATGTTCCGTATGATGTCTTGTGAGTAGTTCATTCAGTTCTTGAGGACATGGAGAAGTCTTGATGTTAGTAGTGAACTATGTTGAGTAATATTTAATGGTTTGATGCTTAAGTTGTGGTGTTATTCTTCTAGTGGTGTCATGTGAACGTCGACTACATGATACTTCACCTTTATGGGCCTAGGGGAATGCATTGTGTATTCGTTTGCCAATTGTGGGGTTGCCGGAGTGACAGAAACCTGAACACCCGTTGGTATATCGATGCATGAGGGATAGCAGGATCTCAAAGTTTAAGGCTGTGGTTAGTTTATCTTAATTACTTTCTTGTATTTGCGGATGCTTGCAAGGGGTATAATCACAAGTATGTATTAGTCCTAGGAAGGGCGGTGCATTAGCATAGGTTCACCCACACAACACTTTTCAGAACAATGAAGATTAATCAACTATATGAAGCTGCAACTATTATCACTGCATTTTATTTACTTGTACTTTATTTATCTGTCATATCAAAAACTCCTAAAAACTTGTCTGTAAGCATTTACAGTGAATCCTTCATCAAAACCGCTTGTCAACACCTTCTGCTCCTCGTTGGGTTCGACACTCTTATTTATCGAAAGTACTACGATACACCCCCTATACTTGTGGGTCATCAAGACTATTTTCTGGCGCCGTTGCCGGGGAGTGTAGCGCTATTGGTAAGTGGAATTGGTAAGGGAAACATTTATTGTACGTGCTGTTTTTATTTTTGCCTGCTGCTATATCTCATTATGGAGGGGTCTTCTCTTGAATTCCTATTTGGGAAAACAACTACCACTGCTAAGGTAGTAGAGGAGGCGCCAGATGAGCAGGTAATACCGTTCAAAATTCCTATGAAAATTGTTGAACGTGTCACAAATAACCGCTATGCAGGAGATGGAACTGTCCATCCTGGAGATCATTTGTTATTTCTGCATGAATTGTGCGAGTTATTTAAGTGTGCAGGTATCTCGATGGGAGAAGTTAAGAAGAAATTATTCTCTCTATCACTGTCTGGTAAAGCTGCACATTGGTATAAACTGCTGAAGAATGGGTATTCTCTTGGATGGGAGGAAATTGTACCTCTCTTTTACTCCAAATTCTATCCTCCAAGTGAGATTCATAAGGATCGGAACCTCATATATAACTTCTGGCCCTATGATGGAGAGAGTATCGCTCAAGCGTGGGGGAGATTGAAGGCATTAATGCTCAAATGTCCCATTCATGAGCTTCCTGGTAATGTTGTTATTGATAACTTTTATGCAAGACTCTCCTTTCAAGATAAAACTCTATTGGATACCACTTGTGCTGGATCGTTCACTCGTAATAAAGAAGAGTTTAAGTGGGACCTTCTTGATCGGATTCAGGAGAACACTGAAGGATGGGAGAATGACAAAGGTAGGGAGTCAGGTATAAGCTATGACTTTGAGTGTGTTAAAAAATTTATGGATACTGATGATTATCGCAAAATTAGCACTACTTATGGTCTTGACTCTCAAATTGTTGCAAACTTTTATAAAGCCTTTGCTTCCTATTTCGGTTTGCCGAAGGAGGGTTTTAAAAATTATCATGAACCATATAAAGATGAATCTGTTTCTCATATATCTAAAGGTGTTGAGGTTAATGTTGATCGCATTATTCCAGAACCTTATATTGAAAAAGTTCCTTTTCCTAATAAGATTAAGGAACATACTATCATAACTGGTGTTGTTAGTAAAAGTAATAAAAAACTACCAAACCTGATGAGCAAATAACTGTTGAACCTGTTGTAGCATTGGTTAAAGATCTTGTCACTGAAAATTTAGAAGATAGACACATTATCTTTTGTGAGGATGCTTCTAATATTGTCTCACATCCTAAAAGTTCTAGGAAGTCTAGTGTTCCTGTGCTTTCTGTTAGGATAGGTGATCATTGCTATTATGGTTTATGTGATATTGGTGCAAGTTCTAGTGCTATTCCTTATGAGCTTTACAGGGAAATTATGCACGAAATTGCTCCTTGTAAACTTGAAGAGATTGATGTGGTTATTCAGCTTGCTAATAGGGAAACTATCTCTCCAATTGGTATCATTAGAGATGTCGAAGTCCTTTGTGGTAAGACTAAATACCCTGCTGATTTTCTTGTACTTGGGTCGGCTGCCAATGATAGTTGTCCTATTATTTTTGGTAGACCTTTTCTGAATACTTGTGGTGCTGTTATAGACTGTAAGAAAGAGAAAATCTTTACTAAATTTGCTGGTGAATCTTATGAATTCAATTTCTCTAAATTTGCTAAAGCACCTTATGAAACTGAATTGCCTAGTGAGGATTTTGAAATTGCTCAACTTGCATCTATTGTTCTTGCTCCTAACAATGCTTTGCAGCAACATATGGAGAATCATGAAAGTGAGAACTTCAGGGAAGAAAGGAATGAGCTTGATGAAGTATTCCTTCGTCAACCTATGCTCAAACACAATTTACCTGTGGAAGATTTGGGTACCACAATGCCACCCAAGGAGGATCCTGTTTTTGATTTGAAACCTCTGCCTGATAATCTTAAATATGCTTATATTGATGATAAGAAAATATATCCTGTTATTATCAGCTCTAAACTTTCAGGTACAGAGGAGGAAAGGTTATTGGGAGTGTTGAGAAACACCGCGGAGCTATGGGATATACTCTTGATGACCTGAAGGGAATTTCTCCTACTATATGTCAGCACGCCATCAACATGGAACCTGATGCAAAGCCTGTTGTTGAGCATCAGCGTCGTTTAATACCCAAGATGAAAGAAGTGGTAAGAAATGAGGTATTAAAACTTCTTGAAGCTGGTATTATTTATCCTATTGCTGATAGTAGATGGGTAAGTCCTGTGCATTGTGTTCCTAAGAAAGGAGGAATTACCGTTGTTCCTAATGAAAATGATGAACTAATTCCTCAAAGAGTAGTAGTTGGTTATAGGATGTGCATTGATTTTAGAAAGGTTAACAAAGTAACTAAGAAAGATCATTATCCTTTGCCTTTTATTGATCAAATGCTTGAGAGGTTGTCCAAGAAAACTCACTTTTGTTTCCTTGATGGGTATTCTGGGTTTTCTCAAATTGCTGTGAGAGCGCAAGATCAAGAGAAAACTACTTTTACTTGTCCTTATGGAACTTATGCTTATAGACGTATGCCTTTTGGTTTATGTAATGCTCCTGCTACTTTTCAAAGATGCATGTCTGCTATTTTTCATGGCTTTTGTGAGGAAATTGTGGAAGTCTTCATGGACGATTTCTCCGTCTATGGAACTTCCTTTGATAATTGTTTGCACAACCTTGACAAAGTTTTGCAGAGATGTGAAGAAACTAGCCTTGTTCTTAATTGGGAGAAATGCCACTTTATGGTTAATGAAGGAATTGTTCTTGGACATAAAATTTCTGAAAGAGGTATTGAAGTTGATCGAGCTAAAGTGGAGGCAATTGAAAAGATGCCTTGTCCCAAAGATGTTAAAGGTATTCGTAGTATTCTTGGTCATGCTGGTTTTTATAGGAGGTTTATTAAAGATTTCTCTAAAATTTCCAAGCCTCTTACTAATCTTCTTCAAAAAGATGTACCATTTGTTTTTGATGATGATTGTAAGGAAGCTTTTGAAACTTTGAAAAAGGCTTTAATCACCGCTCCTGTAGTTGAACCACCTGATTGGAATTTACCTTTTGAAATTATGTGTGATGCTAGTGATTATGCTGTAGGCGCTGTTCTTGGGCAGCGAGTAGATAAAAAGTTAAATGTTATTCATTATGCTAGTAAAACTCTTGATTCTGCTCAAAAGAATTATGCCACTACTGAAAAAGAATTTCTAGCTGTAGTTTTTGCTTGTGACAAATTTCGACCCTACATAGTTGATTCGAAAGTCACTATTCATACTGATCATGCTGCAATTAGATACCTTATGGAAAAGAAAGATGCTAAGCCAAGGCTTATTAGATGGGTACTTCTTTTGCAAGAATTTGATTTGCATATCATAGATAGAAAAGGTGCTGAAAATCCTGTTGCTGATAATTTGTCTAGATTGGAAAGCATTCCTTATGATCCTATTCCTGTTAATGATAGCTTTCCAAATGAACAATTGGCTGCAATAAGTGTAAGTTCGCGAGATAGTCCTTGGTATGCTGATTATGCTAACTTTATTGTTTCCAAGTACTTGCCTCCAACCTTTTCAGCTCAGCAAAGAAGGAAATTCTTTTATGACTTGCGGCATTACTTTTGGGATGACCCACACTTATATAAAGAAGGAGTCGATGGTATTATGCGAAGATGTGTTCCTGAATATGAACAACAGGAAATACTGAGGAAATGCCATGGAAGTGCTTATGGAGGGCATCACGCTGGAGATAGAACTGCGCAGAAAGTTCTACAATCAGGTTTTTATTGGCCTACCCTCTTTAAGGATGCAAGAAAGTTTATTTTATCTTGTGATGAATGTCAAAGGGTTGGTAATATCTCTAGACGCAATGAAATGCCTATGAGTTATTCTCTTGTTATTGAACCATTTGATTGTTGGGGATTCGACTTCATGGGTCCTTTTCCTTCTTCACAAGGTAATACTCATATACTTGTTGCTGTTGATTATGTCACTAAATGGGTAGAAGCTATACCTACTAAAAGTGCTGATGGTGAGACCTCTTTAAAAATGCTTCAAGATGTCATTTTTCCTAGGTTTGGTGTACCTAGATATCTTATGACTGATGGAGGTTCTCATTTTATCCATGGTGGTTTTAGAAAGACTCTTGCTAAATATGGTGTTAATCATAGAATTGCTTCAGCCTATCATCCTCAAACTAGTGGACAAGTAGAATTGTCAAATAGGGAGATTAAATCTATCTTGCAAAAGACTGTTAATAAATCTAGAAAAAATTGGGCTAGTAAGTTAAATGATGCTTTATGGGCTTATAGAACTGCTTATAAGAACCCCATGGGCATGTCTCCTTATAAAATGGTTTATGGTAAAGTGATACGTCTCCAACGTATCCATAATTTCTGTTGTTCCATGCTCATATTATACCATTTGCTACATGTTTTATATACACTTCGTATCACTTTTATGCATTTTCTGGGACTAACCTATTAACAAGATGCCACAGTGCCAGTTCCCTGTTTTCTGCTGTTTTTGGTTTCAGAAAGTTACTTCTGGAAATATTCTCGGAATTGCACGAAACAAAAGGCCAGTCCCTATTTTTCCAGCACGTACACGGAGTCCGAAGGAGAGACGAAGAGAGCCACGAGGTGGCCAAACCATGGCGGCGCGGCAGTGGGCCCACCGCGCGCCTGTGGTTTGGGCCCCTCGGGGGTCCGCCGACATCGCCCCTTCGCCTATTTATTCCCCGAGACGCGAAAACCCTAAAACACCGAGCCTTTCATCCAGAACATATTCGCTGCCGCCGTCGTCGTCAACCCTAACTCGGGGGGTTTCTGAAGCTCTTCCCGGCACCCTGCCGGAGAGGGGAATCATCACCGGAGGGCTCTACATCGCCATGCCCGCCTCCGGAGTGATGCGTGAGTAGTTCATCCTTGGACTATGGGTCCATAGCAGTAGCTAGATGGTTGTCTTCTCCACTTGTGCCATCATGTTTAGATCTTGTGAGCTGCCTATCATGATCAAGATCATCTTATTGTAATGCTACATGTTGTGTTTGCTGGGATCTGACTTATATTGATACCTATGTGGAGCTGAATATTATATTATCATGTCTATGTCATTTGTGATCTTGCATGCTCTCCGTTACTTGTTGAAGCCTTGGCCAAGTGAATACTTGTAACTCCAAGAGGGGGTATTTATGCATGATAGTTGGGTTCAACCTCTATTTAACCTGGGATAGTGACAGCAAGTTCTAAGGTTGTAGATGTGTTGTTGCCACTAGGGGTAAAACAGCAATGCTTTATTCAAGGATGAATGTATTGTTTACATTACGCACATTACTTAATGCAATTGTCTGTTGCTTGCAACTTAATACTGGAAGGGGTACGGATGTTAACCGGAAAGTGGACTATTTAGGCATAGATGCATGCTGGATAGCGGTCTATGTACTTTGTCGTAATGCCCAAATGAATCTCATAGTAGACACCACAGCTCACACATGCATGTTATATGCACTTATCAATTGTCAATTGCCCAGCTGTAATTTGTTTACCCAGCATGTTAGTTATCTTATTGGAGAGACACCACTAGTGAACTGTGGACCCCGGTCCATTCTTTTACATCTGAAATACAATCTACTGCAATCATTGTTCTCTACTGTTTTATGCAAACAAACATCATTTTCCATTCGATACGTTTAACCCTTTGTTTTCAGCAAGCCGGTGAGATTGACAACCTCACTGTTAAGTTGGGGCAAAGTAATTTGGTTGTGTTGTGCAGGTTCCACGTTGGCACCGGAATCCCTGGTGTTGCGCCGCACTACACTCCTTCACCAACACCTTCGAAGCAAACCTCGTTTTCCTACTGGTCGATTAAACCTTGGTTTCATACTGAGGGAAAACTTACTGCTGCACTCATCATACCTTCCTCTTGGGGTTCCCAACTGACGTGTGACGTACAAGCATTGTTTCTGGCACTATTACCTAGAGCCACCAACACGTTTTCTGGCGCCGTTGCCGGGGAAAACCGAATTGCTTCTGCAAGGGGAGTCTCTCACACCCAATCTTTTACTTTGTTATTTGTCTTGCTTAGTTTATTTTTATTTAGTCTTGTTTGCTCTCTTTATCAAAAACACAAAAAAATTAGTTCCTTTTTATTTCGAATTACTATTATGACTAGTTGTTTTCAATGTCTTATCTCTATGAAACTGGGTCTCGTTATAAGAATTACCGCTTCTCTCCAAAAGGAAAACATCTATGGGAACAAATAAGAAGATTGAATGGTTTTGCTAAGAACTTGTGTTCTACATATGATGAATCCTACTGCTTTAATGAATCTCTTTGCTATAGAAGGCACAAACATCTCCCTTTCCAATGTGAGTATACTGATAATGAAACCTTGGCTGCCTATGCTAAAGGAAACTATGATTTTGGTAATCTTGAACAAATTGAAGAGTTTATTGTTTTTAAGGGTGCCCTTGAAATTAGTTCTTATCTTGAACATAAAACTGATGCCCCTTATAAATCTGAATGTATTGCCATACTTAAATATTGTTGTGATACCTACAAGGATAATAATTCTTACATTACTGAACATCTTGAGAGGATGTTTCCTCAAAAAGATGAAACTTGTGCCTTGCAGGAACCTGAGGAAGAGGAAATTGCTGAAACTGTGATCTCATTGGATGAAAAAGAGGAGGAGAGTGAAGAACAAAAGGAGGATCTACCTTCTAATGACAGTAACTCTTCAACTCTTACACTATTTAATTGCCCTCCATGCCTACCTAAGGAGGAAGAGTGTTATATTGTTGAATGCCATGATTCTTTTGAAATATCTCCTTTTGATAAATTTTACGTAACAAGCTCCTTGACTCAAGAAAACGAAATTTCAGAAATAAAACAATGGCTCCCTAATGCTATATATGATAATGCTCTTGATGATGGTCCTATATTGCCTAATGATATTTATTATACTACTATTGTCAAAAGTGGGTTTAATGACCCCACTGTTTTTGAACTTAATAAAAATTATGTGTTTGTAGATCATGAAAAGCATGCTTTATGTGATAGTTATATAGTTGAGTTTGTTCATGATGCTACTGAAAGTTATTATGAGAGAGGAAAATATGGTTGTAAAAGTTTTCAAGTCACTAAAACACCTCTCTTTATGTTGAAAGTTTTGAAGTTGTACTTGTTTCATCTTTCTATGCTAGTTGCTTTATGCTTCAATAATTTTTTTTACAAGGTTCCCTTGCATAGAAAGTGGGTTAGACTTAAATGCGTTTGATATTTGCCTCTTGATGCTCTCTTTTGTTTTTCAAGTTCTATTCCTATGAGAGCATCATTAAAATCTTTTAGCCTAGCTAAAGGCATTAAAGAAAGCGCTTTAGGGAGGCAACCCTTTATGTTTTTCTCAAGGAGTTTTGTTACTTCTGTAGCAACTCCTTTGTATCTTTATTTTATCGCAATGTTGTGCCAAGTAAAGTTCTATATTGAAAGTTGATGCAAGATTTGGATTTCTGCGCAGTGACAGATTTTTAGCTGTCACGGATTTGAGCTTATCTCCCTGTAGAAAATTCAAAAATTCTGAGAAAAATCACGCATATTCCTGAGATATGTACGCAACTTTCATTATTTTAGGCCAGATCCATCTGAGCAACTTAAGTGCCTCGAAAAAATTCGTCATTCCAGACTGTTCTGTTTTTGACAGATTCTGCCTTTTGTTTTGCATTCGCTCTTTTACTGTGTTTGTGTGGATTTCTTTGCTCCACAAAGCATTGGTGGCTGTAGCTAATGTCCAGAAGCTTTGGGATTGATTGTATCATTACAGAATATGAGAATTTTTGATTATGCACTAACCCTCTAATGAGAACTGTCTTGAGTTTGGTGTGAAGGAAGTTTTCAAGGATCAAGCGAGAAGGGTGATATTATGTGATCAAGAAGAGTGAAAAGCCTAAGCTTGGGGATGCCCCCGTGGTTCATCCCAACCATATTCAGAGAGACTCAAGCGTCTAAGCTTGGGGATGCCCAAGGCATCCCTTCTTCATCAAACTTATCAGGTCATCTCTAGTGAAACTATATTTTAATTCTTTCACATCTTATGCGCTTTACTTGGAGCGTCTGTGTGTTTTTATTTTGTTTTTGTTTGAATAAATTCGGATCCTAGCAATCCTTGTGTGGGAGAGAGACACGCTCCGCTTTTTCATGTGAATACTCATGTTCTTCACTTATATTTGTTGAGTATTCTTAACTAGCTACTGCAGTGCTTTTAGCTCCTGTTTTTCATGCATCTCTTCGAGCTGTTAGCACTTGTTTATAAATACTCTCTTGCTGCATTATATTATCATTTGGAGAGTTTATGTTTAAATAAATTATTGGTGTTTGTTTGGAAGAAAGAAAATGCTACATGTAGTAGTTGGTATTGGAAAAGACATATGCATTCTTGTAGATCATTGTCTTGTTTTGATTTGATGCTTTGCAATTGTTTTGAGCTCTCAAGTAGATCATGTTTAAGCTCTTGCATCATGTAGTTAAAGCCTAGTAGTGGAGAACTACCGTAGAGCTTGTTGAGACTTGGGATGCATATTTGTTCTCTCTAAGGTCTAGATATTTTCTGGTAAAATGTTTGAGCAACAAGGAAGACAGTGTAGAGTCTTATAATACTTGCAATATGTTTTTATGTGATTCTTGCTGTACCGGTTTATACTTGTGTTTGCTTCAAACAACCTTGCTAGCCTAAACTCTGTACTGAGAGGGAATGCTTCTCGTGCATCCAAAACTTGAGCCAAAACCCATGCCATTTGTGTCCACCATACCTACCTACTATGTGGTATTTCCTGCCATTCCAAGTAAATATTTCATGTGCTACCTTTAAACTATTCAAAACTTTATTACTCCTTATTTGTGTCAATGTTTTATAGCTCATGAGGAAGTATGTGGTGTTTTATCTTTCAATCTTGTCATTTACTTCTGACAGACTTTCACCTGGACTAGTGGCATATACATCCGCTTATCCAATAATTTGCAAAAAGAGCTGGCAACGGGGTGCCCAGCCCCAATTAATTACAACTTTCATTAATAATTCTCTTCACATGTTTTGCCCTGATTTATCAGTAAGCAACTTAATTTTGCAATAGACACTCCTCCATGGTATGTGAATGTTGGAAGGCACCCGAGGATTCGGTTAGCCATGGCTTGTGTAAGCAAAAGGTTGGGAGGAGTGTCATCTATAAAGAAACTAAAATACATGTGTAAACAAAAGAGAAGAGGGATGATCTACCTTGCTGGTAGAGATAACGTCCTTCATGGGAGCCGCTCTTTGAAAGTCTGGTTGACAAGGGGGTTAGAGTGCCCACTACCATTCGTTGACAACAACAAACACCTCTCAAATACTTATTTTGTGCTCTCTATATGCTTTCGAAAACTTAAAAAGCTCTAGCACATGATTTAATCCCTGCTTCCCTCTGCGAAGGGCCTATCTTTTACTTTATGTTGAGTCAGTTTACCTACTCCTTTCTATCTTAGAAGCAAACACTTGTGTCAACTTTGTGTGCATTGATTACATATTTACTTATTGCACTTGTTATATTGCTTTATGTTGACAACTATCCATGAGATATACATGTTACAAGTTGAAAGCAAATGCTGAAACTTAATCATCCTTTGTGTTGCTTCAATGCCTTTTACTTTGAATCTATTGCTTTATGAGTTACCTCTTATGCAAAACTTTTTGATGCTTGTCTTGAAAGTACTATTCATGAAAAGTTTTTGCTTATATGATTCATTGTTTACTCTTTATCTATTTGTTAGCAAACTATAGATCATTGCTTTGAGTCACTTCATTCATGACATGAGCCTTGCAATATATTGATCAAGATTGTGTGAAAGCATGTCTCCTCAGAAATTATTTGTTGTTATCGTTTTACCTACTCGAGGACGAGTAGAACTAAGCTTGGGGATGCTTGATACGTCTCCAACGTATCCATAATTTCTGCTGTTCCATGCTTATATTATACCATTTGCTACATGTTTTATATACACTTCGTATCACTTTTATGCATTTTCTGGGACTAACCTATTAACAAGATGCCACAGTGCCAGTTCCCTGTTTTCTGCTGTTTTTGGTTTCAGAAAGTTACTTCTGGAAATATTCTCGGAATTGCACGAAACAAAAGGCCAGGTCCCTATTTTTCCAGCACGTACACGGAGTCCGAAGGAGAGACGAAGGAGAGCCACGAGGTGGCCAAACCATGGCGGCGCGGCAGTGGGCCCACCGGCCGCCTGTGGTTTGGGCCCCTCGGGGGTCCGCCGACATCGCCCCTTCGCCTATTTATTCCCCGAGACGCGAAAACCCTAAAACACCGAGCCTTTCATCCAGAACATATTCGCTGCCGCCGCCGTCGTCAACCCTAACTCGGGGGGTTTCTGAAGCTCTTCCCGGCACCCTGCCGGAGAGGGGAATCATCACCGGAGGGCTCTACATCGCCATGCCCGCCTCCGGAGTGATGCGTGAGTAGTTCATCCTTGGACTATGGGTCCATAGCAGTAGCTAGATGGTTGTCTTCTCCACTTTTG
>CAMZMU010000074.1:82513851-82730641 GCA_947311845.1 Poa pratensis
TTCCAGTTGGCACCGGAATCCCTGGTGTTGCGCCGCACTACACTCCTTCACCAACACCTTCGAAGCAAACCTCGTTTTCCTACTGGTCGATTAAACCTTGGTTTCATACTGAGGGAAAACTTACTGCTGCACTCATCATACCTTCCTCTTGGGGTTCCCAACTGACGTGTGACGTACAAGCATTGTTTCTGGCACTTTCAACCTAGAGCCACCACACGTTTTCTGGCGCCGTTGCCGGGGAAAACCGAATTGCTTCTGCAAGGGGAGTCTCTCACACCCAATCTCTTTACTTTGTTATTTGTCTTGCTTAGTTTATTTTTATTTAGTCTTGTTTGCTCTCTTTATCAAAAACACAAAAAAATTAGTTCCTTTTTATTTCGAATTACTATTATGACTAGTTGTTTTCAATGTCTTATCTCTATGAAACTGGGTCTCGTTATAAGAATTACCGCTTCTTCCAAAAGGAAACATCTATGGGAACAAATAAGAAGATTGAATGGTTTTGCTAAGAACTTGTGTTCTACATATGATGAATCCTACTGCTTTAATGAATCTCTTTGCTATAGAAGGCACAAACATCTCCCTTTCCAATGTGAGTATACTGATAATGAAACCTTGGCTGCCTATGCTAAAGGAAACTATGATTTTGGTAATCTTGAACAAATTGAAGAGTTTATTGTTTTTAAGGGTGCCCTTGAAATTAGTTCTTATCTTGAACATAAAACTGATGCCCCTTATAAATCTGAATGTATTGCCATACTTAAATATTGTTGTGATACCTACAAGGATAATAATTCTTACATTACTGAACATCTTGAGAGGATGTTTCCTCAAAAAGATGAAACTTGTGCCTTGCAGGAACCTGAGGAAGAGGAAATTGCTGAAACTGTGATCTCATTGGATGAAAAAGAGGAGGAGAGTGAAGAAAAAAGGAGGATCTACCTTCTAATGACAGTAACTCTTCAACTCTTACACTATTTAATTGCCCTCCATGCCTACCTAAGGAGGAAGAGTGTTATATTGTTGAATGCCATGATTCTTTTGAAATATCTCCTTTTGATAAATTTTACGTAACAAGCTCCTTGACTCAAGAAAACGAAATTTCAGAAATAAAACAATGGCTCCCTAATGCTATATATGATAATGCTCTTGATGATGGTCCTATATTGCCTAATGATATTTATTATACTACTATTGTCAAAAGTGGGTTTAATGACCCCACTGTTTTTGAACTTAATAAAAATTATGTGTTTGTAGATCATGAAAAGCATGCTTTATGTGATAGTTATATAGTTGAGTTTGTTCATGATGCTACTGAAAGTTATTATGAGAGAGGAAAATATGGTTGTAAAAGTTTTCAAGTCACTAAAACACCTCTCTTTATGTTGAAAGTTTTGAAGTTGTACTTGTTTCATCTTTCTATGCTAGTTGCTTTATGCTTCAATAATTTTTTTTACAAGGTTCCTTGCATAGAAAGTGGGTTAGACTTAAATGTTTGATATTTGCCTCTTGATGCTCTCTTTTGTTTTTCAAGTTCTTCCTATGAGAGCATCATTAAAATCTTTTAGCCTAGCTAAAGGCATTAAAAAAGCGCTTTAGGGAGGCAACCCTTTTATTTTAGTTTTTCTCAAGGAGTTTTGTTACTTCTGTAGCAACTCCTTTGTATCTTTATTTTATCGCAATGTTGTGCCAAGTAAAGTTCTATATTGAAAGTTGATGCAAGATTTGGATTTCTGCGCAGTGACAGATTTTTAGCTGTCACGGATTTGAGCTTATCTCCCTGTAGAAAATTCAAAAATTCTGAGAAAAATCACGCATATTCCTGAGATATGTACGCAACTTTCATTATTTTAGGCCAGATCCATCTGAGCAACTTAAGTGCCTCGAAAAAATTCGTCATTCCAGACTGTTCTGTTTTTGACAGATTCTGCCTTTTGTTTTGCATTCGCTCTTTTACTGTGTTTGTGTGGATTTCTTTGCTCCACAAAGCATTGGTGGCTGTAGCTAATGTCCAGAAGCTTTGGGATTGATTGTATCATTACAGAATATGAGAATTTTTGATTATGCACTAACCCTCTAATGAGAACTGTCTTGAGTTTGGTGTGAAGGAAGTTTTCAAGGATCAAGCGAGAAGGGTGATATTATGTGATCAAGAAGAGTGAAAAGCCTAAGCTTGGGGATGCCCCCGTGGTTCATCCCAACCATATTCAGAGAGACTCAAGCGTCTAAGCTTGGGGATGCCCAAGGCATCCCCTTCTTCATCACAAACTTATCAGGTCATCTCTAGTGAAACTATATTTTAATTCTTTCACATCTTATGCGCTTTACTTGGAGCGTCTGTGTGTTTTTATTTTTGTTTTTGTTTGAATAAATTCGGATCCTAGCAATCCTTGTGTGGGAGAGAGACACGCTCCGCTTTTTCATGTGAATACTCATGTTCTTCACTTATATTTGTTGAGTATTCTTAACTAGCTACTGCAGTGCTTTTAGCTCCTGTTTTTCATGCATCTCTTCGAGCTGTTAGCACTTGTTTATAAATACTCTCTTGCTGCATTATATTATCATTTGGAGAGTTTATGTTTAAATAAATTATTGGTGTTTGTTTGGAAGAAAGAAAATGCTACATGTAGTAGTTGGTATTGGAAAAGACATATGCATTCTTGTAGATCATTGTCTTGTTTTGATTTGATGCTTTGCAATTGTTTTGAGCTCTCAAGTAGATCATGTTTAAGCTCTTGCATCATGTAGTTAAAGCCTAGTAGTGGAGAACTACCGTAGAGCTTGTTGAGACTTGGGATGCATATTTGTTCTCTCTAAGGTCTAGATATTTTCTGGTAAAATGTTTGAGCAACAAGGAAGACAGTGTAGAGTCTTATAATACTTGCAATATGTTTTTATGTGATTCTTGCTGTACCGGTTTATACTTGTGTTTGCTTCAAACAACCTTGCTAGCCTAAACTCTGTACTGAGAGGGAATGCTTCTCGTGCATCCAAAACTTGAGCCAAAACCCATGCCATTTGTGTCCACCATACCTACCTACTATGTGGTATTTCCTGCCATTCCAAGTAAATATTTCATGTGCTACCTTTAAACTATTCAAAACTTTATTACTCCTTATTTGTGTCAATGTTTTATAGCTCATGAGGAAGTATGTGGTGTTTTATCTTTCAATCTTGTCATTTACTTCTGACAGACTTTCACCTGGACTAGTGGCATATACATCCGCTTATCCAATAATTTGCAAAAAGAGCTGGCAACGGGGTGCCCAGCCCCAATTAATTACAACTTTCATTAATAATTCTCTTCACATGTTTTGCCCTGATTTATCAGTAAGCAACTTAATTTTGCAATAGACACTCCTCCATGGTATGTGAATGTTGGAAGGCACCCGAGGATTCGGTTAGCCATGGCTTGTGTAAGCAAAAGGTTGGGAGGAGTGTCATCTATAAAGAAACTAAAATACATGTGTAAACAAAAGAGAAGAGGGATGATCTACCTTGCTGGTAGAGATAACGTCCTTCATGGGAGCCGCTCTTTGAAAGTCTGGTTGACAAGGGGGTTAGAGTGCCCACTACCATTCGTTGACAACAACAAACACCTCTCAAATACTTATTTTGTGCTCTCTATATGCTTTCGAAAACTTAAAAAGCTCTAGCACATGATTTAATCCCTGCTTCCCTCTGCGAAGGGCCTATCTTTTACTTTATGTTGAGTCAGTTTACCTACTCCTTTCTATCTTAGAAGCAAACACTTGTGTCAACTTTGTGTGCATTGATTCTTACATATTTACTTATTGCACTTGTTATATTGCTTTATGTTGACAACTATCCATGAGATATACATGTTACAAGTTGAAAGCAAATGCTGAAACTTAATCATCCTTTGTGTTGCTTCAATGCCTTTTACTTTGAATCTATTGCTTTATGAGTTACCTCTTATGCAAAACTTTTTGATGCTTGTCTTGAAAGTACTATTCATGAAAAGTTTTTGCTTATATGATTCATTGTTTACTCTTTATCTATTTGTTAGCAAACTATAGATCATTGCTTTGAGTCACTTCATTCATGACATGAGCCTTGCAATATATTGATCAAGATTGTGTGAAAGCATGTCTCCTCAGAAATTATTTGTTGTTATCGTTTTACCTACTCGAGGACGAGTAGAACTAAGCTTGGGGATGCTTGATACGTCTCCAACGTATCCATAATTTCTGCTGTTCCAT
This sequence comes from Poa pratensis, assembly GCA_947311845.1. Classification (NCBI taxonomy): domain Eukaryota; kingdom Viridiplantae; phylum Streptophyta; class Magnoliopsida; order Poales; family Poaceae; genus Poa; species Poa pratensis. The sequence continues at coordinate 82,518,075 of CAMZMU010000074.1, forward strand.
GCTTATATTATACCATTTGCTACATGTTTTATATACACTTCGTATCACTTTTATGCATTTTCTGGGACTAACCTATTAACAAGATGCCACAGTGCCAGTTCCCTGTTTTCTGCTGTTTTTGGTTTCAGAAAGTTACTTCTGGAAATATTCTCGGAATTGCACGAAACAAAAGGCCAGTCCCTATTTTTCCAGCACGTACACGGAGTCCGAAGGAGAGACGAAGGAGAGCCACGAGGTGGCCAAACCACGGCGGGCGTGGGCCCACCGCGCCGCCTGTGGTTTGGGCCCCTCGGGGGTCCGCCGACATCGCCCCTTCGCCTATTTATTCCCCGAGACGCGAAAACCCTAAAACACCGAGCCTTTCATCCAGAACATATTCGCTGCCGCCGCCGTCGTCAACCCTAACTCGGGGGGTTTCTGAAGCTCTTCCCGGCACCCTGCCGGAGAGGGGAATCATCACCGGAGGGCTCTACATCGCCATGCCCGCCTCCGGAGTGATGCGTGAGTAGTTCATCCTTGGACTATGGGTCCATAGCAGTAGCTAGATGGTTGTCTTCTCCACTTGTGCCATCATGTTTAGATCTTGTGAGCTGCCTATCATGATCAAGATCATCTTATTGTAATGCTACATGTTGTGTTTGCTGGGATCTGACTTATATTGATACCTATGTGGAGCTGAATATTATATTATCATGTCTATGTCATTTGTGATCTTGCATGCTCTCCGTTACTTGTTGAAGCCTTGGCCAAGTGAATACTTGTAACTCCAAGAGGGGGTATTTATGCATGATAGTTGGGTTCAACCTCTATTTAACCTGGGATAGTGACAGCAAGTTCTAAGGTTGTAGATGTGTTGTTGCCACTAGGGGTAAAACAGCAATGCTTTATTCAAGGATGAATGTATTGTTTACATTACGCACATTACTTAATGCAATTGTCTGTTGCTTGCAACTTAATACTGGAAGGGGTACGGATGTTAACCGGAAAGTGGACTATTTAGGCATAGATGCATGCTGGATAGCGGTCTATGTACTTTGTCGTAATGCCCAAATGAATCTCATAGTAGACACCACAGCTCACACATGCATGTTATATGCACTTATCAATTGTCAATTGCCCAGCTGTAATTTGTTTACCCAGCATGTTAGTTATCTTATTGGAGAGACACCACTAGTGAACTGTGGACCCCGGTCCATTCTTTTACATCTGAAATACAATCTACTGCAATCATTGTTCTCTACTGTTTTATGCAAACAAACATCATTTTCCATTCGATACGTTTAACCCTTTGTTTTCAGCAAGCCGGTGAGATTGACAACCTCACTGTTAAGTTGGGGCAAAGTAATTTGGTTGTGTTGTGCAGGTTCCACGTTGGCACCGGAATCCCTGGTGTTGCGCCGCACTACACTCCTTCACCAACACCTTCGAAGCAAACCTCGTTTTCCTACTGGTCCGATTAAACCTTGGTTTCATACTGAGGGAAAACTTACTGCTGCACTCATCATACCTTCCTCTTGGGGTTCCCAACTGACGTGTGACGTACAAGCATTGTTTCTGGCACTATCAACCTAGAGCCACCATAAAGCTTGTCACTTGCCTTTAGAATTAGAACACAAAGCTTATTGGCAGTGAGAGAACTTAATAGAGATTTTAAACTTGCCGGTGAGAAAAGGTTGTTTCACTTAAGTTCTTTAGATGAATGGAGAAGTGAGGCTTATGAAAATGCTAGACTCTTTAAAGAAAAAGTTAAGAGATGGCATGATAGGAGAATTCTTAAAAGAGAATTTAATGTTGGTGAGAAAGTTCTATTGTATAGGTCTCGTCTCAGATTTTTTGCAGGAAAGTTACTCTCAAAATGGGAAGGACCATTTGTTATTGTGGAAGTGTATCGTTCGGGTGCAATAAAAATTGCTTCATTGAAAGATAACTCTACACAAGTGGTAAATGGTCAAAGACTCAAGCATTATATTTCCGGAGATTCTATTAATGAAGAGGTTGATACAATTAAACTGGTGACTCCGGAAACTTTCATTGAAGAACATTTTTCTGGGACTGCAGAATTCGATTCGAATAGGTAACAGTTTTGGTAAGTAAAGTTTCGCGAATAACTTTCTAGAAGATATTTTCGTCATTTTTATTAAATATGGAAAAATAAGAGACCGAACCGGATGGGAGACAGCACCCGTGGTGCCCAAACCATAGGTCAGCGCGGTGGGCCCCCCAGCCACGCCGCCTGGTGGTTTGAGCACCCCGGAGCTCGTCTCCGATCAGGTTTCCTCCTGTACCTTCCTTATGTTGTAAAACTTTTTGCTATATATCTCACCCGAACCCCCGAGGTTCGTATCCCGCCTTTTCATCGTGTTTCGTTTCGAGTTGTTTCTGTCCAGATATTGTTTTCAGATTTAGAAGCGCCATGGTCTCCAACAACAACAACAAGGGCAAGGAGCCTTTGGAAGACGAGACTCAAGACCCCAAGCTGAAGGAGGAAGTCAAGAGCGAAGATGAAGGAGAAGTGGAGGAAGACCCGCGCGAATACCCGCGCGCTACCGTTGCAAGCATCGGAGTGGTGGCAAATCCATTCAAGCCCAGGCAAGGGGCGCGGATGAGCACCAGAGGGAAGGTTCCACGACGCTTCTTGGCTCCCAGGACATCTTCCCCAGGCATAAATAACCCCTTCCATACTCTTATCCATAAGCATCAAATTGAGAGGATCCCGAAGGCCGAATTGCCTAGTGGTTGGAATATAGATTGTTCTAACAATACAGGAAAGAGGGATTCTGCTGCTGAGGACTGGGGAAACAACTCCAAGAGTTGGGACTCGCAGTCTGACAGGTTTATGAATCGCATCGAACACAACTCTGAGCTGATTCGCGCCCTCACCTACAAGATTGATGAACTAAAGGATCTGGTTGATAAGCTTATCAAGGATTCACCACCACCACCGAAGGAGTAATTCATCAGAAGTATTGGCATCCCCTTGGTTTGTTCCAAGCTTGGGGAGTGCCGCGGTATCACATCATTATCTTTACCTTTACTTTTCCATAAAGTCGTATCGTGAGTAGGGAAGTTATCTTATATGATGGTTTGCAATGTGGAAGTATCTCTCTTTAGTTGGTTATCTATGTATCCCTTGGTGTGAGTTGCCGTTATGAAATATTAATGAGAAGTTTATCATTTACTTTCTGCATACTTTATTTTAGTTTGCAATTCTCTTTCATATTGATAACTTTGTTAGTATAGGGATCACTTTTTAGAGCGCCAAGTTAATCTTTTTGGTTTTGGCAAACTTAGCATTGGTCAGTAGTAGACAATACTTTGAGACTTAAGTAGAGAGAGGGGAGTGCATGCAAATATATTATTCCATGATCTTTCTTTCTTTGTAGCTCATAAGCTTAGTATTCTTAAGTTAAACTATTTGTGCTTCTAAGGAAGATTGCATGATTATTCTTATCACTTGTATAATTGTTTGTATCCCTCAACCCTTATGCTTGCTACATAACCTTGCTAGCCAAAGACCTGTATCGAGAGGGAATGCTTCTCATACATCCAAACCTTGAGCCAAACCATTGCCATTCGAGTCCACCATAACTTCCTACTATATGGTATTTTGCGCCATTCCAAGTAAATACTTCATGTGATACCTTTAAATTATTCAAAACTTATTACTCCTAGTTTTGTGTCACTGTTTATTAGCTCATGAGGGTTCTGTAGAGTTTCTCTAGCACTTTTGTCAAACAGACTTTCACCAATGGACTAGTGGCATATACACCGCTTATCCAACAATTTGCAAAAAGAGCTGGCAAATGGGGTGCCCAGTCCCAATTAACTACAACTTTCATTAATAATTCTCTTCACATGTTTTGCCCTGATTTATCAGTAAGCAACTTAATTTGCAAATAGACACTCCTCCATGGTATGTGAATGTTGGAAGGCACCCAAGGATTCGGTTAGCCATGGCTTGTGTAAGCAAAAGGTTGGGAGGAGTGTCAATTATAAAGAAACTAAAATACATGTGTAAACAAAAGAGAAGAGGGATGATCTACCTTGCTGGTAGAGATAACGTCCTTCATGGGAGCCGCTCTTGAAAGTCTGGTTGACAAGGGGTTAGAGTGCCCACTACGATTCGTTGACAACGACATAGATAGCTCAAACAACTATTTTCATACTCTCTATATGCTTTGCAAAACTTAAAAGTTGTAGCACATGATTTAATCCCTGCTTCCCTCTGCGAAGGGCCTATCTTTTACATTATTGTTGAGTCAGTAAACCCATTCCTCTCTATCTCAAGCAAGCATTTGAGTTGTTGAGATCCAATTAGTTATATGTGTTGATACTTCTAATCATATCTCTCATTTCCTTGTTTCGCACAATAGCTTCTATCTTAATGAATATAACTTTGAAAGTTATCAATGACTGTAAGGAGACTGTTATGATTAAGGCATGTAAGTTCTGCTATATAAGCTCTGATATAAAGACTCTTCTCGAAAGATAAGTATGATCTGTTAATTGCTCTCTGACCAAGAGTTTAAGTTTGCCTTCACCAATCATGGTTCACTTTATGCACTTCATCGTGGCTCCCTTTACTTATTTCAAGTTAGATTATATGAAGGGAAGTTGCTGTCTAGAATGACTTGTGTATCAATGAATGTGATGCTTCTTGTCCGTATTTTATTTATCGACACTTTGCTCCATAAACTTGTGGTCATGTTTACTGAGCTCAGATTTCGCTTGGGGACAAGCGAGGTCTAAGCTTGGGGGGTTGATACGTCCATTTTGCATCACTATTTTATATCATAATTTACTGCTATTCATCGATATATTTCATATTTAGAAGTGTTACTTATGTTATTTTACCTATTTGCATGTTTGATGAATAATGGAGAATTGGACACCGGAGTCAGGATTCTGCTGGAAAAAGCACCGTCGAGATGCACTATTTCTGAAGATCAATAAATCGAAGGAGACATATGGAAGTCCCTATTTTACCAGATGACGAAGGAGGCCAAAAGGGGAGGCTGAGAAGGGCCAAGGTGGGCCCTCCTCACCAGCTGGCGCGGCGGGCCCACCAGCCGCGCCGCCAGGTGGTTTGGGGGCCCTGGCCCACCTCAGCCGTTCCCCCTTCGTGTACTTGACCCCCTGGGAACCCTAACACACAGAGGATGGCCATCGAAATATTCCGCCGCCTCCACGAGGCGGAAAACACCAGAGAGCGAAAAGCTCCCCTGCAGGAAGAAATCTGCCGGGGGAAATGTCCTCCCGAGGGGGAAATCGTCGCCATCATCACCGTCATCGAGCTGGACTTCATCCGGATCATCATCATCATCATCTCCACCGCCAACACCATCATCACCGCCGCTGCACCCCGTCTCCGCTATAACATCTGGGGCTGAATCTTGTCTATTTCATAGGGAAACTCTCCCGGTGTTGATTACTCTTGTTATAGGTTCACCCACACAACACTTATCAGAACAATGAAGATTAATCAACTATATGAAGTGAAAGCACTTGACAATATTCCCGTGTGTCCTCAAGAACATTTGGTCATTATAAGTACAACAACCGGCTTGTCCTTTGCTGTAGAAAGGATTGGGCCACTCGCTGCAACTATTATCACTGCATTTTATTTACTTGTACTTTATTTATCTGCCATATCAAAAACCCCTAAAAACTTGTCTGTAAGCACTTGCAGTGAATCCTTCATCAAAACCGCTTGTCAACACCTTCTGCTCCTCGTTGGGTTCGACACTCTTATTTATCGAAAGTACTACGATACACCCCCTATACTTGTGGGTCATCATTGAGCACGGAGGGTCCTTTAAGCGCGTCGAGGCGCAGGGAGGGGGCCCTGGCATCACCGTGTCGCCATGGCGCGCGGCGGGTGCGGCTCGGCCGCGCGGTCGCTACAGGAGGGAGGCGACGATTTTGCAAACACCCCCTCGGCTACATTTTCTATTTACAAATAAGCCCCTCTTTTGTTTCTTTTTGAAACCAGTAGCATTCCCACCATTTAATTGAGGCACTTACACAATTTATAAAAATTTGAGAAAAAACATGTAGCCTCCCAATATCATTTAGAAGCACCACAAAAATTGGTTTGGCAAAATAAAAAGTTTTGCCACATTTTTGTTCATAGGGTTTGTTTATGGCATTTTTGGTAAAACTAAAATGAATTTACTTTTGAATTTTTGAACCAGTCCAAAGTATTAAATCTTGAACCCTTGGAACTTCCTTGACAAATATGGATTGGCATTTGTATTTGTGTTTGCCAAGAACAAGCACATCTGAATTACAAGGATTGAATTTGATTTGGTGCCCTTGTTTCCATTTGTTTCAATTTGTTTTTATCACTTGATTTCAACTTGACACTGAAACAATGGATGCCATGATGCATGAATAAGAAGCAAAAGTGAAAATTTGGTTCAAATTTTACAGTACCAAGAGTGGGGCTGTTACAATTCTACCCTCCTTACAGGAATCTCGTCCCGAGATTCTAAGGTTGCGGAAGGAAGTCGGGATACTCCTCACGAAGACTAGACTCCCTTTCCCAGGTTGCTTCATCTTCGGAATGATGAGACCACTGAATTTTGAGGAACTTGGTGGTCTTGTTTCGAGTCTTCCTTTCTGCTTCATCCAGGATACGGACAGGATGCTCGCGGTAAGTGAGGTCTGCCTGGATATCCAGCTCCTCATGATTGACTCCATGGATAGGATCCTTGAAACAACGGCGAAGTTGGGATACATGAAACACATCATGCACATCGGGGAAGTTAGCTGGTAACTCTAATTGATAAGAAAGATCTCCCCGCTTGGCCAGGACAGTGAAAGGGCCAACGTAGCGAGGGGCCAATTTTCCCTTAATTCCGAAGCGGCGAACGCCTCGGAGGGGAGAGACACGGAGGTAAGCTTTATCACCAATTTCATAGTGAACCTCCTGATGATGCTTGTCAAAATAACTCTTCTGCCTAGACTGGGCAATCTTCAAATTCTCTCGTATGATTCTAACTTTCTCCTCAGCTTCATTGATAATATCCGGACCAAAGAGTGCCCTCTCTCCGGTCTCGGACCAATTCAGCGGAGTTCGGCATTTTCTTCCATACAGAACCTCGAATGGGGCCATACCCAGACTGGCTTGATAGCTGTTGTTATAGGAGAACTCCGCGAAGGGAAGATACTTCTCCCAATCTTTGCCAAAGGAGATTACACATGCCCTGAGCATGTCTTCCAGAACTTGGTTCACCCTTTCAGTCTGACCGTCAGTTTGAGGGTGGAAAGCGGTGCTAAAGTTGACACGGGTTCCCATGGCTTGTTGGAAACTAGTCCAGAACCTGGAGGTGAACAAACTTCCACGATCAGAGATTATCTTCTTGGGAATGCCGTGGAGTACGACGATCCTAGAAGCATACAGATCTGCCAACTTGGCAGCTGTAATGTCAACACGAACGGGGAGGAAGTGAGCCACTTTTGATAGGCGATCAATGATGACCCAGATGGCATCGTTTCCCTTTGGAGACTTCGGCAGGCCAGTGATGAAGTCCATACCAATTTCATCCCATTTCCACTCAGGGACTGCAATAGGGCGAAGAGTGCCGGGAGGCCTTTGATGTTCAGCCTTTACCCGTCGACAGATGTCGCATTCAGCAACATACTTGGCAATTTCCCGTTTCATCCGAGTCCACCAGAACTGTGGTCGAAGGTCTTGGTACATTTTGGTACTACCGGGATGAATAGAGAGAGGAGATTCATGAGCTTCTTGGAGGATCAGCTCCCTCAATTTTCGTTTCTTTGGCACTACCAAGCGGTCACCAAAATAAACAACTCCGGATTCATTGACAGAAAACATTTGGCTTTCCCGCTAGCAATGTTCTCCTTGATTTTTCGAATACCCTTGTCACGGGTTTGAGCTTCCTTAATCTGATCTACAAGAGTAGATTTGATCTCCAGATTTGCAAGATAGCCGGAGGGAACAATTTCTAGTTCAAACGAGAGAACTCTTCATGGAGGGCAGGTTGAGCCTTCAATCATCAGGTTGTTGCAATAGGACTTCCGACTTAGCGCGTCAGCCACGACGTTTGCTTTGCCGGGTTGATAGTTCAGACTCACATCATAGTCCTTTATTAACTCCAACCAACGCCTTTGCCTGAGATTTAAATCCGGCTGGGTGAAGAGGTACTTCAGACTTTGTGATCCGAGAAGATCTCGCAACGGTTACCAAACAGGTATGGTCTCCATTGCTTCAGAGCATAGACCACAGCGGCAAGTTCTAGATCATGAGTTGGGTAGTTGTGCTCATGCGGTTTAAGTTGGCGAGAAGCATAGGCCACCACATGGCCATCTTGCATTAGTACACACCCAAGCCTTGCAGAGAGGCGTCACAGAAGACAACGAAATCCTTGCTTGTGTCCGGCAGGACAAGCACAGGAGCGGACGTGAGTTTGGCTTTCAGTGTTTTGAAGCTCTCTTCAGCTTCGGCCGTCCATACGAACTTTTTATCCTTCTTGAGAAGGTCAGTCAGGGCCTTGGCTATCTTGGAGAAACCTTCGATGAATCGGCGGTAGTAACCCGCCAATCCGAGAAAGCTACGAATGTCCTTGACTGACATTGGAGTTTTCCAATCCAGAATGGACTGAATCTTGTCGGGAATGACAGCCACACCATTAGCGGATATCACATGACCAAGGAAGACAAGGTTATCCAACCAGAACTCACACTTGGAGAACTTGGCATAGAGGCGGTGTTCTCGAAGTCGTGTCAGAACCAACCGAAGATGTTCGGCATGCTCTTCATCGGTTTTTGAATAAACGAGGATGTCATCAATGTAAATGACGACAAACTTGTCGATAGTCCATGAAGATGGAGTTCATGAGCCTCATGAAAGTAGCTGGAGCATTTGTGAGACCAAAGGACATGACGGTATACTCATATGAACCATAGCGAGTAACAAATGCCGTCTTTGGAATATCCTCCTTTCTGATCTTGATTTGATGGTATCCTGACCTCAGATCCATCTTGGAGAATACGGTTGCACCAGCTAACTGATCCAACAGATCATTGATACGAGGAATAGGATACTTGTTCTTGATGTCACCGCATTCAACGGTCTATAGTCAGAGACTAGACGAGGCACGGTAGAATCTCTCTTCTTGACAAAGAGTACCGGACAACCCCAAGGTGAACTGCTAGGCTGAATGAAATCCTTCGCTAACAGTTGATCAATTTGCTCTTTCAACAGAGCCAACTCTTCCACCGGCATACGGTAGGGCTTCTTGGAAATTGGAGCGGTACCGGGAAGTAGATCTATGACAAACTCCACACTTCGGTCAGGAGGCATGCCAGGCAATTCTTCCGGGAACACATCCGGGAAGTCACACACCACGTGTATGTCCTGGATTTCAGGAGGATTCGCCTTCCATAAAGCAAAGGAGATCTCAGGTGAGTTGGGGATGATTGAAGATGGAGGTCTTGAGAGTGCAGACCAATACTCACAATATCGCCGGAAGAAGTGGTCACGGTGATGGTCTTGGCAGCACAGTCGAGATTAGCCCGGTATTTGGTTAGCCAGTTCATGCCCAGTATGACATCAATGCCATTGGACTTCAGAGCTACCAAGAGAATGGGAAAGACGAGTAACCTATGTTAATCTGAACCTCAGGAGTAACACCATCGGTTCGCCATTTAGAGCCAGGGGTGGATATCACCAAGGGATGGCTCATCTTCTCGAACGGTATGTTGTGGTCTTTTGCGAAAGCTATAGATATGAATGAATGCGATGCTCCAGAGTCAAACAAAACTGTAGCTGAATTGCCATTGATTCGTAACTCACCCATAAGAACGCCGGGGTCCTCTTCAGCTTCTTCAGCAGAGACGTGGTTCAGGCGACCACGCAAATAGGTCCAGCCTTGCCAGCTGGGTGGCAGGGGCTCGTGCAGGTGTCCCCGTGGTAGGTGCCTTCTGGGGGCACTCCCTGGAGTAGTGGCCAGCCTGGCCACAGGTGTAGCAGGTGAGTCCAGGTGGAGCAGGTAGCATAGGACGGTACCCACTTCCGCCTACCCCAAGTGTCGAAGTAGTGGGCGTGGAGGTGGTGGCCTGTATCCCGCGGCCCTAGGCATGAATGGAGCACGCGGCACAGCGCTGTAGGGCACGAAAACCTTGCGCTTTTGTTCCCAATAAGAGGAACTCGGGTGGTCCCCTTGTGCGGACCTCTTGGAAACCTCGAATTCCTTCCTTCCCTGCTCAAGAGTAAGAGCCTGGTTGAACAACTCCTGGTAGTTCTGGAACTTGAAGGGCAGCAACTCATAGCGGAGCCTCGGCGCAAGCCCCTTGCGGAACAACTCCTGCTTGTCGGCATCATTGGTCACGTCCCGAGGGGCGTAACGAGAGAGATGGTTGAACTTACAACCATAAGCGGGAGGTCCATATGTCCCTGTTGCAGATCCAGGAACTCCCTCCTCTTCAAATCCATTATCGGCTGGGGAATGTACTCCGCACGGAAAGCAGTGCGGAAATCAGCCCAAGTGAAGACATGGTTGGCAGGGAACAAAGCCACATGGCTTTCCCACCAACAGCCAGCTGCACCAACCAAGAGGTAGGTGGCGAAGTTGACTTGTTCAGCCACTGGGACATGCAGCGCGGAGAACTTGCGCTCCAGAGCACGAAGCCAATCATCAGCTTCCAGTGGCTCCTTAGCATCAGCAAAGGTGGGTGGCTGCGAGCGCAGGAACTCAGTGAGAGTGTTGCAGCCATTCCTCAGTGCATTCTGCTGCACCAACTGCTCAAGCAAGCGCTCATTGCGCCCACGGTTCTCCTCAATGGCCATCAAGACCTGAGCCATCGAGGGTGGTGGTGGCAGATCATCCTCATCATCGTTGTGGTTACCGCGGCCTCCGCGGCCTCCACGGCCTCCTCGAGCCATTCTGGAGATTTGACAATGACACAGTTAGTATCTTTCTCCGAATGGTCGAACAATAGCATTAGCGTCTACTCAAGTACACAGACTAGGGACGATAATACATTGTGTAACAATTAACAAGGAATCAACAGGATAGAACTTGGGTCAAAGATCAGCATCATGTGCTACTAGCGAGAGATGCAATGGTTAAGGAACCATATGATTCAACATACTCTAGTTGGCACAATCCGGGACCTTATGTTCAAGTCCTTGGGTTAAAACCCAAAGAGTCAATTGTTTAGACTCGGTAGAACATCTGAGTTGATTTGGGATTGCAACGCAGCGGGAGCAACTGGACACATAACACTAAAGGTAGAACCCACCCACGTGATACTCCTAATTTTGAAGTAACAGATGAGAAGTAAAACTTTAAACTCAAATCGAGGTAAGATTGCTCCGAGATTAGAGGGTAACCAGATAAGGAGTAAAAAGAATCCTAAGATGGTTTTCACAACTCATTTTTAGGTTAAAATATTTTCACAAACACTAGACTCAACGTCGACCAGTAGAAGGGTTTCCTACAGGCAGTACTGCTCTGATACCAACTTGTGGCGCCCCGACCCGACTGCTATACAGTGATGCTGTGTGTCACCGGTTAAGCGATACAACCGGAGGTTACGGGTTTACCAATCCCCGGCCAAAACCTTTGGCAGGCGTTGCTCGGAATGGATCATCGGCAACGCAACACCCCGATTGATGCCTTAACACAGGCACAACCCTCAATGCATAATAGAGAGATCAAGACTTGTGGAACAACTGGCACATCACAGACTCTACGACTCAAAGCATATAGTTCAACTCTTATAATAGAGAAAGATAGCAAATATTACAACCAGAGGTCACAGACCCAACAGTACATCATGCGGAAGCGAATTAAGTTGTTCTAAACAACAAGATCCAAATTATGGCCTAAGAGGCCTACAGATAAACATTCCAGCGCCAGCTGTCCGGAGATGTCCCAAGCTGCCACCTGGGAACCCCAGACTACTCGTCGACGTCCACAAAGAACCCACCTTCGAGGTCGGTGAAGTCCTCCTCTGAAACAAAGCAAACGACGTTGAGTTCGACGAACTCGCAAGATTAAATATAGAGCTTTAGCTCGATGAGGCTTTCAAAGTTGTAAGGCTGTTTTGCATAAAGCTAGTTTTCTTTAGAAAAGACAAACTCCATGGCATCGACTAATCAGAATATTTTTAAAGAGGTAAGAAGTAAACTCTTTTCTTCTGATCATCTTCAACAACAACCACCATCAATCACTTCACCTGTCTACAAAGGCACCTCCCCGAATCACCCTCGAGGAAGTCAACCTTGCATTCTTGTTAGTACCTTTAGTACTCAGGTTTTAATCATTCCGTTCAAGTTATTCTATGGTCCCTGAATCCGGCACCAAGTCGTCCTTAACCGTGGACACGGCTTTTCGAAAAGATTTACCCTGCAGGGGTGTACAATGTTTGCCACGCGTACCGTCCGGCCCATTACCTGCGCATTAGCTCTCTTCCTTGGAAAGCCGGCTGGGTGGGAGCGGTGTCGACTTCTCCCTCGTTAAGGACTTTCCAGGATCATCAGTGGCGGCAGGGCACGCTCATGCCTTCAACATCCTGCCCCACGGCCACTCATTTTCCTAACACCACCATCCTCATCCAGTTCATACCACCATCATCACGCACGCGCAAATGGAAGCCCGAACTAGAGGACCCTGGCTAGCCCCGCCCGAGTTATTTAGTCTATGAGGGTTCCTGCAATTGCATAGGCCTCACGCATGGGTGCACGCTCGGTCTTGGCTCGAAGGGGAGAACTCGCACTTAGGCGGCGAGAACGAGACAACCCACCACATTCCATGTGGCCTCTCATCCCCGCCTTTAAACATGTTATTATATGTCACCACAAATTTCCACCATCATCCGAACATTCCACCACAGTTCCAACAATAACATATCCACCGGACGACTAAGCATTTCACTAAGCATGGCTAAGCATAAACATAGCGGATATAATTAACTCAGGCCAACACAACAATCCTATGGATATTAGGAGGGAAACAGGTAATGGCATCGGAAAACATAATGCATCTAATAGGATACTCTAATCCAACCAAATTGACATTTGGAACCGCATGCAATATTATAGTGGAGAAAATATCTGCGGAAAACATAGGAGACATGCTCAGAGGGGGATTACGCTTGCCTTGTTCAACGGGCTGGTAATACGGGTCGTCAGGGTATTGTGGAGAAACCCCGACTGCTTGATCTATCGATGCATAAGAACACCGGAAAGAACACAATCAAATATCACTCAAGCAAACCAAATGCAATGCTCATACACATGATGTCATGACAAGTTTGATGCACTGAAATTATTATACCCAATGTATCAATTTAAATGGGGTGCAAAATAATTGAATTGACAAGGGATAAGAAAGTCCCATATTTGTTTTAATGCTTTCCTGTGCTATGAATTCATGTAAACATGCATGTAAATGATGCTACTGATTAGGTATTGATTTGCTGAACATTTATAGCCATTCAACATCATTTTTGGAATTCTTTTGAATTAAATATGAATTTCCAAAGTGGCATTCAGTACTGCCATTTTCAGTATTTTCAACAAACCGAGGATTTAAATTGCTCCGTTATGCCCAAACAAAATATAGCGGTGTAGAGGGTGTCAAGACAAATTTTTAGACACCTTATTTGCTCAATTTGGAATTTCAGAGATAGAGTTTGAATTTTCAAAGTTTGCTCTTTATTCTGCAATTTCTGTAATTAATTTCAGGAGGCAAATTATTTTATGTTAACTTGTGTCAAAAATGACATGAACATGTAGAGCACACTTTGCTGAACATGTGGAAATTTGAATCACCCTAATTGGAGCATTTTTCAATTTGTTATTGATTTTAGAATTAAAGATTTGAATCTGCAATTCTGTTTTTAGTTTTTATTTCTCAGAAGAATTACGCCAAAACTTTTTCACCGAGGCTTGGCTAGCCTCAGCCGCTGACATGGGGGCCCAGTGCCACGGTGGCAGCCACGCGAGCAAGCGCGGGCCCAGCAGCCAGTTTGACTGCGACGGCGGCGCGGCAGAACGCCGGCGACGCGCACGGATGCGTCGATCTACGGCACGAGGGGAAGAACTACGTGCAGCTACGGACTCACACGGGCACGGGGAACACGAGTACGGCGGCGCCGCTAGCTAATGGTCGCCGGAGCGACGCGCACGACGGCGACCCGCGGCGGCCGACGGCGAGCTACAACGTCACGGCGAAACCAGAGCACGAAAAAGAGGACGGAGATATCCCGGAGGTTGCTCTGCTCACCCTCGACGCGTGGGTGCGATCCGTTGGTGCAGAGGTGGACGGAGACGGCGGCGATCTTCCTCGATGTGCGGCGGCCGGAGCGGAGGAAGACGAGCAAGAAGGCGGCGATCCCGGGCTCCCCTCTTCGATTCCTCGTGCGGGGAAGTAGAGGCGGACGCGGCGGTGCTTCTGGCGGTCCTGGATTGGCTCGGGGAGCTCCCGAACGTCGGCGATGCGCGGAGGCAGCTAGCTAGGGTTCGGCCATGGCGCGCGGAGGAGAAGGGAGAGGGAGGGCAGAGGAGTGGTGTCGAGCATGGAGCACGGGGGGCCTGGCTGCTCCTTTAAGCGCGTCGAGGCGCAGGGAGGGGGCCCTGGCATCGCCGTGTCGCCATGGCGCGCGGCGGGTGCGGCTCGGCCGCGCGGTCGCTACAGGAGGGAGGCGATGATTTTGCAAACACCCCCTCGGCTGCATTTTTTCTATTTACAAATAAGCCCCTCTTTTGTTTCTTTTTGAAACCAGTAGCATTCCCACCATTTAATTGAGGCACTTACACAATTTATAAAAATTTGAGAAAAATCATGTAGCCTCCCAATATCATTTAGAAGCACCACAAAAATTGGTTTGGCAAAATAAAAAGTTTTGCCACACTTTTGTTCATAGGGTTTGTTTATGGCATTTTTGGTAAAACTAACATGAATTTACTTTTGAATTTTTGAACCAGTCCAAAGTATTAAATCTTGAACCCTTCGAACTTCCTTGACAAATATGGATTGGCATTTGTATTTGTGTTTGCCAAGAACAAGCACATCTGAATTACAAGGATTGAATTTGATTTTGTGCCCTTGTTTCCATTTGTTTCAATTTGTTTTTATCACTTGATTTCAACTTGACACTGAAACAATGGATGCCATGATGCATGAATAAGAAGCAAAAGTGAAAATTTGGTTCAAATTTTACAGTACCAAGAGTGGGGCTGTTACAAAAACATCAAGACGACATGCATGGGGAGTTATGGGAGTAGCACACCTTAATGACCTCACGATTCACACACTTATCAACATTTTATTAGAACCATCATTCGGAGTTGTAATGTCTTAAACGATTTTCAAGTCTTGTGAAAGTTGGGTTATGGTTAATGCTTGTGGCTGGTAGCTATAAGAAGTTGAGGTGTTGGGGAGTTAATTATTGATGAACATTGTGTCTACTCTATTCATGTTATATCACTGTGCTTCTGTTTTGATTATTGTCTATCCTGGATGTCTATGAAAACAAAGGAGGCCATGCCAAATTTTCCTAAAAAGACTTACTATTTTCAAAAGTTATGAATGTGCTAATTTTCCAAGCGCTTGGTTGGCTTGGGGTGTTACAGCAGGTCTGTGCTGTCTTTTCTCTGTCGCCTGCCACGCTTCCTTCCTTGCGAAGCCACCCCCCGGGACGGTCATGCAGGAATCTCCCACCACGTGGTTGGTCCCGGGGAGGGAACAGTCCCTGGGGAAGCTTTCCTGTCTTTTTTCAGGGGTCTCTCTTGGGGCTAATTTCCTTCACGGGAAGGACTTCCATGCGTTGCTGCCACGGGTGGCGCCCCAGGGCGCGCGACCGGCGTGCGGGGACCCCCTGTCCCTGCGCGCTGACACTTATACCTTCTACTCCTCGTGGGATCAATACTAATACTTACACATCGAAGATTTCAACGATCCCCTATACTTGTGGGTATCAACGCCACCCCACGGCGCGACAAGTAGGTGGGCCGCGTCGTGCCCTCGCGTGGCCGGCCCACAGCCCTCCTTCTTCTCCCCTCTGGACTCTGTGTACGTGGTGGAAAAATAGGGACTTCTGCCTTTGTTTCGTCCAATTCCGAGAATATTTCCAGAACAACTTTTCTGAAATACAAAAATAGCAGAAAATAGGAACGGGCACTGTGGCATCTTGTTAATAGGTTAGTCCCAGAAAATACATAAAAATTATATGATGTGTATATAAAACATGTAGCAATTGGCATAACATCAACATGGAACATCAAAAATTATAGATACGTTTGAGACGTATCAAGGACATAGTCAAAAGGTGCATCAGGTGTCAAACATTCGCTACAAAACCTCATGCACCCGCATCGGTGTTGAAGACAATACCGCTGGCCTGGCCTTTCGCCAATGGGGGCTCGATATGGTTGGGCCACTCAAAAAATCTTTGCCTGGAGGACATACTCACCTGCTGGTGGCAGTCGTCAAGTTCACAAAATGGATCGAACCAGTTCCTATCCCAAGTTCGACTGCTTCTACAGCGGTCAACTTCATAAGATCCATAATGTACCGCTTTGGCATCCCAAGCAGCATCATCACTGACAATGGGACAAACTTCACAGCCAAAGAATTCCACTCCTTCTGCAAAGAGCAAGACATCACACTCAATTACGCTTCAGTGGCACACCCGCAGTCCAACGACCAAGTCGAAAAAGCCAATGGACTTGTGTGCAGTGGCATCAAAAAGCGACTATTGGTGCCACTCAAAAGGGCCGTGGGAGCCTGGGTCAATGAACTCCCCTCGGTGCTATGGAGTTTACGCACAACTCCAAACACCTCAACACAATTCACACCATTTTTTATGGTCTACGACGCAGAGGCAATACTGCCATCAGACGTGAAGTTCAATACACCCAGAGTCGAAGCGTACGATGAAGACGATGCAAATGAATCACTCGAAGACGCAGTCGACTTGCTCGAAGAAGCACGCAACATGACACTTGCTCGCACAGTTGTATACCAGCAGGATCTCCGTAAGTATCATAGCCGTCGGCTGCGCACAAGATCGTTCATGGTGGGAGATCTAGTAGTTCGACTGAAGCAGAAGAAGGTGCACAAGCTCGCCTCTCCATGGGAGGGACCCTTCATCATCACTGAAGTCATCGATGGTGGAGCCTATCGACTGAAGCACGCGAAGACAGGAGAACTATCACACAACCCATGGAATGTGGCGCACCTGTGCCGCTTCTATGCTTAGGCTCCAATGTAATAGCGCATAATGTCAAAGGGCCAGCAGGTTTCAGACGCACTCTTTCCCTTACTAGGGTACCTAAGGGGACTGGAAGGTTTTTAATGAGGCGGCTTGCTGGTCAAAAATAATAGTTGGAATAAAGAAAAATGTTCCTCTGTGAATCCCTTGCATATTTTCTTCTTTCACCACACCCGAATGCTCGGGGGCTGAGTCATAAAATCTCTCTCTCTCATAAACATAACAAATTGCACCCCACCCAAATACTCGGGGGTTGGGTCATAAAAAATAAGTATGTAAACAAACAACCCAGTTGCACTCGAGTACTCAGGGGCTGGGTCCCAAAGCAAATATTCATAAAGAAGCACTCTCAGTCACACCCGACTGCTCGATGGGCTGAGAAGTGCATAAAACGCACAATAAATTACTTCACACACCCCTCGACATGCTCGGGGGCTGGATATTCATACAACTTTTTGTAAAAACATTGTTTCATACACCCCACTCAACAGTCTCGAGGGATGCGGATATATGCAAGTTTTCTACACAATGTACGAAGTACCACATTTATACTCAGGGGCTGCCCCGCTCTCCTTTTCACAAACAACTCTATTCGAATGGCTCGTCCTTGATAGGCATACTAGGGCCGATGAGTTGATCATGGCAACGCTCGACTAGCTTCTTGGCAACAGCATTTGTACCGTCAAGGTCTTCTGGTGACAAGGATGAACCCATCGCAGGAGCGGGAAGCCACAAAACGGGCCGCTGACTCCGCACATACGCCATTGCAGCGTTGGCTCCAAGCACAACCTTTTGAGTTATCGCCTCCTGGATAGGACCCGATGATCGAAAGAGGTCAACCAAAGCATAGATCCCTTGCGGCTGCAGCCCAGTTGGAAACATAAAATGGTTGACTCGAATAAGCGCTGCCCTGCATGACTTGAGTAGTAGGGCGCTTCGCCACACTCGATCCATAAAGGTGGCGAGCTTGCGAGCTCGATATGTGTCAAGACAGAAATACTAACGACCTGTCGATGGGTCGTCAGTAGCGTTATTCAGGCGCTGATCAATACGCTCTTGCTCAGCCTGGAAGTTGGAAACAAAACCTGCAAAGTACAAGTCGAGTCAGCAAAACAGAGTATGCAAAAACTTATAAACACAAGCAAGGATTGTACTCACAATCAAGCTACCTGTTTATAATCTCTATTTCTCCAAGCACATAATCCTCTCTTTGGTTGGCAAATGCTGGCATTGCTTTGAGTACCTTTAACTCAGTTTGAGCGTTCTTCAACTCTTGCTCTAGCTTTGTCACTCGCTTTTTCGCATAAGCCAACACCCTCGCATCATTGGCCACCTGAGCTGGTGTTCGGGTGTCAGTGCGAGGCTGTACAGAGCCACCTGAGTTAGATTCATGTGGCTGTTCAAAAGAATAAGCATAAAACTCAGATGTGGAACATCCAGCACAAACACACGAATGCAATACTTCGGGCAAATGTACATTTCAAAAGCTATTTGCATAATGAGTAGCAAAAGTACACACAACTCGTGTGCTTCATAGTATAATTACAGATCCATGAAGAAAAGGGTGTGGCTACCCTAGACATGAGACACAAACTCCGACCTAGCCCTACGAGGGCGGGTAGTAATCTCTGCTGATCGACGCTCCATGGTGGAAACACAAATATTAGCCAGTCGCGTGGCTGACTCGCTAACATGCTTCAGAGAGGCCAACTTCCCGTCTGGCTTCCGAGGAACTTCGGACAGAGCTGTCTCGAAGTCATCTGTTACGCCATTACCCATAAGAAGCTTGAGGGTGGACTCTGAGCCGCGTACCGTAAGGCTGCGGGCGAAATCCGCCATAGTTGAAGATCCTGGGCCAAGCTTGTCAGCAAATTCGTCCACAATCGATGGAACTGCAGAGGATGGGAAGACTTCCTTGTGGACGGCGCCGAGAGTGCTCGTAGACTTGGCGAGTGCTTCCTTTGCCTGGGCAACCATGGAGTCCAGATCTCCCATAGCATGGTCGAGTGACAGGCTGCCACTCACCATGTCTGCAGGTGGCGGTGCACCAATCGCTCCTTCAAAAATCAAAGAAAGTAGAAAACTCTTAACACAACAGTTAAAAACGACAGAAGAAGAAATGCAAGGGAGATTTTTACTAACTTCCAATGTCCCGGGCGAGGCTTGATAGCCGCTCAGCATACTCTTTTTCGCGCAGCACATCCGAATTCTCAGCAGCGTCCAGCGCTTTCTTCGAATCAACTTGCTGAGTGGTGAGTGCCTCTTGCAGCTCCTTCACCCTATCTTCAGCTGACTTCTTGTCACCTGTGTTGGGTAAGGACAATTCAAAAACTAATAGAATCGAAACATCGAAAAGCACTTTCGAAGTAACAAAGCAAACTTACGGGTGAGCTGCATCAGGTTGGAGCGAAGAGCAGCCCTCTCTTACTCCACCTGGAAGAAAGCCTTCCCCGACTCCACCATATTGCGGAAAAAGGGCTGCAAGGACATACCAAACTTCAGTCGCATAAACTAGTCCTGAACAAAGCAAAGCAAAGGAAAAGCACTTATGTGGGTAATCCGGCTCAGCCTCAGAAGAAACCTTCTTGATACCCGGAGCAGCCGAACCCGAAGCTTCATTCACCTCGCCAGTGTTAATCACGGCGGTCGATTGAGCAACTTTGGGTACAACCTTCGGGACCTCCGGAGTCAAAGGCACCACAACTGGAGGAGTAGGAGCATGCCTAGTCCCGGCGCTAAGGATAAAAAAGAAAACAAGCCTAAGAAAAACATCATAAAAGCTCGAAATTGAGCATGAGTCAAAACCAAACCTTTGTTCCTCCTAGTCCGTGTCAAATTCTTCAAGAACTGGGCCTCCAAACAAGGCATCCCCACTCGACTCTGGAGGAGGCCGAGAATCTAGAGGAGATACGCTCAGAGGAGCGGCTGGAACAGGAGGGACGTACCCGAATTCCTGTCATCTCCTAGCTCTACCTCCTCCGAGTGAGAACTCGAAGTCTCCGATGGGATCAGACGGCGGCGCTTGGGAGCACAAATGCTAGCCTCAGGCTCAGTCGCGGGCACACCCTCCTTCTACGCCTTATTCACCTCTTCTTCTCTTCTGCGGCAGAAGTGTTGGCAGAAGGGATAGGTGACTCGGGCAGCTTGGCCTCTCCCTCTTCTTGCAATGCAACTTCAGGAGTGGGGCCAAACTCAGGAAGAGGAGGAAGAGTGGAAGCAGTCGAGTGCCTCTGCACATAACAGAAGAAACATATACAAAAGAGTGAAATACAAAAAGTTACAGATGCAAACGCTAAAGAGAAGCGAAACCCAAAAATAGCAAAGCACAAAAGTTATTTTAACTTACCTCAGGAAGCAGATTGTCAGGACCATAAGGGGTGGTTGGACATCTGAGGTTGCAGGGGTCTGTCGCCTTGAGCCTGGTGATGGACCTCACATGATTGTCCAACTCATTCTTTGACAGCTCCTCTTGGCTCATATGGATGGCGTCGAGTGGACCTTCATACTGCCACATAGGATGAGCTCGGGAGCGAAGTGGCCACACTCGCAGCTTGACAAAGGTGCCAATCAGGTGGACACCCGTGACAGTGCCGAGCATGTCACCTATTTGACTCAGAAGCGGCGCCGCCTCTGCTTTTTCTTCAGTCGACACAGGATGCTCCCAAGCCTTGGCCTTCAACAGAGGCTTGCGAATCGAAAAGGCAGGAAGTACCTCTTGATCGACTCGGGCATAGAACCACCTGCTTCTCCACCCTTGCGCAGAGTCGACTTGCCTCAGGTTGAAGTAACTGATGTCGTTCCGCACCTGGATCCAAAATCCTCCAACGGGATAGGGACGACCGCCTCCGCAGTTGTGGCGCACAAGGAAGATGGACTTCCACAGTGCCTAGCTTGGGAAAACCCCCAGAAAGCACTCGCACAAAACCATGAAGCAGGCAATGTGCAAAATATCATTTGGGGTGAAATCATGGATTTGCACCCCATAGGCATACATCAAACCACGAACAAAGTCGTGGAGTGGAAGAGAAAAACCACGAGGAAGAAAATCTGCGAAGCACACACGTTGGCACGAGGTCCGGGGAATACCTCCTTGTTGGAGGGAGCGCGGACCGTCAGTTGCTCCTCGGAGGGCAGCAGCCCCTTTTGACGGAGTTGGAGAAGATGTGATTCCTTCATTGTGGACTTCGTCCAGCCTCCAGAAGCCTTCTTGAGGCCGGCGGCGACAGATGCGCCAGCCGCAACCTTCTTCCCCTTCTTCTCGCCCGCATCCGCGGCGGTGGACGCCTGGGTGACAGCAGCACGCTTCGAAGGCTTCATGGTGTGCGCGGTGGATGTTGTGGTGGATGCTTGGAGGTGTAGAAACACTGCGTGCAGCGACAATGGCGATTGGAGCGCAAGGAAGAAGAAGAGATGGAAACAGAGGAAGCAATGGCAAGTAAAAAACTCTGTCGGTAAAAACTTCCCTATTTACCACAAAATCGCAAGCAATCGCAGCCATTCGCGCGAGATCTGCCATACACATGGCAAGCATAGATAGCAACCGTCGCAGGCCACGCCGCCCACTACGCACGTAAAATGAGGAAGTTATCATTACATAGCGAAAATTCCGCCACGTCCGGTCAAATCAAAACTGAAGCGGCGTCCTCTGCGGTCAACAGTGGGGCCACTTTGATATGTCTTGTCAAGATTTTGCACGCACGCCAACAACGTCATGCATAACGTCATCAACAAGGCAACCGTTGGATACAAATATGACACTCGAAAAATCATTCGACTGGCACAAACACATGGCTTTCAGTTTAGACTATCAACTAAGGTAACACAATACACTCGACAGTTTGTCGACTGCAATATAATACTCCCATCGGGAGCGTATCAAAAATTTCTTCGACTAATATATGCAGGATAAAAAGAATTTGAGATTATCCTCCGTTACAAGTAATAAAGCACAATCTCGGAGGCTACTCCCATCGGGAGGGTTGTCGCGCACCCGGTAGATTACAGGCAAAAACAACAGTCGAATGAGACTCGACTCAGTTAACTGAGCAAAACTTAGCATAAAAATCGTATTTCATAAATTCCCGAGTTACGCCAGCCGTAAATATTTTGGATGCTGCATACGCAAATGCAAAGGTAAGACCCGCGACTAGTCAAGCTGGGCTAAGGACCACTCCGGCAGTGTTATCCTTAAACTTTCCGTGTCAGCAGACATGATGAAAAATCCTGACGGACGCGTTGGGTATCAAAGTTAAAACTGCAGAACGATTCAATAAGACCTCAACGACCTGAGTCGAGGCTGACCAGTATGTTCCAGATTCGAGTCCAGGGAGTCGAGTTTTATTGAAGGCTAGTAAGGTTTTGCCCAAATGTGCAGTTAACCGGTCCCGATCCGTCAGGTGAACCGGGCCTACTAAGTCATTATCCCTTAACAATCATAATATCATAATCAACACAGTCGACATAATTATAGCATAAGATACTATACAAAAAGATGTGACGTGCACTATTGAAGTGAGTCCATGTCCGATTTTTCGAGTCAGACAAGCACTCGGGGGCTAATGACGAGGTTATATCCTTCGGGTACCTCACTATGAGGGTACCTGGTGCATGTGATGACTAAAAACCCAATTGTCAACAGCCCAACGAAGCCCACGAAGGGAGGCCCAAGACGAATGATTTCTTCCCAAGTTAGGCATAGTCGGTTATGTTTCCTTATCTGTAAACCTAGTCGGTTACGTACCCGAGACCCAGCCTCCTATATAAAGCTGGGAGGGCGACCGATTGAGGACACGCAATATCAGACCTTTGCCAGGACCTTTGTAGCCCCGATATTCTCATAATCAATACAGACACGCAATACAATGATTCTACTAACACTACGCGTTCTCTACCACATAATCTCAACCCTAGGTCCTTAACCATGGGTATTGCCGAGGACACCCCTCGTCACCTGCACAAGTTTGAACCGCCTCCAAAAGTGGCGAGACAAAAAGCTTGACCATTCGCAGATCGGCTGGGGGACAGGGCTCGAGCTTGGCAGGCAGTGCGATCTCATGTCGATATTCTGTTTTGGAGATGTTGAATGAAATAGTAACTGTTTATCTCGATTCATATTCGAGACTCGACTTTTGCCTCCCGAGTTACATGGAGCTGCTTATTTTGAAAAAAAAAATCAAAATTCACATTTTTTAGTTTCAAAAAATCACGCAAAAATCACAGGTGTAGATAGTTTCGAGACACACACGAGTAAATTTTTTGACTTCAAAATCGTTGTATTTTGGGCTGTGCAAAAAATACAAATTCTGAAAGATTTCAATATTTTGAATCCGGGTATTTAGATCCAGAAATTTGTCTTTTAGATCTAGCCCAGAATATTTTTTATTCAAATTTGGATTGTAAATTTGGTACGATTGTAGATCTGCACATTATCTACATCCGGAATTTTTTTCACGATTTTTGGAAACATAAAAATGTCGATTTCGAAATTTTTAAAAACGAGCTCCATGCAGTTTGGGTTCCAAAAGAGGTTTTCGTTCATATTCCTACTATACAATGAAAAATGCTCCCCTCTATGTCCGGATAGGCAAATTTGTAGTTACATTATGAAACAAACAAAAGAAGCAATCCATAATATTTCCGCAGATTATAGATTCTGATACTACAGTATCACATGACACTTTGATCGTCAGAGAGCACACACAAGAATTCAGCAGAACTACTACATCATCGTTCACCGTGAACTTTGTGCTTCACATCCAAATGATTTCATCGTCATATAGCCGTTCTTCACCTATGCCCTCTGAAATACATGTATACTCGCTGCAAAATAGTAAAATTAAGGATGTCACCTAGCCACGGGAAATATGTATATTCATTAATCGTGTGTGTAATAGCATGATAAAGAAACAACAAAAGCTGATCATTGCAGTATTTGCACAAGATTAGGAAGTAAAGAAACATCCATAATATAATTGTATTCTTATATTTATTCCTTCATCACGATGTCACTAGATGGATATGATGAATGATATGTGCATGCAAGGCAACGACAAATAAGTCATGCAACTGGACTCCGCCACAACCAAGCAAAAATATTTCATGGCAATACAATTATTGAAAGAAATGAGGAGATGAAATGGAGATCAACCTCAAGCACCCAAAGCTCATAAGCGACTCCACCGTGAAGAATACAAATCCAATTAGATAAAGTACCTGCATTACA
Organism: Poa pratensis; assembly: GCA_947311845.1. Lineage (NCBI taxonomy): Eukaryota > Viridiplantae > Streptophyta > Magnoliopsida > Poales > Poaceae > Poa > Poa pratensis. Next base: position 82,542,544 of record CAMZMU010000074.1, read on the forward strand.
AAAATAACAGGAATCAAGGGTTCATAGAGTGTTATAGAACTGAAGTGAGATACGATCTTAGGTAACAACAGTTATGCAGAATAACATACCCCGACGAACATGTCTTCATTAAAAACCTCGATAGCAACAAGAATTCCCCTGAATTCAGGTAAAGAAACTCTACTGAACTACTGCAGCTGGAAACTTTAGTAAGTAATCGGCACTTCACTTATCAAACTTACGTAAGAGTTTTTCCCATGAATATTATTGGTGGAGTAACTGCAGCAATAACGCAGAATCCAACATGCATCTGGTACATAACAAGCCATCATTATGCTCATCTCTCATAAGTGCATTACCACAGGATCAGTGATAGACTGGGAGAAGTGCAGCAGATTCAGATTTTTATATCAAAATTACTAGCATATGAAACATAGCCAAGTGAGTACAACTACCGAGTAAAAGATGAAAAATTGGCCAAAGGTCACCACGCTATCAGTTCTGGCATACAAAAAGCAACATAACTTAGTAACCAAATTGGCATTTGCATGGAGAGTTGCCTCACAAAGAATATTTACTCGGAACTAGTAGGTTCAAAGAAACCTCATGGCCTGGTACAGAGGCCTGTACCATAGTATGTATGAAAGAGGGCATCCAAATATCGCATAGATGATGGCGAGGAGAAAAAGAACAATGTCTGTCGTAAAAAATATTAGAAAAAAATTGACGAGGAAATTGTTTGTCTGGCAATATGTTTATCACCTTCGCTGTGAATCGATTCAACTAAGACAGCAAATACATTCCAACTGAGGCAGACAACAATTCCTGCAAAAAGAGTGGCAGATGAACAAGAGCTGAACCTGATGACACTTTGTTGATTATCTGTGGTGAAAACTATCAGCAATAATCTCACTTAATTGAAGAAAACGGCTGGAAGGGTAAATACCTAGCCAGCTAGCAAATGCGGAATATTGCAACTTCTGAGCATGGATTGGTATTTCGCTTACTATATCATGATGTATGATGGGGAAAAACGTGGCCAGTTTTTCACTTCGATGGTGACACCGGCTGAACAAACAGATGCACTCTTCAGAATTCGGCCAAAACATTCAACCATGATTGAGAGCTAATAATGATCTAGTAGAACTGCCTCTGTTCATTGCATTCTCCCTTTTTATGATATCCTGCAAAGAATAAAACACCTGTGAGAACTAGAGAGCCATTTTTGAGAAATTGGTTAACTTCACATAGTAGTTTTGCTTCTTGTTTTTTGGAAATGTGCAGCAACAGAAATGAACACATAACAGTATGACACTTCAAGATTACAATGTAATGGTGAAAATGTTTCTATAGGATTTGGTATGAAGTGAAAAGGGGATCCGACCTGCTCCCTCCTCTTTAAATCCTCCTCCCATGATAAGAGCTCTTTCTCCCGCTTCTTCAGATCCTACATGAATTTTGGACTTTTCATGAAGTTCACCAAGAAACCATTTTTTTAATACTTCAAGAACAAAACAATGTGATTATGTGACATGAAAGTGAACTGTTTTCTACATACATATAGTGGGATTTCGATGGTGGCGCCATGCTTGCCGCTGCCCCAAACCTCGCTGGGATCCAGGATTTCCTTGCCGGAGCTGGTGCTGACGCTTCTCCTCTCTGAAATACATCACAAATGGTCAAATTGTAGTTGCAAAGACATAAAGAAGCAGTTGATATCATCTTGATACCTTTATACTGAAACAATACTCCGCTTAAACTCAAGCTGACTACTGAACTAATGTACACAGCTTCGAGTAAAAAAGTTAATATACGTCACAAATAATCAAATCAGACAATGGAAAATGAACATGTAAGTTTAATTGCTCGATTTAATTTTTCCTGAAAAAAAAGTGTTTGGCTAAGGCCCGTACAATTGAAAGTCTTCTTTTTTAAAAATCAAATCCGAGAGCCTTTGTACAAGATCATGGGAAGGCATCAATTTTGTGAACCTAAATTGATCTGGACATGAATAACTCAGATGTTTGCAACGGAAATGTCTCGTGAAAACCAAAATAAGGGCAAGAAACGTGTGAAATCCAGAGTACCGTGATAGGATTGATATTCTCGCCTTCGAGCGGATTGGTGCTAGGAGACATTGAGAAAATCCCTAGGCACAAATAAATCTCTGCGTTGGCCTTTGGGATGAGCCAAAACTGTATGCTGCAAATAGAACTGGCCAATTAAAGGAAGTTAGTTATTTTCAGTTAATGGTGGCCGTTTGGCACTTTGGTCCTTGTTAGTGATTGTCGTCCACTACTATCAGATTACGCCCGTGGCTCTGGTATGTTTTACACATATTTCTTCTTGTTTTCCTTCTTGGCAAATGCATGAATCTCAATCAAAACTATTTAGTTCTTGCAGAATTAGGCAAAATTGCTGCATTCAAAATGGGCGGTTAGTTTTTTCTTCTTCTTTTTTAAGCAGTTTAGGACACGCACGTCCTAGACAGTAAGAGATCCTAAAAGGCTTTTCCGTGTACATCTGCTCAATATCTCTGCAATCAACACATGATTGTACAGAAGCACAGAACTATCTGGAACCAAACATCCTTCCAAATCAATTTCATGCTCTCGGTCAAGGGGATGAGCTTCGACTTTGACACAGAAAGTGCGTTGATTCAGGAAATGAGATAAATGGGTTCTATAGAAAACCAATCACCAAAGTTGATTCGCCATTATTATGTCATACAAAGTAGGATGACCGTCAGAGATAGCATTCTGCCATTAAGTGTAATACACAACATACTGGCAGACATTGTTAACCAAATAAGCACGCAGCAACTCCAAATTCCTGGTGTGGTAACCGACAGTATCTTCTCTACTTAGTGATGGTGGTCTTGAACATAGCGAAGGCCGCAGTATTTGCACACAGCAGGTGCATCCAGATCAAGGCAGATATACTCGACTGGATGGCCAAGTGCAGGGTTGTTATCTATGATGAAAATGAAAGTCAGTTTTGCTGAAAATGCATGATCATGAGTATATAAGTATAATCAGCAAGCAACAATGGGGCCAAAGTACGATAATGAGAATGTTTAAAGTTGGCTAGATTTTGATCGATTTCTGTTGCCTACCCCCTTCACAAGCAACAATACGCCCTTCAACCTTTATTGGCGGCACCTCATTGATCAGTTCCATTGGAGATTTCTTGCTTGTGTCCTGGAATAAATTAAAAAGTAACTAATATTAAAACCACTGATTACACAAGTAAGGTAACAGCAAGAGTCAGAACAAACCACTATCTGCAACAAATAAACTCTCATCATAGGTAATTGTGCTACTTAGCAAGTGAATATCAAATGACAAACTCCTAAACTGTGCTAACTCACTGGTATAGTTTGTATGAAGGGTATCGTCAAGGATTTAAGAATCACATAGCTCGATAATTTACTTCCAATGATGACATGCCACAGTTCAAGCAGCATTAGTCTTTACTCTGTTCAACTAGCGACTTCTCATCTTTATTGCTTAACTGGGGTCATTCCCTAGTCCCTACCTACAGTAAAATAAAATCATAAAAGCATCACAATGATACTGATCGTTTCAATTCCACTCAGCAGATGGGCAAAAACATAAGTCATTCTGCCCCATTCCTAAAACTGTCAGCAATGTATGACAAGAATCGCATACATCCAGGCAATACCTCTTACAGGATTTCTAAATTGATCATTGATCAGTATCTGGATTCTATAAATGAAATGGACCATGAAAAATCCATGCATACGCCAAGCATGTTCTATCAACAAGCTTACGCTTATCAATTACCAGCAAACCTAAAGATGAGAGTCATCTGAGACCTCCAGATCTACCAATAAGCAAACAGCGGGGAGCTGAAGCCATCAGCACATAAACCTAGGCCCAGAGACCCCAGATTCGTGTCAACAAAAACCTACTGACCTAAACTAAACGGGGAATACAAAACCAATCGTGCAGCCACGCACCTAAACAGGGGTCCGATCGCCAAAACCACACGCTCGACATATACTTACGCGATCTTTTGCAACGAATTAAGGGGAATCGCACGATAAAGGCGTCACCTCCTACGGGCCTATGAATCTGGCCAGACTGGATCGGAATCTAGGAACTGGAAAGCGGGCATGAGGGCATACCTGCATCCACTTGGCGGTGTGGCTGCCGACGACGGCCGCAGCGCCGACCGCCTTCTCCGTGGCGAGGCCCCGCGTCGTGCCGGCATGGCCGCTGCTGGCTAGGGTTCTGAGGAGCGCCGGGAGCAGCTTCCTCGTCGCGGTCGCCATGGCTGATGATGGGAGCAAGGTGAATTCGGGAGGAAATGGAGACAAAGTTCTTTTTCTGTACTTTGAGCTTACCTCTTGAAGTACCAGGCCCATCAGCCCATCAGATCGGCCCAATCATACAGCCCACATCTCTTGCCCTTCACCAGCAAAACTCCCTAGCAGCTAAAAAAAAAGGAAGGAACGGTTTCATTTTGGATCGTCGGGTGAATTCGGAGTAGCTCTATGGGGGACCTTATCTCTTCCTGAGAGCCCCGTTGAGAGTCGAAGAAAGCCTGGGCCGATCCCGGACCTCCTTCCATGGTGCGGCGGCCGGAGAGGAGTAGGGAGAGGTGCACGGCGGCCTGTATATACTAGGAGTAGTTTTAGGATGAGTTGCTTTGGAGTTTGGTCCTTTATGGCGTGTTGGAGTAGTTCCCTGGTCCGACGAATCTGCGGGTATTTCGTCGGCGTGGTGGAGATCTGTCTTTCTCTTGGCTTCATGGTGGAGAAGAGGAAAGGTGGGGATACGCCGCTGCCTCAATAAGCCCGATGTGGAGGTATGCCGTCATCGTTATCATCTCCGCTTGCCTCCCCTGGTCCGTGGCAGGAACCTAGGGTCTGATGGCGAGCCAATTTCTTCGATGCGGTGTGGGCGTGCCTGTACTGCTCCGGCGAGCTTGAAGGCTGCTCCTGTCGTTCTCTCTTTGGGTGCCATGGTGGCGATGCAGGAGGTCGGCGGGATGGCAGATGGTGAATCGGAGTGGTGCTGGAGTTTAAGAACCTGGTATTGGAGCAACACATCGGCAACCACAGATGGTTGGCCGACATCCATGGCCATGAGTTGGCCCTTCAAGCCGGAGAGATTTCCCGGCGTTATTGCAACCTCCTTTGTGAGGCCCTCGAGACTGGCCGCTGAGGGCGTTGCCGGGACAGAGACAAGTGGTTTTGTCCCCGTCGAAGTCCATGGCTACAGCGTGCTCATCTCTGTGCTCCCCGGTGGAGAAGAAGGAGGACTCAATTGCGTTTCCATATTTTTCAGCGAGGCCTTCCTTACAAATGTCAAGGACCTATATGTAATTTTCCTATTTCATGGGGTTCTTTGTAATCATGTGTACCTCCATCGTTGTTTATAATGAAGGTTCTGCCCCTTTGGGGCGCTCCCTGTTCAAAAAAAAAGCTAAAAAAAGAACACCATCAACTCCCTGGGCTCTTCTAAAAAAACTCCCTGGGCGTTGGCAGCAACAATATTGCCAATACTAGGGGACTAAGCGCGGCTCTGCCGCGCCCGTGGGCTTAAATTTTGAATCGTTCAACCGTAAAGTTGTTGTGAATTAAAAATTTCAAAAATTGTTCAAATTCGGAAATCACCAAGTTTTTGAATAGTTCAGCGCATTTGAATTCCTTTTGGCGTATATGGGAATACAAATTTGTAAGGCACATGGATATTTGATATTTGAATTTTGCTCGTGCATATTTATTTTTATGTGATCCCGTTGACATATTTGTCATTTTTTTCCTGAGAACATGTTTTGAACTGTTGATCTGCATTTTTTAGAATTGTTTTAAAATCGAATGGATAGTTTGGACTATTTTTGAAAAAAAAACTGTGGACATTTGTTAATTTTTTTGGTTTGCATTATTTAGAATGATGTCAAAATCATATTTACAATTATGTAGAATTGTTTCAAGGAAAAAACTGTGGACATTTTTTAGTTCAAGCTCGAATGGATAGTTTGAACTATTTTTCGAAAAAAAACTGTGGACATTTGTTAAATATTTTGGTTTGCATTATTTAGAATCATGTCAAAATCATATATAGAGACTCCGCGCCCGTGGAGTGAATGGAATTTAAATTCGGTAATGTACAAATTTAATTATTACTTAGGTTTGAAGATTAGTGAAATTCAGAGGAGTTCGTGTTTGAAAGTTGTTTAGATCCCGAAAATTGTTAAAGTTGAGAGCACTGATTTATATTAGTTTTTGTATTTATTACTTTTAACTGTATTAGAATTTGTTGCTTTCTGTTTATCCGAATAGTGAACAATTCTCAGTTGTTTTTCTGTAGGCCATATAGTTAATATTCTGTAGTTATCTAAAATCAACAGGTGATTTTACAGAAGATGTATAATTAATATAGAAAGATATAATGTTAATATGCGAGATGATTTTATATAAACTTTATAATTAATATGGAAAGCTATATGTTTGTTGTAATTTTTTTTTTAAAGTTGTGTAAACATGCATATAAATGGGTTAGTTGTAAAGATGTTCTTTTTCTAAAACTTTTGGTATTTTATTTGTATTTTTCTGAGTTGTGCATAGAAAGATATGATTTTTTCAATTTTATTACGTATTTTCTGTAATCAAAAAACACGGCTGACAGGCGAGCCCCGCATGTCAGCCAGACCACGCTGACGTCAGCCCTCGACGTCAGCGGGTGGCGGACGCGGGCGGCGGCGCTCGGCTCGCGGAGCCGCAACGGCGCACGGGCTCGGGCCATGGAGGCGCGTCTCCGGTAGAGCACGCCGAGGCGCATCGAACTGGCGGCGCTGCGCGCCAAATGGTCGCCGGAATCGCTGCCGGCGACCGTTCCCGCGGCGGCGGATAGAAAAAACGCCGGCAACGAACTCCGGCGGAGTGGCGGTGACTGCGGCCGTCCGGGCGCGATTCCTCCGGCGAGGAGGTAGAGGAGAAGGCGGCGGAGCTCTCTGGCTGCTTGGATTCGACCGGGGAGGCTCGTAGCGGCGGCGGCGGCGACCTCGGACGCGCATGGGAGAGAGAGAGGAGGAGGAGTGATTGTGCCGGGTAATTTTGCAAAAACGTCCGTCGGGTTGTGCAAAATTACATAAGGGTCCCTCGACGTGTTAAGTTGTGGACTGCGGGTCGCGGTCTTTTTTTTCCAGATGCTTTTTTGCAAATTAGCCACGGTGACCGGCGGGACGGGCTGCGACCGGGCGGTGACCGAGCGACATGGCGTCCTCCTATTGGTAGATATTCGAGAATGAACAGTAACCGTCCGCTCGGGGCGACGGCTAAGTTGTGGACTGCGGGTCGCGGTCTTTTTTTTTCAGATGCTTTTTTGCAAATTAGCCACGGTGACCGGCTGCGACCGGGCGGTGACCGGGCGACGTAGCGTCCTCCTATTGGTAGATATTCGAGAATGAACAGTAACCGTCCGCTCGGGGCGACGTGGACGAATCTCAGCCGTCGATTACACTGATCGGACGGACAGGGAAGATGGGGAGACGTGGAAGCAGGACTGAAGCCGGATTCTGCGATCCTTTATATATAGTAGGATATAGATTTAAAGTTTTTCTTATATTTTTTTTGTGCTGAAACAGTACTCCAAATATTTTGTGATTTCTTTTAGTACAAATGGATTCGTTATTTGTAAATTGGAACATTGCTTATGTTTTGAAGACAAACGATTCCATTGTTAAGAGGAATGCAAAATATGTTGTAATTATTTATTTTCGAATTGTTAGAATATGTGCGGAGATGTGTTGTCTGGTCTGTTTTTTTTTTGGGAAATTTGATTTTCTATCTGTACTTTTTTGAATAATGATATATAAAGCTGTATCAGTTCTTGCAATTATTATTTTCTGGCGTTTTTGCAAAAAACCGTGTGAGCTTCGGAGAAATTGCAAACAGGTCCCTCGCTGCGTTAAACTGTGGACTGCGGGGCACGGTTCCGTTCTTTCAGTGGTTTTTCTGTAAAAAAAGCCAGGGTGACCGGTGGGAACCGTTGGATCTAGAACGGACGGCTCGGAATCGCTGAGGAAACACGTGGCGCATTGTGATTGGAAGAAAATCATTGAACAGTGCCTCGTGCGCTGAGAAGCCAGCGATTCTGCCGTCTTTTATATATAGTATTATTATGTATCTGTTGCATTTTAGCACCCAACAGTTTCAGGTTACATCACTTTTATGAGTCTTGATCCAGTCCAAGCACAATAAAACAACTCTCCCCTCTTCCTGCAACTCTCTATTCTAAATTAGTACTAGTGGATGCGGATTAGTTGTAGTGGTGTTTTGGCCTCCTCCTTTTTTCTCCTTAGACCTTAACCACGAATCCTAGCATCATGCATGAACCTGAAAACCAGACAAACCCTGCAGCAAAACCACCAAAACATTTCTATCACTTCGTGACCAGATCTTGCCTCAGTTTTCATTTTTATATCTGGTCAAATGGTGATACTGGTCTGGTCAAGCTACCATCTGGCGGCGCACATGACCACGTTCACATGCACGTGTAGAGCGTCTCCTACGAATTTATGGCAAATGGGCCTAGCAGCTGGTCTATAAGGCATGTACAAGGTCTTCCCTTGCCACGTGTGTTCGTTTTTAGAATGGAGTGGAATGGAACGGTTTCATTCCGGCAGAACGGAACCGTTTTATTCTTGTGTTCGGTTTGGACACAAAAAATGTGATGGAACCGTTCCATTCCTGTATTCGGTTTTGGAATGGAGTGAGGATGGAATAGAATGTGATAAGATTAATTATTCCTAAACTTGATTAATTATTTCTAAACTTGATTAATTATTTATAATATTGATTAATTATTCATAAACTTGATTAATTATACCTAAACTTGATTAATTATAAATAACGAGTGATTAGCGAGGCTCGGTTCCATCCTGTTCCACCTCGTCCAGCAGAATTGGCCAGACCGGTGCATTCCGCATATTGGGGGAATATTCCTTTTTGTGGAACCACTCGATTCCATCCCATCCCGGAACCGAACGCAAGAATCATCCCTAGGAACGGAACCGTTCCATTCCATTCCACTCCATCCAAAAACCGAACACACCCTAGAGAAGGCAATAAATAGTAGTAGTACAATGCGTTATCTCTTATATTCATCTTTAGCAATTAATGAGAATTAATTAAATTTTAGAAATAAATTATACTAATAAGGGAGAGCATATGGTACAAAGCACAAAATAGCCTTCTCTTAAAATTAAGATATCATCCCTTAGCTAAGGGAAAGCAACGCTCTCTCTTCATTCTCTTTCCTTCAACTAAGCAAAAATCCGACGTGGCATCTATAAGGAACATCACCGCATTCTACATGCCCTAAGGACGAGAACTTGCCCGTGACAAGATGGTTAGGAGGGTGGTTGTACTTCCAGCCCAGCAGAATTCAAACCCCAAGTTTGACGCTGATGTTTCTCATTTAGGCGGAATATTATTCAGTGGGAGGCAACGTTCCCGTCGACAGCGAGGCGCCCGTGATGACTTCATCAATCTCAAGACCCAACCGCCGGCTCAGTCTGTCGGAGGTGCTCGTAGGGGTAGAATATGCGTGTGTGCGTTCATAAGAGTGAGTGTATGCGTGTATGTGTGAACGTCTGCGCTGTAACGTGTATAAAAAAAAACTGGTCTCTAAGGACAGTTAGTAACTAATTAACTCCAACCGACTGATTTCGCTACTCCAACGCCACCACTTGATCTTCTAACCGTTGGAAGATCACGCACCCTTTACCCGAGAGAATCCCATCTTGATTGGCTCTAGGACAACCAAGCAAGCAAGCAAGAGTCCATCATTTTACTTGGCATCACCGTGGCAGAACCATTTGTTTAATCCCGTGGCCACATGCATACATGCTTGGGGTGCTGGAGCAATCTCACTTTGTGATGCATCAGGCGATATGGCTTATGAACAATCTCCCGTAGTACTACCTCTGTTCGTTCCAAGTTAGTTGACAGATATCTGGCCATGGGCCGGGCCGGGCTTCGGGCCGGGCCTAAAAAAGCCCGATGCCTGGAGGCCTGGCCCGGCCCGACAAAATACTACGTTTCCAAGGCCCAGGCCCGCCCATGGCAAAAGCCCGAAAGCCCGCCCAGCGGCCCGACAAAAATAGCAGCTAAACGGCGGCGCTCCATCGACGGGCGACGGCACGTTGCTGCGGTGGATGAGATGCGGCGCAGGGTCCACGGACCACGGCACGTTGCTCGTCGCTCCGGCCCCGGCGAGCCGCCGGCGGAGATGCGCCTTGTTGCTGCGGCGGCGCTCGGTCGAGGAAGGCGATGCGGCAAGATCCGCTCAGCCGTGATCGTCGCTGCGGCGTGCGGCCACCGCGAGGAAGGAGCTGCCCTGCCGGCGACGCGGTTGGGGGGGAGCGGCGGCCGGGGGCGCGGGGCTATGGCTCGCAGAGAGGACAGAGGAGACTCGAGAGGAGGGAGGGGCGACTGGGCGAGACGGCGAGTGGAGGACGTGCGGCGCTGCGGGTGCGGCTGGTGTGCGACTGTGCGGCGAGTGGAGGACGTGCGGCGGACTGGGCTAGGGTTCCTTCGATTGATGGTTGTTGGGCGCACATGGGCCTTTGTTGCTTGTTGGGCTGAGGGAACGAGGAAGGAAAACGACCAGCATTTTTCGGTCGGGCCAGGCCGGGCCTATTTCCTGGCTAAAATTGAAGCCCAGGCCCGGCCCGACTGACTGCTCGGGCCTCATTTCAAGGCCCAGGCCCGCCCATTGGTTAGGCCCGTCGGGCCCAAGCCCGGTATTTTCGGGCCGGGCCGGGCTTGAGATGGCCAGATATGTGACACACACTTATTTAGAAAAGAATATAGTATCTAAACATTAAACAAGTATAGATATATCTACATTTTAGACAAATTCAATTCAACTAATTTGAAACGGAGTGAGTACTATTGAAGTATTGATAAAATCCATGTGATCATCGATTGATGCTGCTGCTGGTGTGGAACATGCTGCCAGTTCTATCTAGCTTGCTGCCAGGGTGTGGAGCATGCTGCCACTTTTCTGTCTGCCCCAAGCGGTGTTTTAGTTCTATCTAGTTTAGTCTCTGGCTTTGGGTGTTGTGGTCTTGTTTGAAGCAATAGTGCCCAAAGTTTCGGACTTCAATCTCTCTTTAATTTGGTCATGTGTTGTTTTGTAGTTTTACTTCAGAGAACTCGTTGTATTGAACCTATGGTTTCGTTTTCAATAAAAATGGAGCCGGGGGGCGCCCCTGTTTGTCTAAAAAAAATATTGATAAAATCACCGATAAGAGCTTCTCCACTCATGCCCCGGTAGCCCTCCAATAACCGTATTGGAGCGCCGAAAAAATAGTGCCTAGTCTCACGCTAATAGAAGGGTTTTTTCTACGCAGCCCAATATTTGATTCGGCACTACCACCACACCCATGCCGCGACGAGAGTGCATTACGATTGTTAGACATAAACTTTTGTTCTACTATCCCACTTGTTTGCATTTAAAGTTTCCCTGAGGACGTGCCAGTGGCGCGTTGGTTGTGCACGGCAGTGGCCGGCCAACCGCCCAGGTTCGTCTCCCATTTAAAGTTTCCCACACCCCCTCTCTCCTATGTCTCTCTCCCACGTACCACACATCATGCTCACCTTCATCTCCCCTACCTCGGCACGACTGCACACAGTGCTTACTGAGCAGCGGCGACGAGGCCTTGACCAGGTCATCCTAGGATGAGTGTTGTTTATGTTGATCCAAATTCGTATATACTGATAAAGGCCAACTTGTCATGGTCACAGGGGGCGGCAACCCCTTGTGGTACGGTACGGATCGTTTCCGAGTCAGACTGCAACTGACTTAGGGTTTTGACCAGTATAATAGATCTTATAAGATGCATGTTTGCATAAGCCATACATTGTAAACCAACAACGTTTGTAACCTCACCTGATATAGTGAAGTTTTGCTGGTTGGCACCCGTGGTTTTTCTTCCTCCATTGTTGGAGGGGTTTTCCACGTTAAATCCTGTGTCCCCGTTGGTTAGATCTTTCTTCTCTTCATCGTTTTCTTGCTATCGTTTATAATAAGGAGGTGCACCCTTATCGCGGTTACGGCCCGAGAGGCTAAGCCGCTTGGTTGAAACCAGCGTCCGACGACCGAGGGATGCAAAGCCGGTGAAACACGATGCCTATGCCGTCGACCTCCCGCTTGTCTGAGAAGATGTTCGAGTCGTTGTCGCCTTACATGGTTGGAGTTTTTTTTTAAAGTGGATTAGAGAGAAGCACACAAGGATTATCACTTTTTCATCAAATAGTTTCACCTCATTAGCATGTTATTTTGGCTTGTCGTAAATTAACATTAAAATGCATCAGAAAAATTCGACATGTTCTTTCAGATTTCCGTGAGATATGATGACAAGTTTTTGTCTTGATTCCTAAAGTACATAGAGGGACAAAATGACAGTCAGCAAAGTGAAAGGGTGACAAAAAGCCCTTATGCCTCGTTTGGATGTTTGTATTCAGCCTAGACATTGGATATTCGGAGTATTCAGGCCCGAATATCTAGAATGTCGCTGTTTGGATGTCCTTAGCATTCAATCTAGGCTTTCGGGCTCGATATCGAGCGAGGTCGCGCGCAGGCCAAACCCGTCCCGACACAATCTCCAGCTCTACCCTGGACATTGGTAGATATTCGCTCGCGAGAGACTCCTCTCGTACCTGTTCGCTCCCGCAAACAGAGAGCATCGCTCCCCAATCTCCATCCCCACGCACGCGAGACGTAGGGCGCCGGCGGCTCAGGTTCAGGCTCTCTCTGTCCAACGGCCGACGACCGGCGGCGAGCGGCCTCGTCCCGCGACCGGCCGCAGCAACTGTGCCTCCCTGCATCGGTACCAGATAACGGCGAGGGTGACCTACATCTCCGGCGGCCGCGGGCAGGCACGTCGTGGCTGGAGTGCGGGGGAGGCCGTGGGATTTCCGGCGGGCTTGCGGGTGCGGCCGTGCGTCTCCGGCCGGCGGCGGGCTCGGTTCAGGCGGCGGCCTTGGGGGAAGAAACAGGTACAGGAGGATGGGGTGCTATATGCCGAGACAGAACACCAGAAATCTATTTTGCTGCTGCTGGGAATTTCACCAGGGTGAACGACGCTTTCCATGCTGCTGAACATGATTTTGTGCCGCTGGGTATCCTTTTAAGTGACATGAAGTTTCATCTCTGAATCAACTTCAATGACGACCTGCCCATGATTTAGCAGTGCTGGGTGTGGTTTAGCGACGGTCGATCAAAGTCTGTGGACATCGAGCTATCCCCTTTCTGTAACACGAGTGTTTCAATTAAAAAAACAGTATAATGATCAAAAATCTCGAAAAACTACAATTCATCACTTTTATACCATCTAAACAGCATTTGACATTCAATCTCAATATCTAGTCTCGCTCCGAATATCGAACACATCCAAACAGAAATATTGACATTCAATCTCAATATCAATATCCTGAGTATTGGACATTCAACTCAATATAATGTCTAGCCTCTCAATGCAAACATCCAAACGGAGCATTATTTTCGGCCATTGAGATCTCAAAACAAAGTCACGGTATATAAGAGACAAGAGCACAAAATCCGCAATAATATCGTTTGCTTTTCCCTATGTTATATTCACAGTTCAATATAAAGGGTCCAAGTGACAAGAAACAAAGGAAAATAAAGCACTGTTTGTTCTTGATCAAATGATTGCCGAAGGACTGTTTCGGGGAAGTGGAAACAGAAATTGTTACTGAATTTCATGCGAGAGATCCTTCAAAGCTGATTGATGCATTAGTTTACTACGTACGTCTACGTCAAGAAAGCTCAGTCCAACACAGTACAAAATTCTGATGCTCTATACACATATTTATGCAACTTCTGTCTTATGATCTCTATTATACTCTTTTTTGCCAAAATATATATTTTTGACTACACGTGCTATGCAAAATTATGCTTGTAACACTTGCGGGTTTTCCCTTTCTTGCATTCAATGAATAGAGACGATTTAGCTAGTTGGGCCAGTGCTAGTTGGCAATAACTTTGCAAATTCATCTGCCACCAACACACGTCAGCGCCATTTATCTTTTGGTTGCACACGTCGGCGTTACACTGTTGAGGTGGCAGATTCTCTCTGACTCGACGTGCATGGCCCAGTTAATTCATATCTCTCTGCAGAAGTACGTTGCAAGTTGAAGTTGGTGTGTGCGGCACAAAATCCTCCGTCGATTTGAAGGGAAGAGTGCAATACGCACAGAATCCCTCGTTGAAACCAGACATCTGTGTAGGCTAGGGGGTACGTACAAGGACAGAAGTACTTAAAAAATAAAAATAGACTACTACTCTGTTGTACTCATATTCCATTACAGCATCTCTGTAGCAAGCACACAAGGGAATTATTGGAAAATCATCAGCGATTATCCAGGACATGTCTTCCACATGTCGGTTGTTTAGCTACTCCTACTATGCCTGAATTATTATCACGTAGTTTTCCTATTCCCAAATTCCAAATGGAGCTAGTTTGGATTGGAAATTGACAACCGGATAGTCATTTGCTCACTGTACACAGATTGAGAAAGTAGTCGAAAAAATTAGTATAACAACAAAGATGATGACATGAGGAGTGAAGTCAGCCAATAGCAATGGGCACGAGGATCGATTGAAGCTAGCCACTTAGCCAGAGGAGCACAAGCACCTAGAGGCTAGAATCATGGGGGAAAGCCAGGAAACCCTCCCAACACTCGTCAAATCATGGAAACCAAAGTCAAGAAAGGCAATGGTTTATTTGACAGCTTCGGACGGCCTTGGGATGGTTAGTACTAGAGTAGCTGATGCCTAATCTCCCATGATGTGATCCTTGTTCCCAAAAAAAACAGCCTATGCCGATCAACATGTCCTTTCTTTTTTTGTGAACAGAACGTGATTTGGGTTAGGTGGTGATCTGACGCTTGTCGATGTGATTTTCTTTTTGTTCTCATGTGGTTGCTTTATTTTTCTTGTTCTTCATCTAGAGATCCGTGATCGATTGGTAAAACAACGGTGAAGCTAGGCATACAAAAATTACATGCACACAGACATATAAACGGAGATGTCGCGTGTCGGTGCATTCACTGTACCTGTGGCTGTGAGTCTGTGAGGCCGTGAATGATTTCTGAAGTGGTGGCTCGCGTCATCCCAACCGCTCGTTTTTTAACTCTGCGTCTATTCACGGTAGATCCCAGCCGTCCATCTGTCCCAGAGCTGACCGTGTCCACCAGCGGTTCCATGCTGATCTTTTTTTTTTGAAACCAAGGTTCCATGCTGATCGTACTTCCAGGTCGTGTCGTGTGGTCCTAGATATTGCATGGTGTGCCACATACGAACAAGAGTCTCACAAGAAACATCGTCGGGATGCCAGCAGCGAGTACAAACGTCCAATTTTGCACGGCTGCACCAGCACCACTCTTCTCATCAACCATGATCCCATGATCTTGCAATAAATCGGTGCGACCCGCCTTAAAGTTACGTCACCTGCCATTATGACATTATGACAGCATTTGCATGTCATTCGTTTTATTCAACGAGTAAAAGATTTGGCATATTTCCATTAATTAAGCAAAAAGTATACATCTCACCAATTCATTAGCTGGAAATCAACCGAAAACACGAGCAGACACCTAACATGACCGTCGTAAGGATGCACAAAAGCAACCGGATAACCCCGTCCGCATACACCACCGTCGAATCGAGAGATGTCGTCGAGCTTGCCCACATGTGTCATGGTTATCGACGTGAAAGTTACACGTTCATTGGGAACTCCAATAGGAAGGTATGATGAGTGCAGCAGTAAGTTTTTCCTCATTATGAAACCGAGGTTATCGAACCAGTAGGAGATGAAGACACTTTTGAAGGTGTCAACGGCGCCAGAAAAAGTGGTGGTGCGCAGGGAGTGCCCCGGCTATGGTGCCAGAAAAAGTCTGCGTCGAGGGGGAGGTCCTGGCGGTTGACTTGGAACCTGTACACAACACAACCAAAATACTTTGCCCCAACTTAACAATGAGGTTGTCAATCTCACCGGCTTGCTGAAAACAAATGATTAGACGTATAGCGTGGAAAATGATGTTTGCTTGCAGAGAATGAAAGAAAACAGTAATTGCAGTAGGTTGTATTATCAGATGTAAAAGAATGGACCGGGGTCCACAATTCACTAGTGGTGTGTCTCTCCATAATAACTAACATGCTAGGTAAACAAATTACAGCTGGGCAATTGACAATATTGATAAGTGCATAACATGCATGTGCAAGTTGTGGTGTCTACTATGAGATTTATTTGGACATTACGACAAAGTACACAGACCGTTATCCAGCATGCATCTGTGCCTAAATAGTCCACCTTCAGGTTAACATCCGTACCCCTTCCGGTATTAAGTTGCAAGCAACAGACTATTACATTAAGTAAAGTGCATAATGTAAACAACACATTCATCCTTAGACAAAGCATCATTAGGTTACCCCTAGTAGCAACAGCACATCCACAACCTTAGCGGTTGCTGTCACTCCCACAGATTAAATGGAGACTGAACAAACTATCTAGCATAAATACTCCCTCTTGAAGTCACAAGCATCTACTTGGTCAGAGTATCAACAAGTAACGGAGAGCATGCAAGATCATAAAAGACATAGACATAATATTCAGTATTCAACTTGACATAGTATCAATATTCATTGGATCCCAGCAAACACAACATGTAGCATTACAATAAGATGATCTTGATCATGATAGGCAACTCACAAGATCTAAACATGATGGCACAAGACGAGAAGACAACCATCTAGATACTGCTATGGACCCATAGTTCAAAGATGAACTACTCACACATCACTCCGGAGGCAGGCATGGCGATGTAGAGCCCTCCGGTGATGATTCCCCTCTCCGGCAGGGTGCCGGGAAGAGCTTCAGAACCCTCCCGAGTTAGGGCTGACGGCGGCGGCGGCTCTGGAACTTTTCGTGGAATATGACTCGGTTACTTAGGGTTTTCCCGAGGAAGGCAATTTATAGGCGAAGGGGCAACGTCGGTGGAGGCATGTGGGCCCCTCACCACGTCACGGCGCGGCAGCATGTGGGACCGCGCCGCCACGTGGTGAGGGCGGCCCACAGCCCCCCTTCGTCTCTCTTTCGGTCTTCCGTGTACGTGACAGAAAAATAGGAGATTGGGCTTTTGTTTCGTCCAATTCCGAGAATATTTCCAGAACAACTTTTCTGAAACAAAAAACAGCAGAAAACAGGAACTGACACTGTGGTATCTTGTTAATAGGTTAGTCCCAGAAAATGCATAAAAAATGATATAAAGTGTGAATAAAACATGTAGCAATTGGCATAATATAAGCATGGAACATCAGAAATTATAGATACGTTGGAGACGTATCAAGCATTCCCAAGCTTAGTTCTACTCGTCCTCGAGTAGGTAAAACGATAACAACAAAATAATTTCTGAGGAGACATGCTTCATACAATCTTGATCAAATAATATTGCAAGGCTCATGTCATGAATGAAGTGACTCAAGGCAATGGTCTATAGTTTGCTAACAAATGGATAAAGAGTAAATAACTGAATCATATAAGCAAAAACTTTTCATGAATAGTACTTTCAAGACAAGCATCAAAAAGCTTTGCATAAGAGTTAACTCATAAAGCAATAGATTCTAAATAAAGGCATTGAAGCAACACATAGGAAGATTTAAGTTTCAGCAATTGCTTTCAACTTTCAACATGTATATCTTATGGATATTGTCAACACAAAGTAATATAACAAGTGCAATAAGTAAGCATATAAGAATTAATGCACACAAAGTTGACACAAGTGTTTGCTTTTGAGATAGAAAGAAGTAGGTAAACTGACTCAACATAAAGTAAAAGAAAGGCTCTTCGCAGAGGGAAGCAGGGATTAAATCATGTGCTAGAGCTTTTTAGGTTTTTGAAATCATATAGAGAGCATAAAGTAAGTTTTTGAGAGGTGTTTGTTGTTGTCAACGAATGGCAGTGGGCACTCTATCCCCCTTATCACCCAGACTTTCAAGAGCGGCTCCCATGAAGGACGTTATTTCTACCCAAAGGTAGATCATCCCTCTTCTCTTTTGTTTACACATGCATATTTATAAATTGGTATGACACTCCTCCCAACCTTTGCTTACACAAGCCATGGCTAACCGAATCCTCGGGTGCCTTCCAACAATCACATACCATGGAGGAGTGCCTATTTGATAAAGTTTAACATTTTGGAAATTGCTTTTGATAAATCATTGGCAAACATGTGAAGAGAATTAACAGTTATAGTTGTAATTAATTGGGACTTGATGACGTGAAAGACACATGCTCGTTGGGAACCACAAGAGGAAGGTATGATGAGTGCAGCAGCAAGTTTTCCCTCAATATGAAACCAAGGTTTAATCGAACCAGTAGGAAATCGACGTTGCTCTGAAGGTGTTGGTGGAGGAATGTAGTGCGGCGCAACACCAGAGATACCGGTGCCAACGTGGAACCTGCACAACACAATCAAACTATTTTGTCCCAACAAAACAGTGAGGTTGTCAATCTCACCGGCTTGCTGAAAACAAAGGATTAAGCGTATAGTGTGGAAAATGATGTTTGTTTGCAGAGAATGTAAAATAACAATGATTGCAGTAGATTGTATTTCAGATGCAAAAGAATGGGCCGGGGTCCACAGTTCACTAGTGCTGTCTCTCCATAATAAAATACTAACATGTTGGGTAAAAAATTACAGTTGGGAAATTGACAAATAGAGAGGGCATAACAATGCACATACATATCATGATGATCACTATGAGATTTATTTGGGCATTACGACAAAGTACACAGACCGCCATCCAGCATGCATCTGTGTCTAAATAGTCCACCTTTAGGTTAGCATCTACACCCCTTCCAGTATTAAGTTGCAAGCAACAGACAATTGTATTAAGTATGGTGCATAATGTAAACAACACTAATATCCTTAGACAAAGCATTGTTGTTTTACCCCTAGTAGCAACAACACATTCACAACCTTAGAACTTTCTGTCACTGTCCCAGATTAAATGGAGGCATGAACCCACTATCTAGCATAAATACTCCCTCTTGCAGTTACAAGCATAAACTTGGCCAAAGCCTACACTAATAACGGAGAGCATGCAAGATCATAAACAACACATATATGATAGATCAATAATCAACTTGACATAGTATTCAATATCCATCGGATCCCAACAAACACAACATGTAGCATTATAATAAGATGATCATGATAGCCAGCTCACAAGATCTAAACATGATGGCACAAAAGGAGAAGACAACCATCTAGCTACTGCTATGGACCCGTAGTCCAGGGATGAACTACTCACGCATCACCCCGGAGGCAGGCATGGTGATGTAGAGCCCTCCGGTGATGATTCCCCTCTCCGGCAGGGTGCCGGAGGAGAACTTCTGAACCCCCCGAGTTAGGGTTGACGGCGGCGGCAGCGGATGTTTTCTGGAATAATGGCTCGGTGTTTTAGGGTTTTCACGTCTGGAGGAATAAATAGGCGAAGGGGCGACGTCGGGGGAGCCACGAGGCGTGCTCCCCATAGGCTGGCGCGGCAGGGGGCCCACTCGCGCCGCCATGTGGGGACGCCGCCCTGCTGCCCCCCTTCGTCTCCTCTTCGGACTTCTGGAACGTGTCGGGAAAAATAGGCATCTGGGATTTTGTTTCGTCCGATTCCGAGAATATTTACAGAACAACTTTTCTGAAACCAAAAACAGCAGAAAACAGGAACTGACACTGTGGCATCTTGTTAATAGGTTAGTCACAGAAAATGCATAAAAATGCTATGAAGTGTGAATAAAACATGTAGCTATTGGTATAAAACTAGCATGGAACATAAGAAATTATAGATACGTTGGAGACGTATCAAGCATCCCCAAGCTTAGTTCTACTCGTCCTCGAGTAGGTAAACGATAACAACAATAATTTCTGAAATGACATGCTACCAACATAATCTTGATCAATAATATTGTAAAGCATATGAGCTGAGATCAAATCATTCAAAGCAAAAGTCTATAATTGATATAAGAGACAACAAAACAAGTTAGTTAAACAAGCTAAAAGGTTTCATGAATGATTGCTTTAAAGACATGAAACCGTACAAGGTTCATTAAAGATGTGTTAAGTATCCAATGTAGGAGTTCTATCCTTCAATTCCAAGCATCAAGTAATCTTTCACAACATAGAAGGATTCAGCCAAGTAAAAATAAACATGAAAATCATGAATCAACTGTTTCGAAGTCTACTCAACCGGTGAGCGTAAGCATTTGGTATTGGCACCAGGATGTTATGGCTAAAAGAACATTAATGGGGGTTTGGAAGCTATGTAAGGAGTAGTGATTGCCATGCAACGGATGCACATAGAGCTATAAGTGTATGAAAGCTCTCCAATGGAACTAGTGGGGGTGCATCCAACTTGGTTGCTCATGAAGACCTAGAGCATTTGAGGAAGCTCATCATTGGAATATACAACCCAAGTTCTATAGTGTAAATTCCCCACATAGTTATACTAGTAAAACATGAAAACTCTCTCACATGGAGTATAGGTGCTAAACATGAGCACAAATGATGACTATGAATAATGCAGGTGCTTCAACATGAGCACAAGTGTGGATAAAGGATAGTAATGTTGCCCCTTTTTCTTTATTCTTTTTTTTCTTTTTTTCTTTTTTTTCCTTTTTCTATTTCTCTTTTCGATGGCCTCCATGGCTCTTTTCACATTCAGGGGCAACACTCTAATATGACAACACACTTTTTGTTACAAATAACTCACAACGACCTAAAACATGATGTAAACTGTATGCCTCTGCCAGTGTAGCAGGATATGCAATGATCTAGCGTAACATGGGTAAACCGCACATCAGCTGTATAGAATCATGCAAAGCAATATGTATATGATGAATGACAGCAAGTCATGTAATGTAAGATGGAAGTTGCATGGCAATATATCTCGGAACAGCTATGGAAATGTTGTAGTAGGTAGGTATGGTGGCTGTTTTGAGGAAGATGTATGGGTTTATGTGTAGGAGAACGAGTGAAAGTTCTCCCACGGGTTTGGATGTACTGGCGAAGTTTGCACAACTCTCAATGTGAGCAGAAGGCAATGCACAACACCGAAGAGGCTAGCAAATATGGATGATGGAAGTGCCAAAAACCGTAGCTCAACATTAGTCAAAAAGAACTCACAAGCTTATTGCAAACATCTAGCAGGTTCAACATTAAGAACATGATTAAAGTTTACTCCAAGAAGGGCCGTTCACGGCGGCACAAGTACCCCGTTAGATCCCTTGACCTTCAGCACAACTTAGTTATTACGAATCACTTTTAGACATGGAAAGCTATCAAGTCCATCTACACCTTCAACAATTTAAATAGAGTTTGTAGTACGGTACAGACCTAAAGACAACTATCCACTAATAATTTTAACTTAATTAACCAGCAAGCTTTACCATCTAAATACCTCAAAACATTTGCAAAGAATCAAATCATAAAAGTTCAATGATCTACAAGACTATGCAAGTCATTACTATACCACTACCACATGCAACATTTTTTGAACCAACACATCAACCAAGCAACTAAACAAAAACTCTCCAAATGATTTACAAATGAAACAAGAGAGTACTACTCCACAAGAATTATGTAACATTCTAAGTTTTCCAAGAATTTGAAAAAATCAGAAAAATTAAAAACTTTTTGAAAACTATATGTATTTTGATTTGAAAAGAAAAATCATGCATGCATTCATCATCTTCTTGCATTGTTTGCATTTGAAAATTTCAAAAGTTGGAATATTATTTCCACTTGAAAACATATCTAAGAAAATATATAAAAAGGACAATTTATGTCCTATATATTATTTTGGACTTTATGGTGTTATTTGTTATGTCTAATTTTTGGTTGTGATTTGATTGTACTTATTTAGAAAATAAGTTATTTTCAAATAATTACATTTGTGGTGTTTTACTGATTTTTATTTAAACCGCAAATGATTTTATTCAAAGCCCTAGTTTAAATTTGACATAAAGTGTCAATTAAGCAATTATGAAATATATATATTTTTTTCAAATTTTGAAAGTGTTGGAAAATATTATATTTGGTGTTTCATTTGTGTTTGAAGTTACAAACAAAATATATTTTACAAACCTGTGGCCAGAACCTATGTTCACTAGGCTCTAATTATGTATTTTGGTTTTACCAAATGTATTACCTTTTTATCGATCTATTTTGGAGCTAAGCACTCAAAAAAAAAACGAAATAGCTAACCAACTAAGCTACGTACCTAAAAGCTAGCAGCCATCGCTCCTACAAAAAAAAACAAACAAATAGAAAATCGGTTTATGCCTCACGTACGAGCACAACCTAGCTCGACCCAACTAGCAGGGCACACCAGCGCGGCCTCTTTTCCTTTTCTTTTTCTTTTTTCTTCCATCCTCGTCTTCAACCTCGCATGCACATCATAATTTTTCTAAGTGTTGCATTTATGATTGTATGTTTATTTGTGGTTTGTTTGACTTGTTAGAAATTCTGGAGAGAGACGAAAGTGGTTGCAACTGCTACTACTACACTACTGTTTGCCAAGGCAAGTGGCACACCCCCATGAAATTTCCTAAGTATTTTTATATGCATTATTTAGTGTATTTCTTTATATGCATGTGTTGGATAGTATTATTGATAGATGCTAAACCCACCATACCTTTACACTAGTTGTGTCTAGAACCCCTGTGAAAACTTAGTAGATTATTTGATGCTATGCAAATGTGTTTTCTTTAAAGTTTAATTCTACTAAGTAATTTATCACCTGGGTGGACTTGGTTTTGAAAAGATGATGGAAAGGTTGAGTGTCATCTCTTAGGGGTGACCTCTAAGGGATGGTCACTTGTGGTTGCCACCCAGGGTATTAAAGGGACCAATGTTTCTCTAAGTGAAGTTGCTTACCGTGCAGCCACTAGTCATATAAGCTCTGGCTAGATGGATTAAGTTGCGTGGACTCGTCCCGACTTGACAGGTGGTGGTAGAATGGTTAGAATGGGAGCGCGTCAAGTCAGTATGGGATGGGAAAATGCTTCTGAAAAGTCTCGTCTCAACTCTCTCCTTTTCCTTAGCACAATTTGAGTGCTTGAGGATAGTTTGGGTTTGTTGGGTTTAATGGTGAAAGTGCACAACCTCTGCAGAGTTTAAAAACTAAGTACTTAGCCGTGTCCCCGGTTACGGACAATTCAAGCAGCTGATCAAGGATGTCAATGGAGGCTCCCAACATCTTATTTCTCTAAGTAAAACTTGTTGGGTGAACAAGGGTAGACGAGATTATGGACTTCATGCCATATTGTCTCAAACATTTGAAGAAAATGTTTTACAAAGTGTTAGACAAAATTGGCTTTTATGCAAAATAGCCTTGAACTCCACCAGCCAAATATGCATACAGGCAATAGAGTTATTCCATTAAGTGTCCACATAGTGTCACTTGCCAGATCCATTTTTAATGGTATCTGACCCACTCTGTTGCAAAATTTTATTTTGTTGCAGATTGTTCTGATGACGAGTGAGTTTCGTTAAGGTTTCGAGTCTGCAACCAACATGTTTTCGCCTGTGGCACATGCAAAGGATGAGGACTCCATGAAGATTATTTTTCCGCTGCTTTACTCTTTCAAGCTAGCTATATGCTATGCAAGTTGTAACGAATATTTTACCAAGTCTGGATCATTCGATGTAATAATGATACTTTGTTGTGATACTACATCTTAAACTGTGTGTGCAAATGAAACGATCCAGGGGTTTGCACTATACACAGGTACCTTGCCATATTTTAAGTGCAGGTATGTTACAGATGGTATCAGAGCACTGTGTTGCCTGTAGGTTCGAAACCCTAAGTCTGGTTAGAAATAAGAAAGCCCATAGGACAAAATCTATTTGCTCTTTGTCTAAAACTTTTTGATATCATTCTTTTAATTTCTTAACTATTCGCGTTCTAAATGCCTTCTCTTATTTATAGATGTCCCGCCTCCTGGAATCACTCAAAAAAGGTCCAGCAATGACCATGACCTTGGAATGTGAGACTGATTTTCCAAAAGCTTTGAAGGACCTCATGTTGAGCATGGGACTTGAAGGAGCAGCAGTCTACAAAGGATTTCCTTTCGTGGGTAAAGGTCAAGAGTACTGGTGGGTGCAACTCCATCTATACAAGAACAAAGACGATGACCACAAGACCAAAGGTTGCTACATGTTCACAAACCCAATAATTCGAACATCATTCTTTGATTCAGCAAGAAGTG
Organism: Poa pratensis; assembly: GCA_947311845.1. Classification (NCBI taxonomy): domain Eukaryota; kingdom Viridiplantae; phylum Streptophyta; class Magnoliopsida; order Poales; family Poaceae; genus Poa; species Poa pratensis. Next base: position 82,566,850 of record CAMZMU010000074.1, read on the forward strand.
CAGCATGGGAGGCCATTGAGAACCTTGGAAGAAGACTTCGATTTAGACTCCACAACACTCAGAAATACCTTGATGAACTCAAGGGAATAGAGGAGGAACTCGATGCACTCAAGAAGGAGATAGAATAGACCCCCTTATGTATTAGAATAAAGAAACCATGTTGATGTATTGACCTATCAAATTGTGGTATGGCGGTACTATCAAATTGTTTCCCCATATCCTAGGTGTACTTCGATAAAAAAACGACTAGTTTGGTTATCTCAAAAGTTTGTGCGTTGTTATCATGTGTGGTTGTTTGTGTCAAATTGCTTGTATGGGTAGGAATATTTCTCTTAGATCTGTCTATCTTTACTCATCTATGCTAAACCCAAACAAATGCCGCGCCAAAGCACCAACGATGATGAGATGAAAAATGCAATTCAACTTTTAGAAGCTCAGAATCAGTTGATGCAACTCATGGCCCAGAATCAAGTCAACAACCACAACAAAGATATACCCCAGGGAATGCAACAACTGTTGAACAACCAAACCCACATTGTGCAGATGATGTGTCACAACATGGCCAATAATAAGGTCAACTCACCACAGATTGACATTTGTAACAAGGAGTTCAAAGGAAGTACTTTGACAAAACCTCACGCCTGCAAAATGTGTGGAGAAATAGGACACACTTCCAAGGAATGTCATGAAGAATGGCCCCATGGTGTCTCAATCTATCCAACCAACGGATGCCTTTCAACCATGGTTACTTGCTTCTTGTGTGAGGCAACAAATCATGTCCCAACCCAATGTCAACTCTACCCCATAGTGCAAGAAGTCAGCCAACAAGCCAAAGAGGGAATGCAACAAATTCTCAAGAGGTCCTTGGAGCACAAGAACAAGAGAAGGAACACAAGCGAGATACTAGCCATATAACATGTTTCACATGTCGGGAAAATGGACACTACACATGGGGTTGCGCAGAGAAGAAGGATGGTGATAGAGTCACGCCAAAACAGTATCAAAAGAGACTTACCTTTCCTGCTAAGAAGGAGGATGAAGCCAGACTCCAAACTCATCCTCACACACCCAAAGTCACCACCAAGTGTTGCTATTCATGTGAAGAAGAAGGTCATTTTTCCCGAGATTGCCCCATCAAGCGAACCAAATCGTCAGCCTTTGCAATAAATTATGATAGACAAGAGATAGAAGACCTTCTGGCACTGGAGAAACCTAAAAAGAAGAAAAGACTGGGTATCTATAAGCACCAATCTGAACTTTCTTTCAAGAATCACTTTGTTCAGGATGTGATCCATGGGATTAAACATGGGAATCACCATAGTGCAGGAAGTCACCACAAGCATCATGATCACAATGGTGGATTCAAGGGAAGCAATGGAGGCTACAACGGAAATGGACATGCTGGCCCAAATCCAAAACTCAAGAAAGATATCAGCAAAGTGCTTTGCTTTAAGTGCAATAATAAGGGCCATTATGCCAATAAGTGCCCGGAAAATAAACTCCAGAACAACCCCCCTAGAAAGACATCAGCAAGGTGATGTGCTTCAAATGCAAGAACAAGGGGCATTACGCAAATGATTGCCCAACAAAGAAGAAGGCCGAAGAAGCTGCCAAGTCAAAGCCTTTTGATAAAGGACATGTGAACCGCATCAATGTGGAAGATGTGTTTGAGGAACCTATCTTGGTGAACGGTACGTTCTCAATCCAGTTTGCACCTTGAAGTTTGACTGCCAACGTAGATCTCTTTTAAGGGTGGTAGCCCACCGAGACATCCTCGTCATAACCTTTTGCTAGCCTTCCCGAATCTCGGGGACGAGATTCCTTTTAAGGGTGGTAGTCTGTAACATTCTAAGTTTTCCAAGAATTTGAAAAAATCAGAAAAATTAAAAACTTTTTGAAAACTATATGTATTTTGATTTGAAAAGAAAAATCATGCATGCATTCATCATCTTCTTGCATTGTTTGCATTTGAAAATTTCAAAAGTTGGAATATTATTTCCACTTGAAAACATATCTAAGAAAATATATAAAAAGGACAATTTATGTCCTATATATTATTTTGGACTTTATGGTGTTATTTGTTATGTCCAATTTTTGGTTGTGATTTGATTGTACTTATTTAGAAAATAAGTTATTTTCAAATAATTACATTTGTGGTGTTTTACTGATTTTTATTTAAACCGCAAATGATTTTATTCAAAGCCCTAGTTTAAATTTGACATAAAGTGTCAATTAAGCAATTATGAAATATATATATTTTTTTCAAATTTTGAAAGTGTTGGAAAATATTATATTTGGTGTTTCATTTGTGTTTGAAGTTACAAACAAAATATATTTTACAAACCTGTGGCCAGAACCTATGTTCACTAGGCTCTAATTATGTATTTTGGTTTTACCAAATGTATTACCTTTTTATCGATCTATTTTGGAGCTAAGCACTCAAAAAAAAAACGAAATAGCTAACCAACTAAGCTACGTACCTAAAAGCTAGCAGCCATCGCTCCTACAAAAAAAAACAAACAAATAGAAAATCGGTTTATGCCTCACGTACGAGCACAACCTAGCTCGACCCAACTAGCAGGGCACACCAGCGCGGCCTCTTTTCCTTTTCTTTTTCTTTTTTCTTCCATCCTCGTCTTCAACCTCGCATGCACATCATAATTTTTCTAAGTGTTGCATTTATGATTGTATGTTTATTTGTGGTTTGTTTGACTTGTTAGAAATTCTGGAGAGAGACGAAAGTGGTTGCAACTGCTACTACTACACTACTGTTTGCCAAGGCAAGTGGCACACCCCCATGAAATTTCCTAAGTATTTTTATATGCATTATTTAGTGTATTTCTTTATATGCATGTGTTGGATAGTATTATTGATAGATGCTAAACCCACCATACCTTTACACTAGTTGTGTCTAGAACCCCTGTGAAAACTTAGTAGATTATTTGATGCTATGCAAATGTGTTTTCTTTAAAGTTTAATTCTACTAAGTAATTTATCACCTGGGTGGACTTGGTTTTGAAAAGATGATGGAAAGGTTGAGTGTCATCTCTTAGGGGTGACCTCTAAGGGATGGTCACTTGTGGTTGCCACCCAGGGTATTAAAGGGACCAATGTTTCTCTAAGTGAAGTTGCTTACCGTGCAGCCACTAGTCATATAAGCTCTGGCTAGATGGATTAAGTTGCGTGGACTCGTCCCGACTTGACAGGTGGTGGTAGAATGGTTAGAATGGGAGCGCGTCAAGTCAGTATGGGATGGGAAAATGCTTCTGAAAAGTCTCGTCTCAACTCTCTCCTTTTCCTTAGCACAATTTGAGTGCTTGAGGATAGTTTGGGTTTGTTGGGTTTAATGGTGAAAGTGCACAACCTCTGCAGAGTTTAAAAACTAAGTACTTAGCCGTGTCCCCGGTTACGGACAATTCAAGCAGCTGATCAAGGATGTCAATGGAGGCTCCCAACATCTTATTTCTCTAAGTAAAACTTGTTGGGTGAACAAGGGTAGACGAGATTATGGACTTCATGCCATATTGTCTCAAACATTTGAAGAAAATGTTTTACAAAGTGTTAGACAAAATTGGCTTTTATGCAAAATAGCCTTGAACTCCACCAGCCAAATATGCATACAGGCAATAGAGTTATTCCATTAAGTGTCCACATAGTGTCACTTGCCAGATCCATTTTTAATGGTATCTGACCCACTCTGTTGCAAAATTTTATTTTGTTGCAGATTGTTCTGATGACGAGTGAGTTTCGTTAAGGTTTCGAGTCTGCAACCAACATGTTTTCGCCTGTGGCACATGCAAAGGATGAGGACTCCATGAAGATTATTTTTCCGCTGCTTTACTCTTTCAAGCTAGCTATATGCTATGCAAGTTGTAACGAATATTTTACCAAGTCTGGATCATTCGATGTAATAATGATACTTTGTTGTGATACTACATCTTAAACTGTGTGTGCAAATGAAACGATCCAGGGGTTTGCACTATACACAGGTACCTTGCCATATTTTAAGTGCAGGTATGTTACAGATGGTATCAGAGCACTGTGTTGCCTGTAGGTTCGAAACCCTAAGTCTGGTTAGAAATAAGAAAGCCCATAGGACAAAATCTATTTGCTCTTTGTCTAAAACTTTTTGATATCATTCTTTTAATTTCTTAACTATTCGCGTTCTAAATGCCTTCTCTTATTTATAGATGTCCCGCCTCCTGGAATCACTCAAAAAAGGTCCAGCAATGACCATGACCTTGGAATGTGAGACTGATTTTCCAAAAGCTTTGAAGGACCTCATGTTGAGCATGGGACTTGAAGGAGCAGCAGTCTACAAAGGATTTCCTTTCGTGGGTAAAGGTCAAGAGTACTGGTGGGTGCAACTCCATCTATACAAGAACAAAGACGATGACCACAAGACCAAAGGTTGCTACATGTTCACAAACCCAATAATTCGAACATCATTCTTTGATTCAGCAAGAAGTGCAGCATGGGAGGCCATTGAGAACCTTGGAAGAAGACTTCGATTTAGACTCCACAACACTCAGAAATACCTTGATGAACTCAAGGGAATAGAGGAGGAACTCGATGCACTCAAGAAGGAGATAGAATAGACCCCCTTATGTATTAGAATAAAGAAACCATGTTGATGTATTGACCTATCAAATTGTGGTATGGCGGTACTATCAAATTGTTTCCCCATATCCTAGGTGTACTTCGATAAAAAAACGACTAGTTTGGTTATCTCAAAAGTTTGTGCGTTGTTATCATGTGTGGTTGTTTGTGTCAAATTGCTTGTATGGGTAGGAATATTTCTCTTAGATCTGTCTATCTTTACTCATCTATGCTAAACCCAAACAAATGCCGCGCCAAAGCACCAACGATGATGAGATGAAAAATGCAATTCAACTTTTAGAAGCTCAGAATCAGTTGATGCAACTCATGGCCCAGAATCAAGTCAACAACCACAACAAAGATATACCCCAGGGAATGCAACAACTGTTGAACAACCAAACCCACATTGTGCAGATGATGTGTCACAACATGGCCAATAATAAGGTCAACTCACCACAGATTGACATTTGTAACAAGGAGTTCAAAGGAAGTACTTTGACAAAACCTCACGCCTGCAAAATGTGTGGAGAAATAGGACACACTTCCAAGGAATGTCATGAAGAATGGCCCCATGGTGTCTCAATCTATCCAACCAACGGATGCCTTTCAACCATGGTTACTTGCTTCTTGTGTGAGGCAACAAATCATGTCCCAACCCAATGTCAACTCTACCCCATAGTGCAAGAAGTCAGCCAACAAGCCAAAGAGGGAATGCAACAAATTCTCAAGAGGTCCTTGGAGCACAAGAACAAGAGAAGGAACACAAGCGAGATACTAGCCATATAACATGTTTCACATGTCGGGAAAATGGACACTACACATGGGGTTGCGCAGAGAAGAAGGATGGTGATAGAGTCACGCCAAAACAGTATCAAAAGAGACTTACCTTTCCTGCTAAGAAGGAGGATGAAGCCAGACTCCAAACTCATCCTCACACACCCAAAGTCACCACCAAGTGTTGCTATTCATGTGAAGAAGAAGGTCATTTTTCCCGAGATTGCCCCATCAAGCGAACCAAATCGTCAGCCTTTGCAATAAATTATGATAGACAAGAGATAGAAGACCTTCTGGCACTGGAGAAACCTAAAAAGAAGAAAAGACTGGGTATCTATAAGCACCAATCTGAACTTTCTTTCAAGAATCACTTTGTTCAGGATGTGATCCATGGGATTAAACATGGGAATCACCATAGTGCAGGAAGTCACCACAAGCATCATGATCACAATGGTGGATTCAAGGGAAGCAATGGAGGCTACAACGGAAATGGACATGCTGGCCCAAATCCAAAACTCAAGAAAGATATCAGCAAAGTGCTTTGCTTTAAGTGCAATAATAAGGGCCATTATGCCAATAAGTGCCCGGAAAATAAACTCCAGAACAACCCCCCTAGAAAGACATCAGCAAGGTGATGTGCTTCAAATGCAAGAACAAGGGGCATTACGCAAATGATTGCCCAACAAAGAAGAAGGCCGAAGAAGCTGCCAAGTCAAAGCCTTTTGATAAAGGACATGTGAACCGCATCAATGTGGAAGATGTGTTTGAGGAACCTATCTTGGTGAACGGTACGTTCTCAATCCAGTTTGCACCTTGAAGTTTGACTGCCAACGTAGATCTCTTTTAAGGGTGGTAGCCCACCGAGACATCCTCGTCATAACCTTTTGCTAGCCTTCCCGAATCTCGGGGACGAGATTCCTTTTAAGGGTGGTAGTCTGTAACATTCTAAGTTTTCCAAGAATTTGAAAAAATCAGAAAAATTAAAAACTTTTTGAAAACTATATGTATTTTGATTTGAAAAGAAAAATCATGCATGCATTCATCATCTTCTTGCATTGTTTGCATTTGAAAATTTCAAAAGTTGGAATATTATTTCCACTTGAAAACATATCTAAGAAAATATATAAAAAGGACAATTTATGTCCTATATATTATTTTGGACTTTATGGTGTTATTTGTTATGTCCAATTTTTGGTTGTGATTTGATTGTACTTATTTAGAAAATAAGTTATTTTCAAATAATTACATTTGTGGTGTTTTACTGATTTTTATTTAAACCGCAAATGATTTTATTCAAAGCCCTAGTTTAAATTTGACATAAAGTGTCAATTAAGCAATTATGAAATATATATATTTTTTTCAAATTTTGAAAGTGTTGGAAAATATTATATTTGGTGTTTCATTTGTGTTTGAAGTTACAAACAAAATATATTTTACAAACCTGTGGCCAGAACCTATGTTCACTAGGCTCTAATTATGTATTTTGGTTTTACCAAATGTATTACCTTTTTATCGATCTATTTTGGAGCTAAGCACTCAAAAAAAAAACGAAATAGCTAACCAACTAAGCTACGTACCTAAAAGCTAGCAGCCATCGCTCCTACAAAAAAAAACAAACAAATAGAAAATCGGTTTATGCCTCACGTACGAGCACAACCTAGCTCGACCCAACTAGCAGGGCACACCAGCGCGGCCTCTTTTCCTTTTCTTTTTCTTTTTTCTTCCATCCTCGTCTTCAACCTCGCATGCACATCATAATTTTTCTAAGTGTTGCATTTATGATTGTATGTTTATTTGTGGTTTGTTTGACTTGTTAGAAATTCTGGAGAGAGACGAAAGTGGTTGCAACTGCTACTACTACACTACTGTTTGCCAAGGCAAGTGGCACACCCCCATGAAATTTCCTAAGTATTTTTATATGCATTATTTAGTGTATTTCTTTATATGCATGTGTTGGATAGTATTATTGATAGATGCTAAACCCACCATACCTTTACACTAGTTGTGTCTAGAACCCCTGTGAAAACTTAGTAGATTATTTGATGCTATGCAAATGTGTTTTCTTTAAAGTTTAATTCTACTAAGTAATTTATCACCTGGGTGGACTTGGTTTTGAAAAGATGATGGAAAGGTTGAGTGTCATCTCTTAGGGGTGACCTCTAAGGGATGGTCACTTGTGGTTGCCACCCAGGGTATTAAAGGGACCAATGTTTCTCTAAGTGAAGTTGCTTACCGTGCAGCCACTAGTCATATAAGCTCTGGCTAGATGGATTAAGTTGCGTGGACTCGTCCCGACTTGACAGGTGGTGGTAGAATGGTTAGAATGGGAGCGCGTCAAGTCAGTATGGGATGGGAAAATGCTTCTGAAAAGTCTCGTCTCAACTCTCTCCTTTTCCTTAGCACAATTTGAGTGCTTGAGGATAGTTTGGGTTTGTTGGGTTTAATGGTGAAAGTGCACAACCTCTGCAGAGTTTAAAAACTAAGTACTTAGCCGTGTCCCCGGTTACGGACAATTCAAGCAGCTGATCAAGGATGTCAATGGAGGCTCCCAACATCTTATTTCTCTAAGTAAAACTTGTTGGGTGAACAAGGGTAGACGAGATTATGGACTTCATGCCATATTGTCTCAAACATTTGAAGAAAATGTTTTACAAAGTGTTAGACAAAATTGGCTTTTATGCAAAATAGCCTTGAACTCCACCAGCCAAATATGCATACAGGCAATAGAGTTATTCCATTAAGTGTCCACATAGTGTCACTTGCCAGATCCATTTTTAATGGTATCTGACCCACTCTGTTGCAAAATTTTATTTTGTTGCAGATTGTTCTGATGACGAGTGAGTTTCGTTAAGGTTTCGAGTCTGCAACCAACATGTTTTCGCCTGTGGCACATGCAAAGGATGAGGACTCCATGAAGATTATTTTTCCGCTGCTTTACTCTTTCAAGCTAGCTATATGCTATGCAAGTTGTAACGAATATTTTACCAAGTCTGGATCATTCGATGTAATAATGATACTTTGTTGTGATACTACATCTTAAACTGTGTGTGCAAATGAAACGATCCAGGGGTTTGCACTATACACAGGTACCTTGCCATATTTTAAGTGCAGGTATGTTACAGATGGTATCAGAGCACTGTGTTGCCTGTAGGTTCGAAACCCTAAGTCTGGTTAGAAATAAGAAAGCCCATAGGACAAAATCTATTTGCTCTTTGTCTAAAACTTTTTGATATCATTCTTTTAATTTCTTAACTATTCGCGTTCTAAATGCCTTCTCTTATTTATAGATGTCCCGCCTCCTGGAATCACTCAAAAAAGGTCCAGCAATGACCATGACCTTGGAATGTGAGACTGATTTTCCAAAAGCTTTGAAGGACCTCATGTTGAGCATGGGACTTGAAGGAGCAGCAGTCTACAAAGGATTTCCTTTCGTGGGTAAAGGTCAAGAGTACTGGTGGGTGCAACTCCATCTATACAAGAACAAAGACGATGACCACAAGACCAAAGGTTGCTACATGTTCACAAACCCAATAATTCGAACATCATTCTTTGATTCAGCAAGAAGTGCAGCATGGGAGGCCATTGAGAACCTTGGAAGAAGACTTCGATTTAGACTCCACAACACTCAGAAATACCTTGATGAACTCAAGGGAATAGAGGAGGAACTCGATGCACTCAAGAAGGAGATAGAATAGACCCCCTTATGTATTAGAATAAAGAAACCATGTTGATGTATTGACCTATCAAATTGTGGTATGGCGGTACTATCAAATTGTTTCCCCATATCCTAGGTGTACTTCGATAAAAAAACGACTAGTTTGGTTATCTCAAAAGTTTGTGCGTTGTTATCATGTGTGGTTGTTTGTGTCAAATTGCTTGTATGGGTAGGAATATTTCTCTTAGATCTGTCTATCTTTACTCATCTATGCTAAACCCAAACAAATGCCGCGCCAAAGCACCAACGATGATGAGATGAAAAATGCAATTCAACTTTTAGAAGCTCAGAATCAGTTGATGCAACTCATGGCCCAGAATCAAGTCAACAACCACAACAAAGATATACCCCAGGGAATGCAACAACTGTTGAACAACCAAACCCACATTGTGCAGATGATGTGTCACAACATGGCCAATAATAAGGTCAACTCACCACAGATTGACATTTGTAACAAGGAGTTCAAAGGAAGTACTTTGACAAAACCTCACGCCTGCAAAATGTGTGGAGAAATAGGACACACTTCCAAGGAATGTCATGAAGAATGGCCCCATGGTGTCTCAATCTATCCAACCAACGGATGCCTTTCAACCATGGTTACTTGCTTCTTGTGTGAGGCAACAAATCATGTCCCAACCCAATGTCAACTCTACCCCATAGTGCAAGAAGTCAGCCAACAAGCCAAAGAGGGAATGCAACAAATTCTCAAGAGGTCCTTGGAGCACAAGAACAAGAGAAGGAACACAAGCGAGATACTAGCCATATAACATGTTTCACATGTCGGGAAAATGGACACTACACATGGGGTTGCGCAGAGAAGAAGGATGGTGATAGAGTCACGCCAAAACAGTATCAAAAGAGACTTACCTTTCCTGCTAAGAAGGAGGATGAAGCCAGACTCCAAACTCATCCTCACACACCCAAAGTCACCACCAAGTGTTGCTATTCATGTGAAGAAGAAGGTCATTTTTCCCGAGATTGCCCCATCAAGCGAACCAAATCGTCAGCCTTTGCAATAAATTATGATAGACAAGAGATAGAAGACCTTCTGGCACTGGAGAAACCTAAAAAGAAGAAAAGACTGGGTATCTATAAGCACCAATCTGAACTTTCTTTCAAGAATCACTTTGTTCAGGATGTGATCCATGGGATTAAACATGGGAATCACCATAGTGCAGGAAGTCACCACAAGCATCATGATCACAATGGTGGATTCAAGGGAAGCAATGGAGGCTACAACGGAAATGGACATGCTGGCCCAAATCCAAAACTCAAGAAAGATATCAGCAAAGTGCTTTGCTTTAAGTGCAATAATAAGGGCCATTATGCCAATAAGTGCCCGGAAAATAAACTCCAGAACAACCCCCCTAGAAAGACATCAGCAAGGTGATGTGCTTCAAATGCAAGAACAAGGGGCATTACGCAAATGATTGCCCAACAAAGAAGAAGGCCGAAGAAGCTGCCAAGTCAAAGCCTTTTGATAAAGGACATGTGAACCGCATCAATGTGGAAGATGTGTTTGAGGAACCTATCTTGGTGAACGGTACGTTCTCAATCCAGTTTGCACCTTGAAGTTTGACTGCCAACGTAGATCTCTTTTAAGGGTGGTAGCCCACCGAGACATCCTCGTCATAACCTTTTGCTAGCCTTCCCGAATCTCGGGGACGAGATTCCTTTTAAGGGTGGTAGTCTGTAACATTCTAAGTTTTCCAAGAATTTGAAAAAATCAGAAAAATTAAAAACTTTTTGAAAACTATATGTATTTTGATTTGAAAAGAAAAATCATGCATGCATTCATCATCTTCTTGCATTGTTTGCATTTGAAAATTTCAAAAGTTGGAATATTATTTCCACTTGAAAACATATCTAAGAAAATATATAAAAAGGACAATTTATGTCCTATATATTATTTTGGACTTTATGGTGTTATTTGTTATGTCTAATTTTTGGTTGTGATTTGATTGTACTTATTTAGAAAATAAGTTATTTTCAAATAATTACATTTGTGGTGTTTTACTGATTTTTATTTAAACCGCAAATGATTTTATTCAAAGCCCTAGTTTAAATTTGACATAAAGTGTCAATTAAGCAATTATGAAATATATATATTTTTTTCAAATTTTGAAAGTGTTGGAAAATATTATATTTGGTGTTTCATTTGTGTTTGAAGTTACAAACAAAATATATTTTACAAACCTGTGGCCAGAACCTATGTTCACTAGGCTCTAATTATGTATTTTGGTTTTACCAAATGTATTACCTTTTTATCGATCTATTTTGGAGCTAAGCACTCAAAAAAAAAACGAAATAGCTAACCAACTAAGCTACGTACCTAAAAGCTAGCAGCCATCGCTCCTACAAAAAAAAAAACAAATAGAAAATCGGTTTATGCCTCACGTACGAGCACAACCTAGCTCGACCCAACTAGCAGGGCACACCAGCGCGGCCTCTTTTCCTTTTCTTTTTCTTTTTTCTTCCATCCTCGTCTTCAACCTTCACGGACGGAAATCCCGCACGAAAATCTCTCCTCGGCCGTTTTCTTCCGTTTTTTTACCGTCTTGATTCCCGAAGATTTAGTGCACCAATTAACTCCCCGTCTGCGCCTACTTAAAGCCCACGACCTCCTCTCTCTTTTCCCCCAAACCCTAGCCCCTAAGACGCCGCCAGGCCGTCTAATTTTCTCGCCGAAGTTCCGCGGTGCCGCCGCCGTGCGAGTACGATTCCGGTGAGTAGAGGCCACCCCTCGTCGCGCCTTTGGTTTCTTCCTATCCCCTACATCCTTGCGCACCTCCGTGACCCCTTTTTCGAATTTTTCTCGCAGCCAACCGGCCGGAGCGTCAACCACCCGAGCTCGCCGGAGCCACCGCGACCCCGTCCACCTTCTGCAGCCGCACCAGGACACGCCAGTCGTCTCCGTCACCACCATCGTGCTCCCCGCGCCACGCCGCACCCCGTCGTGGTCTTCCTCGAGCCCAATCACCACCGGATCCCTCGACGTCCACGCCCGAGCAGCTCAACCTCGTCGGAGCTCTCCGGAGACACCGGCCATGGGAATGGCCGCTGCTTGGTGCTGAGCCGAGTCACGTCGACAAGGCCATCAAGATCGCCACCTCAAGAAGAAACCGCATCCCTTTCTCCACTTCCAGGAGGCCACCAGAACCTCGCGCCGTCCACGACCATCGCTGCCATCACCATCGCTCTGAAGAACATGAGCGTTCTGGAGAAAGCATCGCTGCTGGTAAGCACCATCGTCCTCATCCGTTAGATCTGTAGCTAGCGGTTCAGATTAGATCGGTTTCGAGTCACTTAAACGAAGGGGTACCGGCGAATCACGAGCTGCCGCGTGGCAAGTGCCCAGTCAGCAGCCCAGTCAATGCCCAGTCAGTTCCGGCGGGCCAATCAGAGCTGGCCAAGTGTCACATTTTTCTGTAAATTCGTATAAACAAACAGAAAACATGTTAAACTTCCAAAATTCATATCTTTCTAACCGTTTGGCCAAATTTAACAAAATTTATATCCACGGATTCAGAAAAATGGGAAGAATATAATGAACCAATAAAATTGACTTTTTGCATCGTGCATAATCATTTATTTTGCAGAACCAGTTAAACCTTGTTTAGAGTATAAAATACTTTCTATAAGTTATTTTTTAGTAATTCCATTTGCTATATTTTTGTTTAGTAAATCTCTGGCCGTAGGAATACTCTATTATTTTTGTAAAATTGATTTCAATGATTTTTGAGTAAATATTGATTAAATGCTTTTTAGGTGTTATTTTAATTAATAAAATGTATTAAGAATTATTTTTCTTCTTATATTTCGACTGAAACATGACTTAGTCATATTTTGATGACTTTAGTTGATAAAAAGTACTTAGAAATATTTTGTCTCTCAAAACAAAACTATTTCTTCCTTAGAAAATATTTGACAAGTATTTGACAACACTTTTTCCTTAGAAAATTTTAGCATCTCTTATGTGTTAACTTTCCTTAGAATAATTTTAGTGATTTGTTGTTGACCCTTGGTCCTTAGCTATATTTTGACCATCTTACTTGCTTGCATTCCTTAGAGCATTTTTCATAAGCATGGCATGCATATTAAAGTCCTTAGTATTATTTTTGTACTTCTTACATGACTTTCCTCCTTAGAAAATTTTGAGGATGCATGTTAGCTCTTTGACTCTCTAGTCAAAACCACTAAGTTAGAAGTTAGTGGAAACAATGAAGGACCAAAGAAGGACTTAGCATGAAAACAAGACTCCAGAAGCATCTCCAAGAAGAAAGGACTTAGAAGAAATCAAGAGGAAGTTCATGAAGACCAACCAGCTACATTTTCTAAGTCTCCTTTCTCTTTCTCTCTTTTCTTTCTTCCTCCTCCTAGACTTCATGGTGACTAAGTTATATTCAAGACCAACCTTGATGCTGCCAACAATCAAGTCTTCAGGATCATCAAGTCTACAAAAATGGATGAAGTCAACACACCAAGAAGAATGCTACAAGGAAGCCTAGAAAAGATCTTGGAAGACCAACTACTTCTTTCTTTCTATCTTTTCTTCTTTCTACCGTCTATCTCTCACCTTGGACATAGATCAATGAAGACCATTGAAGATCAATGAAACTACAAAGGAATTGAAGATTAATTGAAGACCAAACTAGTGAAGACTTAGAATAGCCTTACAACTTTTGTCAAGTTGTTTGATCAAGTTTACTTTGAGCTTGACCTTGCCTTAGCCATTTGGATTAAGTTAGTTTATGTCTCCTTCCTTAATTATTTGCTTGTCTTGCATACCATAACTCTTTGTATCATCCTGCATCGCATGCACATCAAAAATTTTCTAAGTGTTGCATTTATGATTGTATGTTTATTTGTGGTTTGTTTGACTTGTTAGAAATTCCGGAGAGAGACGAAAGTGGTTGCAACTGCTACTACTACACTACTGTTTGCCAAGGCAAGTGGCACACCCCCATGAAATTTCCTAAGTATTTTTATATGCATTATTTAGTGTATTTCTTTATATGCATGTGTTGGATAGTATTATTGATAGATGCTAAACCCACCATACCTTTACACTAGTTGTGTCTAGAACCCCTGTGAAAACTTAGTAGATTATTTGATGCTATGCAAATGTGTTTTCTTTAAAGTTTAATTCTACTAAGTAATTTATCACCTGGGTGGACTTGGTTTTGAAAAGATGATGGAAAGGTTGAGTGTCATCTCTTAGGGGTGACCTCTAAGGGATGGTCACTTGTGGTTGCCACCCAGGGTATTAAAGGGACCAATGTTTCTCTAAGTGAAGTTGCTTACCGTGCAGCCATTAGTCATATGGGCTCTGGCTAGATGGATTAAGTTGCGTGGACTCGTCCCGACTTGACAGGTGGTGGTAGAATGGTTAGAATGGGAGCGCGTCAAGTCAGTATGGGATGGGAAAATGCTTCTGAAAAGTCTCGTCTCAACTCTCTCCTTTTCCTTAGCACAATTTGAGTGCTTGAGGATAGTTTGGGTTTGTTGGGTCTAATGGTGAAAGTGCACAACCTCTGCAGAGTTTAAAAACTAAGTACTTAGCCGTGTCCCCGGTTACGGACAATTCAAGCAGCTGATCAAGGATGTCAATGGAGGCTCCCAACATCTTATTTCTCTAAGTAAAACTTGTTGGGTGAACAAGGGTAGACGAGATTATGGACTTCATGCCATATTGTCTCAAACATTTGAAGAAAATGTTTTACAAAGTGTTAGACAAAATTGGCTTTTATGCAAAATAGCCTTGAACTCCACCAGCCAAATATGCATACAAGCAATAGAGTTATTCCATTAAGTGTCCACATAGTGTCACTTGCCAGATCCATTTTTAATGGTATCTGACCCACTCTGTTGCAAAATTTTATTTTGTTGCAGATTGTTCTGATGACGAGTGAGTTTCGTTAAGGTTTCGAGTCTGCAACCAACATGTTTTCGCCTGTGGCACATGCAAAGGATGAGGACTCCATGAAGATTATTTTTCCGCTGCTTTACTCTTTCAAGCTAGCTATATGCTATGCAAGTTGTAACGAATATTTTACCAAGTCTGGATCATTCGATGAAATAATGATACTTTGTTGTGATACTACATCTTAAACTGTGTGTGCAAATGAAACGATCCAGGGGTTTGCACTATACACAGGTACCTTGCCATATTTTAAGTGCAGGTATGTTACAAATTAACAGCTCTAAAAGAGATGCATGAAAAACAGGAGCTAAAAACATACAGTAGCTAGATAAGAATACTCAAAAGATATAAGTGAAGAATATGAGTATTCACATGAAAAAGCGGAGCGTGTCTCTCTACCACACAAGAATGTTAGGATCCAACTTTATTCAGAAAAATAAAAACAACAAACAAAAATAAAAGCACACATACGTTCCAAGTAAAATACATAAAATGTGGAAGAATTAAAATATAGTTTCACTAGAGATGACCTGATAAATTGTTGATGAAGAAGGGGATTCCTTGGGCATCCCCAAGCTTAGACGCTTGAGTCTTCTTGAATATTGCAGGGATGACCCACGGGGGCATCCCCAAGCTTAGGCTTTTCACTCTTCTTGATCACATCATATCATCCTTCTCTCTTGCTCCTTGAAAACTTCCGCCACACCAAACTCAGGTAACTCATTAGAGGGTTAGTGCATAATCAAAAATTCTCATATTCTACTGTGACACAATCATTACCAAAGCTTCTGGACATTACTTACAGCCACTGATGTTTAATGGAGCAAAGAAATCCAATCAAACATAGTAAAAGAGGCAATGCAAAATGAAAGCAGAATCTGTCAAAAACAGAACAGTCTGGAAAGACGAATTTTTTCGAGGCACTTAACTTGCTCAGATGGAAGAAGCCCAAACTAATGAAAGTTGCGTATATATAAGGATCATGCGTGATTTTTTCAGAATTTTTAGAATTTTTTGTAGCGCATACAGCTCAAAACGGTGGACAGCAAAAATCTGTCACTGCGCAGAAATCCAATTTTAGCAACAACTTTCAACTAGAGACTTTACTTGGCACAACAATGCAATAAAATAAAGATACAAAGGAGTTGCTACAGAAGTAAACAACACCTTGACTCAAAATAAAATAAAATGACAGAAAATAAAAAGATGGGTTGTCTCCCACAAGCGCTTTTCTTTAACGCCTTTCAGCTAGGCGCAGAAAGTGAAAATCAAGTGTTATCAAGAGAAGATGCATCAACATCATAATTTGTTCTAATAATAGAATCAAAAGGCATCTTCATTCTCTTTCTAGGGAAGTGTTCCATACCTTTCTTAAGAGGGAATTGATACTTAATATTCCCTCTTTCATATCAATAACAGCACCAACAGTTCGAAGAAAGGGTCTTCCCAAAACAATAGGACAAGATGCATTGCATTCAATATCCAAAACAACAAAATCAACGGGGACAAGGTTATTGTTAACCATAATATGAACATTGTCAATTCTCCCCAAAGGTTTCTTCATAGAGTTATCAGCAAGATGAACATCCAAATAACAGCATTCCAAAGGTGGCAAGTCAAGCATATCATAAAGTTTCTTAGGCATAACAGAAATACTTGCACCAAGGTCACATAAAGCATTACAATCAAAATCATTCACCTTCATTTTAATGATGGGTTCCCAACCATCTTCCAACTTCCTAGGGATAGAAGCTTCAAGTTTTAATTTCTCTTCCCTAACTTTTATGAGGGCATTTGTAATATGTTTTGTAAAAGCCATGTTTATAGCACTAGCATTAGGACTTCTAGCTAGCTTTTGCAAGAACTTAATAACTTCAGAGATGTTACAACTATCAAAATCAAAATCATTATGATCAAAAGTAATGGGACCATTGCCTCCAATACTTCGAAAAATTTCAGCACCTTTATCAGAAACAGTTTCAGCAGTTTTAGGCAATTTTGCACGCTTTGTAGTAGAAGTAGAAACATTGCCAACATCAATAACATTACCATTGATAATAGGAGGTTTTCAACATGTGAAGCTTCAGCATTACTAGTGGTGGTAATAGTACAAACTCGAGCTATACTATTCTTTCTATCAATTTCAGCTTCTCTTTCCCACCTAGCATGCAACTCAGCCAACATCCTAATATTGTTGTCAATTTTAACTTGGATGGCATTTGCTGTAGCAAAATTTGTTATCATTATCTTCAGGTTTAGCAGCCATTTTATTAATTAAAGAGGCTTGTGATTCAGACATGGATGAAATTCGGTTTTCAGCATTTGAAAGCTTAGTTTGCAAACCAAAAATTTCCCTATTCAAATTCTCAAGTTGATGCCCTATGCTTTTCAACATGGTAGATTGTTCATTCATTGTTTTAGTGAACAATTGATTTTGCTCAACTGTGATTGCATATAGCTCTTAGTAGCCCTTTCAATTTCTAGCATCCTTTCCTCACTAGGCAAACCAGATCTACCATAAGAATTACCATAACCACTACCATTATTAGAAGGATATGGCTTATAGTTGTTATTACCAAAATTATTCCTATAGGCATTGTTGTTGAAATTATTATTTTTAATGAAGTTCACATCAACATGCTCTTCTTGAGCAACCAATGAAGCTAAAGGAACATTATTAGGATCAATATGAGATTTACCACTCACAAGCATAGACATAATGATATCAATCTTTTCATTCAAGGAAGAGGTTTCTTCAACAGAATTTACCTTCTTACCTTGAGGAGTCCTTTCAGTGTGCCATTCGGAGTAGTTGATCATCATATCATCAAGAAGTTTTGTTGCTGCACCTAAAGTGATGGACATAAAGGTTCCTCCAGCAGCCGAATCCAGCAAATTCCTTGAGGAAAAATTTAATCCTGCATAAAAGGTTTGGATGATCATCCAAGCAGTCAGTCCATGGGTAGGGCAATTCTTTACCATAGATTTCATTCTCTCCCATGCTTGGGCAACATGTTCATTATCAAATTGCTTGAAATTCATAATGCTACTTCTCAAAGATATAATTTTAGCAGGAGGATAATATTTTCCAATGAAAGCATCTTTGCATTTTGTCCATGAATCAATACTATTTCTAGGCAAAGATAGCAACCATTCTTTAGCTCTTCCTCTCAAGGAGAAAGGAAATAGTTTCAGTTTTACAATATCCCCATCTATATCCTTATACTTTTGCATCTCACAAAGTTCAACAAAATTATTAAGATGGGCAGCAGCATCATCAGTACTAACACCAGAAAATTGCTCTTTCATAACAAGATTTAATAGAGCAGGTTTAATTTCATAAAAGTCTGCTTTAGAAGCAGGTGGAGCAATAGGAGTGCATATGAAATCATTATTATTTGTGCTAGTGAAGTCACACAACTTGGTGTTCTCAGGAGTACTCATTTTAGCAAAAATAAAAACTAGGCCGAAATAATAAAAGTAAAACAAGTAACTAATTTTTTGTGTTTTTATATAAAGAAAGCAAACAAGACAAAATAAAAATAAAGCAAGACAAAAACAAAGTAAAGAGATTGGGTGTGAGAGACTCCCTTGCAGAGCAATTCGACTTCCCGGCAACGGCGCCAGAAAACTGGAGCTGTTGATGGGGAGGCAAACTTCTGAGCAGAAACACCTCGACTTCCCCGGCAACGGCGCCAGAAAACTGCTTGATGCATGAAAGACACACGTCATTGGAACCCCAAGAGGAAGGTATGATGAGTGCAGCAGCAAGTTTTCCCTCAGTATGAAACCAAGGTTTAATCGAACCAGTAGGAAATCGACGTTGCTCTGAAGGTGTTGGTGGAGGAATGTAGTGCGGCGCAACACCAGAGATTCCGGTGCCAACGTGGAACCTACACAACACAATCAAACTACTTTGTCCCAACGAAACAGTAAGGTTGTCAATCTCACCGGCTTGCTGAAAACAAAGGAATAGACGTATAGTGTGAAAAATGATGTTTGTTTGCAGAGAATGTAAAATAACAATGATTGCAGTAGTTATATTTCAGATGTAAAAGAATGGACCGGGGTCCACAGTTCACTAGTGGTGTCTCTCCATAATAAAATACTAACATGATGGGTAAACAAATTACAGTTGGGCAATTGACAAATAGAGAGGGCATAACAATGCACATACATATCATGATGATCACTATGAGATTTATTTGGGCATTACGACAAAGTACACAGACCGCCATCCAACATACATCTGTGTCTAAATAGTCCACCTTCAGGTTATCATCCGCACCCCTTCAGTTATTAAGTTGCAAGCAACAGACAATTGCATTAAGTATGGTGCATAATGTAAACAACACTAATATCCTTAGACAAAGTATTGTTGTTTTGCCCCTAGTAGTAACAGCACATCCACAACCTTAGAACTTTCTGTCACTGTCCTAGATTAAATGGAGGCATGAACCCACTATCTAGCATAAATACTCCCTCTTGGAGTTACAAGCATAAACTTGGCCAAAGACTACACTAATAACGAGAGCATGCAAGATCATAAACAACACATATATGATAGATCAATAATCAACTTGACATAGTATTCAATATCAATCGGATCCCAACAAACACAACATGTAGCATTACAATAAGATAATCTTGATCATGATAGGCAGCTCACAAGATCTAAACATGATGGCACAAAAGGAGAAGACAACCATCTAGCTACTGCTATGGACCCGTAGTCCAGGGATGAACTACTCACGCATCACTCCGGAGGCAGGCATCGCGATGTAGAGCCCTCCGGTGATGAGTCCCCTCTCCGGCAGGGTGCCAGAGGAGAACTTCTGAACCCCCCGAGTTAGGGTTGACGGCGCCAGCGGATGTTTTATGGAATAATGGCTCGGTGTTTTAGGGTTTTCACGTCTGGAGGAATAAATAGGCGAAGGGGCGACGTCGGGGAAGCCACGAGGCGTGCTCCCCATAGGCTGGCGCGGCAGGGGGCCCACCCACGCCGCCATGTGGGGACGCCGCCCTGCTGCCCCCCTTCGTCTCCTCTTCGGACTTCTGGAACGTGTCGGGAAAAATAGGCATCTGGGATTTTGTTTCGTCCGATTCCGAGAATTTTTCCAGAACAGCTTTTCTGAAACCAAAAACAGCAGAAAACAGGAACTGGCACTGTGGCATCTTGTTAATAGGTTAGTCCTAGAAAATGCATAAAAATGCTATGAAGTGTGAATAAAACATGTAGCTATTGGTATAAAACTAGCATGGAACATAAGAAATTATAGATACGTTGGAGACATATCAGGACTGGGCACCCCATTTGCCAGCTCTTTTTGCAAAGTTATTGGATAAGCGGATGTATATGCCACTAGTCCATTGGTGAAAGTCTGTCATGAGTAAATGACAAGGTGATAGATTAAACGCCACAAACATCCTCATGAGCTATAAAACATCGACACAAATAAGGAGTAATAAAGTTTTGAATAGTTTAAAGGTAGCACATGAGGTATTTACTTGGAATGGCAGGAAATACCACATAATAGGTAGTTATGGTGGACACAAATGGCATGGGTTTTGGCTCAAGATTTGGATGCACGAGAAGCATTCCCTCTCAGTACAGATTTAGGCTAGCAAGGTTATTTGAAGCAAACACATGATATCAACCGGTACAGCAAGACTTACATAAAAACATATTGCAAGCATTATAAGACTCTACACTGTCTCCCTTGTTGTTCAAACAGTTTACCAGAAAATATCTAGACCATAGAGATATTAAACATGCAAACCAAGTCTCAACAAGCTCTACGGTAGTTCTCCACTAATAGGCTTTAAATACATGATGCAAGAGCTTAAACATGATCTACTTGAGAGCTCAAAACAATTGCAAAGTATGAAATTATCCAAGACAATGATCTACAAGAACGAGTATGTCTTTTCAATATACCATCTACCACATGTAGCATTTTCTGTTTCCAACCAAACACCAATCAACTTATTTCAACACAAAACTCTCCAAAATACTACAGCAATGAAACAAGAGAGTACTTCTCTACAAGAACTAACAGCTCTAAACAAGAGATGCATGAAAAACAGGAGCTAAAAGCATTGCAGTAGCTAGTTAAGAATATTCAAACAAATATAAGTGAAGAACATGAGTATTCATATGAAAAAGCGGAGCGTGTCTCTCTCCCACACAAGAATGCTAGGATCCAAATTATTCAGAAAATAAAAACAGCAAATCAAAAATAAAAGCACACAGACGCTCCAAGTAAAGCACATAAGATATGAAAGAATTAAAATATAGTTTCACTAGAGATGACCTGATAAGTTGTTAATGAAGAAGGGGATGCCTTGGGCATCCCCAAGCTTAGACGCTTGAGTCTTCTTGAAATATGCTTGGATGCACCACGGGGCATCCCCAAGCTTAGGCTTTTCACTCTTCTTGATCATATCATATCATCCTCCTCTCTTGATCCTTGAAAACTTCCTTCACACCAAACTTAGAGTAATTCTCATTAGAGGGTTAGTGCATAATAAAAAATTCACATGTTCTGTGATGACCCAATCATCTCTAACACTTCTGGACATTAGCTACAGCCACTGATATTTTGTGGAGCAAAGAAATCCACTCAAACACATTAAAAGAGAGAATGCAATTCAAAAGGCAGAATCTGTCAAAAACAGAACAGCCTGGAAATATGAATTTTTTTGAGGCACTTAAGTTGCTCAGATGCGAAAAGTCAAAACTAATGAAAGTTGCGTACATATATGAGGATCACGCGTGAATTGTTTCAGAATTTTTTGATTTTTCTGGAGTGCATACAGCTCAAAACGGTGGACAGCAAAAATCTGTCACTGCGCAGAAATCCAAATCTAGCATCAACTTTCTATTAGAGGCTTTACTTGGCACAATAATGCAATAAAATAAAGATACAAAGGAGTTGTTACAGAAGTAAGCAAGCTCCTTGACTCAAAGAAAAAGAAAAATTGCAGAAATAAAAACATGGGTTGTCTCCCATAAGCGCTTTTCTTTAACGCATTTCAGCTAGGCGCAGAAAGTGAAAATCAAGTGTTTCCAAGTGAAGAAGAATCCGAATCACCAAAAGCTTCGTTTAAAACATAACTTGTCGCAATATGCACTTTAGGTATCCCCGAAGATGTTCCAATGTGTAAGTCACCATTAATTGTACTAAAGGTTTTATCAATTTTAAGCGCACTAGGAAGCTTTGGTTTAGGTATCTTGGAAACATAAATGAACTTTTGCTCTTTACCCACAAAGGCCTTCTCCCTCTTGGTTTTAAGAGAAGAAAAAGTCAAACTTAACGTTTCCATAGCCTCCTCTAACTCACCAATTCTATGATTTTGAGTATCATGAGTATTACTGGCCTCTAAAACAGCGATTCTTTCATTCATGCTTACTATTGATTCATTAGCCTTACTAACATTTTCAAGAAAATTTGGCAAGTTTTTCTCCATAGCATCCAACTTTTTTTATAACATCTTCCAAAGTAATCTCAGTTTTAATATCTTTGATAGGTGGTATCCCTACCAAACTTTCAATTAAATTGCAAGCTTCCAAGGCAGGAGTACCCAGAAAATTACCCCTGTAAGAGTGTTCAGAACATACCTATACCAGCTAGTGACCCCAACATAAAAATTCCTAAGAAGGATCAAGGTAGAATATTTTTTAGTACATCTATGATGAGCATCACTTATCCTATACTAGGCATCTTTCAAACTTTCTCCCACTGTTGCCTAAACGAGCGAACTTCAACTTCAGGAGTATTCATTTTAGCAAAAACAAGACTAGGCCGAAATAACAAAATGAAAGCAAGTAACTAATTTTTTTGTATTTTTGATAAAGAGAGCAAACAAAGCAAAATAAAAATAAACTAAGCAAGACAATAACAAAGTAAAGAGATTGGAAGTGAGAAACTCCCCTAACAGAAGGCTTGATCTCCCCGGCAACGGCGCCATAAAAAGTTTCTGGCGCGTAGGGGAGGAAGAAGCCTGCTGTATCCGAAATGTCTTGATCTCCCCGGCAACGGCGCCAGAAAAAGTGCTTGATGACGTGAAAGTCACACGTTCGTTGGGAACCCCAAGAGGAAGGTATGATGAGTGCAGCAGCAAGTTTTCCCTCAGTATGAAACCGAGGTTATCGAACCAGTAGGAGATGAAGACACTTCTGAAGGTGTCAACGGCGCCAGAAAAAGTGGTGGTGCGCAGGGAGTGCTTCCTCTCCCCGGCTATGGTGCCAGAAAAAGTCTGCGTCGAGGGGGAGGTCCTGGCGGTTGACTTGGAACCTGCACACAACACAACCAAAATACTTTGCCCCAACTTAACAGTGAGGTTGTCAATCTCACCAGCTTGCTGAAAACAAAGGATTAGACGTATAGTGTGGAAAATGATGTTTGCTTGCAGAGAATGAAAGAAAACAATAATTACAGTAGGTTGTATTATCAGATGTAAAAGAATGGACCGGGGTCCACAATTCACTAGTGGTGTCTTTCCATAATAACTAACATGCTGGGTAAACAAATTACAGCTGGGCAATTGACAATATTGATAAGTGCATAACATGCATGTGCAAGTTGTGGTGTCTACTATGAGATTTATTTGGACATTACGACAAAGTACACAGACCGCTATCCAGCATGCATCTGTGACTAAATAGTCCACCTTCAGGTTAGTGTCCGCACCCCTTCCGGTATTAAGTTGCAAGCAACATACAATTGCATTAAGTAAAGTGCATAATGTAAACAACACATTCATCCTTAGACAAAGCATCATTAGGTTACCCGTAGTAGCAACAGCACATTGATGCATGTAAAATGCATACATGAACTTTGCACTATATCACTCATATTCCAATCATATTTGCATCATATAAGGGTTATACCACTGTTATTTAATGATTTTAGGAAATAAAATAATTGTTTCCTATTTTTATGGAATTAACCCTGCGCAGGCAGAAAAACCTATTTTTTTCCTTTTATGTTTCAGGGACCCAAACGTCGTCAGAAAAATATGGGAAAATACGGAGGTCATTATTTTGGAAGGAAGAAGACGTAGGAGCGAAGGAATCAAGCAAACGGGGCCCAGAAGGCCAAAAGGGGGTGGCCCACGCGGCCCCTGTACCTGGCCACGTGGGGCCCACCATCCTGGCCCTCGGAGCTCCGCAGCCGTCGATCTTTTCTCCACCGCCTTCGTCTTGACCTAAAAACGCCTATAAAAGAAGTCCCATGGCGTTCTCGAAAACAAGAGCCGCCATATCACAGAAACACGAAAACGAAGATCTGGAGCTGCAGATTGGAGGGGGAAAACTCCGGCGGGGCGCTGCCGGCGTGGTCTCCATCTTCTCCATCGACATCTCCACCATCTCCATGATGAAGAGGGAGTAGTCCACCCTCTGGACTATGGGTTTGTGGTGGTAACTTATGTATCTCTCCTCTCTTTGAGCTTCACTAATTAGTACCGTATGAGCTGCTGAACATGATTACGGTCATCTATGTAATTCTTATGGTGGATATTGTGGTATGAGATGATTTGTTATGCATTTACTGTTGTGTTGGAAATTTTATGACTTGTCATACTTTGATAAAAATATTGTTCTTTCAGAAGTATGATGTATGTGGGTACGGGATGGCCGATGTGACACGACATAGGTATTGAGTGACACAGTACCGCCCAACATCCTTTATTTGGGGGTAAAAAGAAAGAGTATGATGTGGGAGTGAGAACAACCATGCTAGCCTTACGGGGGTGACATATCACACAAATGAGTACCTCTTTCAACTATGTGTTTTAGTACATATAGCCGTCATAAAAAGATACCATTAAAACATGACAATTGTGTGTACTTTATCTATAACATGATGATCACCGTAGATGAGAGAGAGATGATTAAGTGAACCCATGAACCCATGTCCATTGTTCCTATAAGAGAAAACCTTTGTCTTGTCCTCTTGCATTAAAGAGGATTGAGACACTTTTACATTCTTGCTTGGTTACATTAAACTTCCATCCATCAAATCAACCACCTTGTTCTTTAAACTTGTTAAGTGCATAATCAACTAAAACTTGTGGCACTTTAGTTGTAGGGAATAGATAACTTTTCCTTCTTGCTCCTGCGGATCGATACCTTACTTCCACATTGAGAGGTGCTATAGTGATCCCTGCTCTTGGGGGTAATCAAGTACTTTTCTGACGCCGTTGCCGGGGAGCGTAGCGCTTAAGTTTCTATTCTTGTGTGCACTAAACTAAGCTTGAGAAGGTTTCTTTAACTTGTTTTATATCTTGCAATCATCTAAGCTTGGGGAGGTTTATGGCTTTTATGAATCATGCATCGCTGCATCTTGCTTTATATGAAAGTGCTTATGCCTCTACAGCTAAAGTGGTTGAAACTACTGTGTCTGAGGTACCTAAAGTGGGATTTAAAGTTCCCATTGGCCATGTTAAAAGAGTTATGAACAAACCATTTATAGGGGATAGAACTAAGTCTGCATGTGAATACATAGAAACAATTGATGAAATATGTGGTTTATTTAGGCTTCCTGGTATTTCTGATGATCAAATAAAAAGGAAGCTATTATATTTGTCTTTATCTGGTAATGCTCGTGATTGGTACATGTCTTTGGATGAAGAAGTGAAAACTGATTGGAGTATTTTGAGGGAGGTTTTTCTTAAATATTTTACTCCCCAAGAAAGTACTAATATTTTGCAGGAAGAATGTGAAGAAGAGGATAAAAACCTAAGCTTGGGGATGCCCATGCAATCTCATGAAGATGCTGAAAAAGATGAACAACTGGAGAATGAAGAGTTGGATCCCCCAACTTCACCATCAACATGTAATAGTGACACTCAAACTCAAAAACCTTTTGTTAGTAAACTTATTGATAATAATGAGGAGTGTTGCTTAAATATGTTATATGATAATGCTTTAGATGATGGTCCTATGCTTATTGATAATCCTCCATGTTTAGAACTTGTTACTACTTTATGTGAGGATAAAAATGATATACTTGCTGTTTGTGAAAATACTCTTACAAATAAGAGTCCTACTTTGTTCCTGAATTCTTATAATAACACCATAGAGGAGAAATTTGCTTATGTTGAAAAATACTTATGTGGTTTGCAATTATCTTTAGTTCCAAATCTTTGTTGCAACCATGATATTAAACTTGATATTGATCTTGATAACTATTTTGAAAGAGGGAAGCATGCTAATGAATTCCAAGATAAATTTAATAATCCTCTTTATGTGCCTAAATTATCTAAGTTGAATGATTCTTGTGGTTATATGGTTGAATTTATTTCTACTACTTGCAACTATTATGAAAGAGGAGGTGATAAGAACCCTCTTTATGTTACTAATAACTATATGCTGCAAACAAATATTGATAATATGCATTGGGAAGCTTCTAATTATGGTGATTCATTCACATACAAAATGCCAATGCATCGGAAGAAAGTTAGACTTCGTTGTTATTACTTTTGTGTTTTGTGTTTCTCTCAACTAGGTTTCAACTTGACTATTATTTTGACCGGTTTGAGAGCACCATGGGACCCTGGTATAGTGCACGGAACACTTCCCAAGGAAGAGGGGCACATCATTCAAGCTCCCTCATGAGCTTCATCTTCAATAAACAACAAGTAAGAAGCCTAGCTATATGGCTATAAAGAAAGCGCTTTGCGGGAGGCAACCCGGTTATTTTTATGTGTGATTTTCTTTGTGTCCTCTTGCTGTATCAAGAGAGTTTGTTTTTAGTTTAGTTTCTGGAGTTTTTTAATAAAGTGCCAAGTTTTACCCATTTTAATCTTAAAATGTGAAGGAGTAGGGCAGGCTCTATCACAGACAATTTGGCATCGCTTCCGCGTGTCTCTTTTGGACGCACTACAGACTCTCCGCTTAATTTCCCTACCAACACCTTTTCTTTTAGAGGAAAATGTGCTAACTAATGATTTTTTTAATTGCTAGTAAGAAACCTGCTAAATTCACCGATTAGATAGAAAGTTCGAACAAGGTCACCAAAACGAAAAAACAAGAAAATAAGACATTGAGATTAAGTTCGTAAAAGAAATGTTGGATCACCATCGGGGACGACGTAACGAGAGTCATTCATCCTTTTGGAAACCTTCACGTGGAAAACTCCGAGAATATTGCTCTCTTTCCGAAGAAAGAGGGAACGAAGAATATCTCCATTTTTAGGCCCATTAGTCTAGTCCGTACCATCTCTATCCGTTCTCTTTGCGTTGGTTTAATCACGAACAATCTTGTTTCTAATGCCCAAAGTGCGCTCATAAAGACCAGAGAGCATCCATGAATACTTCCTTTGCATTAAGAATTTATCTAAGAGTTTGCATAAGAGCAAAACAATGGCGTTTTTTTTTCAAACTCGACATTCGTAAAGCTTTGGACTCAATAAGATAAGAGTATATTCTTGATCTTCGTGAACCTTGAGGTTTCCTTGGTAGGTTACAGATATGGATCGCCACTTTGCTTTCAACATATCTTCCCAAGTTCTTCTTATTGGGGTGGTTGGCATCCCCCTCATGCATGCGTGTAGCCTTTGCCAAGGAGATCCTATCGCCCCGTTCTTTATCATCCTTGCCCTTAGCAGGCTTACTCAAATCTCTGATCTCGCCACAAGCCACGACCTACTTCACATGCTTAGTGGACGGGGTATAATCAATGTTAGGGATATCGCTTATCAGTAACTTATCGGTCGACTCGGCATATCGGACGTTTTATCGGCATATCGGCTGACTTATCGGCCAATTTATCTTATCGGTCAGACATCGATAAGAGATAAATCGGACGATTAATCGACATATCGGAAGATATCTTGAACAATGGGTATAATATTGAGAATATCCATTTACGTGAACGACGTGGCGGTTTTCATAGCCCCGATTTGAAAGACATCCAAAACCTTTCATCCATCCTCGACGTATTTGGTGAAGTAATTGACGTTTGAACAAACTTCCAAAAAAGGTATGTTGTTCCAATTCATCGTGAGTACATCAACCTCGATGATATCATTGAAGGCATCCTAGCCGTGCATGCTTCTTTTCCCATGAAACACCTCGTCCTCCTAATCTCCATTTGGCGTCTCATCGTGCGGACTTCCAACACCTTGAAGACAAAGTCGCCGACAAGTTCAACTTGGTAAGTAAAATGAATCAGTATGTTCGGTTGCACCGCATTTGTCAGCTACCACCTGACTCTGCCCCAATCAACGTTCACACAGGCACAACTAAGAGCGCATAATAGATTGGAAAGAGATTTTCTTTATCGGCATCGGAAAAGACCACCCATAGGCGATACAAAGTTAATTGGGCCACTTGTAGGGTAACGAACCTTGGGGAACTTGGAGTGCTAAAAATATACAAATTTGCTAGAGCACTTTGATTGTGTTGCTTGAATGGAAGGATCCCACGAAAAAATTGAGTGTGTATGGGGCAGAATCTATGGGCAATCCTTGTTTAGAATTGAATATGGAGCTATTTTAGGCCCCCACTTCCATCGCGATGGGGAGTGGTCAAAAGGGCCCATTTTAGGAACACCAATGGCTTAACGGAATGAAACCGAAAGATATCGGTCCTCTCATCTTTGCGACATCTAAAAGGGAAAATATGGAATGTCAAGAGTGCCATGCACGTCGGTGCTTGGATGGAAAAGTGCCATTAGATGACAATCTCACCATGGCTCATGCTACACAATGTTTCGAGCTTTCGGTTAAGATAAGAGAGGCGCAACTTGATGCTCATATCTGGGATAACATAATTTTAAAAAATTCGGTGAAGGGCAATAGTCGGCGGGTTCAACATACAAGATGTAATTCTTAGGGGCTACCCTAACCATGATATACATGATGGCATGAAAGATTTTGGATCTTCCTAAGATTAAATTCTTAGCCTGACTTGCCATCCAAATAGGGATTTGGACGACCGGCCGTTTGGCGAAGAGGGTGGCTGAATTGCGAGTTATGCCCACTTTGCAAGTGTGTTCTGGAGTTGGCCACACCCCTATTTTCCAATTTCTACATCATGTCAACTATGGGAACTCGTACAGATTGGCCCAACATCCATGCCACCGATCCCTAACAATGGATTACTCTCTCCTCTCCAAAGTTGGTGGCTACCAGAGAAGCTCCTGACCATATGAAAATGTAGAGTAAAACCATGTCGGGAAAGTAGGCTTTTGCAATATTGTTCTTCATGAATCTTCATGTAAAACTCCTCTCTTAATTAATTTATTATAGTGGGGGTAAATCTTTGCACCCGTTTTAAAAAAATATGATAGAATAAATTTCGGACTTGTAAATCTACGTCATCCAGATCCAGATTATATGAAAATCCGTCTCGAACCCATGACCAGAAAAGCATCGATTTTGCGTCCTTTCCATCTGCGCACCGCATGGCGATCTCGAGCGTCCGGACAGAGCGCATCAGCCGTCCATTTCCATCCGTGCGTGCGGCGTGACAAAATCCCTGCGAGAACATGTGAAGAAAGGAAGAACATCTTTGGCAAAGGTGTGGGGATCCCCTGCGCTTTCTGCTCTGTTCCAGTTTCATTTCATCATCTTGCTGCTCCTGCACCTCCTACACGCGCGCTGGCGCTGCACACACACACTCTCTCTCTCACACGCACACACCGCAGCAGCATCTCCCTCCCTCTGTCCTCTTCTCCCTCTGTCTCTGTGCAGCATGAGTAATAAATGGCAGTGAGCAGCGTGGCTGAGGCGGAGCTCTCCCTCTGCTAGTGGTGTGCTGCCCCTTGCCCTTCTTCCTCCTCCTGCCTCACTTCTGCTTGTTCATGCTCGCCATTTTCCAGGTGACGCTGCAATAAACCCTCCCAAAACCTCCCACCTAACCCGAGCAAGAACGGGAGGTTGGTTGGTACGTCTTCGGGGTTTTTCAGTCAATCACCATCGGGGAGTGAGCGAGCTTCTTCTTGATTTTCTTGCCATCGGGTTCTGGTCTGAGCGAAGATCCGCAGAGTTTGAGCAGCCACCCGTAGTTGTTCCACCGATAAATCCCCCCAAATTTTTTTCACCCTTCCACCTCAAAAGTTTGATCCAAGAAAAAAATAAGGCCAAAAGGCGGCGCATTTCTTGCGCAAATCCCACCCCTTTTCGCGATCCCTGTAACCTCCAGTTCTTTTTCCGATCCATTTGATCGTTGGGCTGTTCTTGCCAAGGATTCGCCTGGGTGGGTGAAAGAGGAGGGGACGGAGAGGTTCCCTCTGATGAGCAGCAGCGCCGCCTGTCGATGACTGAGCGCTGCCACCGATGCTTTCGGGGTGCTCGGTGTCCAGTCTCGCGGCGAGGTTCGCCTTCTTCCCGCCGGACCCGGCGACGTACGCCGTCCGGAAGGACGAGTCCACGGCCCGCCTCGTCGCCTCCGGCGTCCCGCGGGACAACGCCATGGACGTGCTGCTCGTCGACACCAGGAGGGGGAGCAAGGTCGTGGCTTTCTACCTCAGAAACCCCTGCGCCCGCCTCACCGTGCTCTACTCGCACGGCAACGCCGCCGACCTCGGCCAGCTCTACGATCTCTTTGTGCAGCTCAAGGTCAATCTCAAGGTCAATCTGATGGGGTTAGTGGTGCATTGTGCTTCCTGGACATCTCTAGGACGCCTCATCCCATTTTCGTTGCATTTGATTTGATCTCTTTGTTTCAATCAATCGAGATGCTCCTTTAACTGGGTAATGTTGTGCAACGGCGTGATGCATTTCCTGTTGATTTACCACATACTTTTTTTCTTTCCTTTTCGCTTTCTGAATTTTGAGGTGCAGCAGGAACTGTGCCTTATTTTAATAACCAGCAGCAACTGTGCTTGTGGGCAATGAATAATGTACTATATTTGGTTTCATGGAGTTAGCAAGGAAAATGACGTTCGTTGACTAGAGTAGTGGGGATATCAGATATGGGGGAACCTTTTTATTTGTTGCTCCTAGAATTTTGGATAGCCAGGAATTTCAGGGCTTAATAGAATTAGAGAATTCTTGACTTGACATGCTATTTCAGGACTGCCTTTTTTTGTCTCAAATGTCGAGTACGGTATCAAGTAGATTTAGTTCACTCGGCAGATATCTTCCACGAAAATGGAGGAAAACGTGCCTGTCGAGGATAAAACTTAAGCCTTTTGTTTAGTACCAATTTTGTAAATTAGTACCTATATACGATCATGGTTTCAATTTCAGAGCATCTTGAATCTCAGTTAAAACCACGCCAGTTTTTTTTCAGCAGGATTTAAATATTTTCTTCTATTAATATTTCAATGTGTTCTTGAGGTACACAAGAATTGCTGTGCAAAAAATGCTGTTGTGATTTACTTTGTAATTTAATAACTGCAGATATGACTACTCGGGATATGGAGCATCTACTGGCAAGGTAAGTAACTTATTTACAGTTTGCGAACGCTATTTAATTACACCGTTCACTCTACTACAGGTTGAAAATTTGGTAAATACTATACTTGCTTAAGTTATTTTGAGTAGATTTTAGTTTTCTTCCTTGACAAACGCAGGCATGGAATGATGCTATCTTCCTAACAGTAGAGTTTGCACTGACAATCGAATTTATATATGTTCTCTAGATACCTCGAAAAATGTGGTTCAGTTTCAGTTTCCAAGAACATGCTGCATTTATCCACAATGAACAAATTTGGCTCATGCCTGACTGGTGCATACCTGGCACATCGTGACCATTATAAACCTTTTATATATCTCTGCAACTTCTGTCTTCAGCCACGCATCGTTGCATCCCATTGTAAACTTCGGGCTAAATAATATTTGCCTATTTGGCATGTCTTTTTACATTTAGCCTGAACGACCGATAGAAATCTCTATATGAACTATCTATGCGTTCTCTCAGGTTAATTTGAAAATCTCTATATGAACTATATATGTATTCTCTCAGGTTAGTTTATTGCTGCTTCACTCTGAGATGGAGATCATGTTCTGTTGATTGTTTCTGTTGTTTATTTTGAGGTGCCTGCACTCATGCAGTGAGAATTTATGCCTTACAAAATGCTATGTATGGTGGTATTGAAATTTATGGTTTGCCTACTGGGTGCCAAATATTAGTGCCTGCTTGTCCGATATGTGCTTATTTGAGCTAAATCATATGGCACTTTCACTTTGAATTACTGCCACCTGATTGGCATTCCTTTTGTGGAACGATATTTATGTTTTTTGTTTGAAGTGCAGCCAAGTGAAGAGAATACATATGCAGACATTGAAGCAGTTTACCAGTGCTTAGAAACTGAGTATGGAATCAGTCAGGAAAACCTTATCTTGTATGGACAATCTGTTGGGAGCGGGCCAACATTGCATTTAGCCTCGCGTTTGCCAAGGTTACGTGGTGTGGTTCTTCACAGTGCTATACTGTCAGGCCTTCGTGTTGTTTGCCATGTGAACTTTACTTTCTGCTTTGACATTTACAAAGTAAGCATCTTGAATTGATTATTCCATTTCAGTCTGTATCTTTTGTGGCTACAGAGTAGCTTTTACTAATGTCCAGCTAACTTGTTTTCGCAGAATGTCAAAAAAATAAAGAAGGTGAAATGCCCAGTGCTCGTTATTCATGTAAGTCTCTTACTGCCAAAAAATCAAGCCTTTCCTGTGTGTACTTGCTGTGCTCTTTGACAGTTTGTTACAGATTCTAGCACTTGCTGAATTTCTACATTAATATCTGAAACATTGTAGCTACCTATGCATGTTGTGTCATGGTTGTCCTTGCTTCTCTCCTAGATGCAAGTCTGGGAAAAATAATGCTACTTCTCCCGGCAATATGTTGACCATTGCATTAGGCCCTGAAGGTCAAGCTTTTTGTACAAGTCTAACTGAACCTACAATGCAGTACATTGACGGATTAAATTCAAAAAAAAAAAAAGTACATTGACGGATTCAATGTATAAACTTTAGCACATTCAAAATTAGAATGCCATAGTTCTCGAATAACACCAGTTCACCCATAAGGCGGTAACAGCCCAATTTCAGTCTTTTAGTATTACATATCCTGTCAGTCATAATTTGATCGGTACCAGTCGACTAAATTCATAAAGGGCAGACCCAGTGCTAGAAGAGGCTCCCACACCAGGAGGGGTCTGGGGAAGGTTTATACGAGGCAAGCCTTACCCCTGCACAGTGCAATGCTGAGAGGCTGCATCGAATCCAGGACCTCTTGGCACAAGTGGGGAGTGCTTCACCACTGCGCCAAGTCTGTCCTTAAGTCGACTAATTCATAGAATCTATAAAATTGGATGTTGTCAACATGTGTTTTCCATATGGTTTGGCATCCTGTTCCCTGCTGGGACTGCTTGTTATCATAAATATTTTGAACATTCTGGCCTTATTATCTGTAGCTGCGCCTGAAGATTCTTAGTTGGGTGACCGGTGAGGATGACTTAGCTCACTATAATCAGCCTTGATGAGTGTTCAGTAAATAATTGACATTTATCCTGTTCCATAAATGGTAGGCCTTGTCTAGCAATCGATGTTTTTCTCTCACTTGGATTTACAGACCTTTGAGAAATGCTCAACATCATATAGATGTCTTGCTGCTTAGCAACCCAAACATTCATTGCATCTGTTAGGGCAAAGTCGATTGTAGTATCTTGGTTAAATAACAGCCCCTAAGTTTAGTGTATCACTCCATTACCCTCAAAACAATGTGTCTTGACAGATAATTCCATATTACAAATGCACCACTAATTTACAGAGCTCATGGCGCCTTTTCTCTTGCTCTAATATAAGAAACGATGATAGATTTGATGAACCATTTAAGCCCTAATTTTTCTGTAGTTTATAGTGTCGCTTCTTGGCTTTCTGTTGGTTTCTCGCTGTGCTTGCGTTTAGGTTTTTTTTGCGATAGTGCTTTCGTTTAGTTTTTTGCCTAGTGACTTTCTTGTTATCGCCTTCTTGGTGTTCTCTTCTTAATACAAAATAGTGCATGTTCGAGAAAAATAGAATGTAATATATTGAAAAGCTGTCAGTTCAATTTCCCTATCACATAACCTTTGACGCCTTCTATTCTTACTCATGTCCACATTTCCGTCCATTTTCCCAATTTGTAGAATTGGAGTGACCCGTATGATTGGGATCAGAACAATCTTCTAAACTGAAACATTATATTATTGAAACTTACTTCTTATACTTTCATATTGATTGCATTGTATGTGATGAAATCCGTATGATTAGAGTACATTGTGTTGCTTTGACATGATCAAGATTGCCCCTTTGTTGCCTACATTATCATGGGCAACAGGCCAACACAATATTTCCTTATCCGGTCAGGGCCCATGAGCAGTCAGGGCCCATGAGCAAGCATGAATGGTCCATAGTTGATACAGTCATTGCGTAGCATAACACTTCTCTCAGTCGATGTTCTGTTTCATGACTAACCATTTATGTAACGGAATGATTTAATATGTTTATACTTTCTTTCTCTGAGTTATGGAAGCCTGAATTTATTTCATATGCACCAACTTTGTGTATTGTAGAAATGGTGTCTGATGGTAAGTATTCATGTCTGCAGGGGACTGATGATGATGTTGTTAATTGGTCACATGGTAACGAGCTGTGGAAGCTGGCCAGGGAGCCTTATGATCCACTATGGATAAAAGGGGGCGGTCACTGCAATCTGGAACTGTACCCAGACTTCATCCGACACCTCTCCAAGTTCATCCGTGAAATGGAAAGTACCACAACCAAAACAAGGCTCAAGAAGATCCGACAGTCCCTCCAGCCAGCAAAGACCGCGTACCGAGCAAACACCGCAACAACAACCACCTTCACAACTAACTGTTGCTGCCGTATCCGAGTCCGCAAGCCGACCTGCCCCAGCTGCAGCTGCTGCCATGCACTGCGGAACTGCTTCACATTCCCTCCATTGAAGTACCCAGCGTGCCTCTCCTTCAGCTGCAGGGGCTGCCTGAAGTGCTTCTGCTGTGGCGGAGGCACGCGTTAAAGCCGATCTCTATGTGGGTGTGTATAGGGAAAGGATCAAAGGAACGGGTCTTGGAGATATCTAACCCTTTGAATGATGTAGGAACAAACCTAGATTTTCAGTTAGCACATGTTCTCCTATGTAGTTGCTCGTCCGATCCGTCTAATGATGGCGTAAGCTGTTCTCTGTCGAGCTTAGAACAGTCCTGATGTCTGAACTGATTTGAACCCACTAATGTTTCAACTGCTGTGGTATGTTCCCATCCTAGAACTATCTTGTCTTATGCGATTCTCCACTCTGGTTGGTTCGTCTGCAGCTACACCTGAAATGTGCAGGCCTGACTGTTCAAGACCCACTCTGTTTCCAATCGAACAGGTTACAGAATGCATGAGGACGCGTTCTCTAAACCCGTGAAGTGTCTTAGACAAGACAAGATCAGGTTAAGACATGTCAATCACTGTGCACCGGCGTTTCAGAAGTCGGCAGCAGCAACAGTAGTAGCAGTATTCCAGGAGGACCGCCACCAACCCTGAGTGCTGAGTGAAAGAAATCATACACCCTTCATTGATGCGTGCAGATTCAGAAACTGGGCGGCACCAGCTGATGGATGCGTGCCAAAACCAACCCAACCCAACGGCTGAATAATTCGCCGCAACCAAAGGCATGTGAGGCCATTGAATAAACAGATTTCCTTTGAGAATGCGCGACCGAACCAACACAGGAGTAGCAGCAACAGCCAGTTGATCCTTGCAGCAGAACAGCTTCCGTCCTATCGAATCATGCATAGACGGTTCGAAACCCCTATGTGATCCTCTCCAGCATAGAGCCATAATCACTTAAAGTGGAGTGAGCGTTGCAGCAGGACAGCTTCTGGCTTATCTTGCAAGGATCACTGCTCATGCAAGATAGCATGCTCTACTTGTTCGGCCTAGCGAAAATGTCGCGAAATCGATTTCGCAGTCCTCAGCATTGGTTAATATTTCAAAAAACGACGAGCATCCAAGGTAGGTGGTACAATTGTGGTTTGGAATCTACACAACAGACCATGACAGTGTTTGCAATGTTGATGTATCTTGTAGGTATGCCATGTATGTATCCATGCGAGGTACACCAGCCAGTAGTGAGCTGGGCATGGCATAAGCATACAAAGACTATTGCCATGTACCTTTCACCATATAAGGCTCTGGCCTACCTAACTATAAACTCTACACACATTACTTCCATAACAATCAGCACACACACACCGCTGGGACAGTGTATGTGTGCTTCAGCCAGTTCTTCAATCCTATGTGCCAAGTGTAATGGCCGAATAGGACGCTTCAAGATCCTGGTGAGACTAAGACAGAATCGAATTGATTGGCAGTTACATTTGCGCCATGCTGCCATGGCTGGCCAGGACGCTCCCTCACTCTCAGATTCTGACCTAAGACTGTTCATGTGTATATCAGTATATTACACTGTATTATTGTTGGCTGTATTATTCTTAGCAGTAGCTCAAGTGTCTCAGTACACTAGTCCATTCATGGCAGCCAGCGTGATGTGTGGGGCCATGGTGATGGGGAAACCCTAGCTTGGTTACATGCTCTGGTTTGCTTCTCCGAATTAATACGATTTCTTGCACATTTCTCA
Organism: Poa pratensis; assembly: GCA_947311845.1. NCBI lineage: Eukaryota > Viridiplantae > Streptophyta > Magnoliopsida > Poales > Poaceae > Poa > Poa pratensis. The sequence continues at coordinate 82,603,440 of CAMZMU010000074.1, forward strand.
GCTCATTCTTGTGTATATATTGAGTTGATTGATTCTGTTGTTGTCTATTCGTGCGACCTGGCAGATCTTGTTCTGTTGCGCGGTCTGGTTGGTGCCTGTAGTTAATGGCGCCCTTAATCTTCGATTGCTCATTGCATTCAACTGAGTTGATCACATACTAAATGGATTGTTTAGTTTATCTTCAAAGTACCAATAGCAGGAGATTCAAGAAATTGTACATTTTTTTGTTAGGTTATGACTGAAATTGCGGTCCGTTTGGGTCTGCTTGGAGCACAAGAATGTTACAAAGATCTGAGTAGGTTAATATTTTTCCTCGGTTGAAACAGACCATAATGGTTTTTCCTTACTAGAGAAACTGAATTACAGTAGTTAATCTATGTATGTGTGCAAATTATGTGTTGCTATAATTATTTGATCATTTTCCCCCTTTTATGTGTTGCTCCCTCACTCCCTCTGTCTTTATTTACCCTGCGTTTTAGGTTTGGTCAAGGTCAAACATTTAAAGTTTGACCAAATATGTAGAGAAAATTACAAACATCTGTAATACGAAACGGATATTATACGACTACATATTTTATGGTGATTTCAACAATATTTATTTCGTATTATAAATATTAATATTTTTTCTTATATATTTAGTCAAAGTTTATAAATATTGACTTTGACTAAACTCAAAACGCAGAGTAATTTGGGACGGAGGGAGTATTAGTATACATCGTTGATAATTGCTTTCTTTAATTCAATGCATATGATCTTCCCACTTGGCATCTCTCCGGTTCACTGTATTTGCACATTGGGGGTGTACACCAGTTGTGGGGTGGGCAGCTGGGGAGTCCCCTTGCCCTTACATACACCTCTCTGGGTCCCAGAGGGATGAATATGAACATGCAACAGGGGCAGACAGGGGTGTAGCACCGCCACACAATCACAAGGAGTGTCATGTGGTGTGGTAGTTCATCGATGTTCTTCAGCCTTCGAAATTATATTCTGAAAGGATGCGTCTATGTGTTGGTATGCACAGCACAGTGCTGTGTAGGCACTGGCATGTTGCATCGGTATAACAGTTAGTAGTATAATGTGACCTAATTATTCGCTCTCTTGTTTCTTGTGCTAATTATTGGAGCATGTATATATGAAGTATTTGTCTGACTTACCACATGATTGAGGTGAGCCTTGGAATGTTTTGTGCCGTGGGTGTAATGATTAGTGGAGGGATTAATTATACAAATGATGTAATGTATAGTGGACCTCTGTGTATCTATTTACAATGTCTATACCTCCAATTAACCTGGGTGCATGGCGAGTTGGGTGTCAGAGGGGAACACTTAGAGAAGATGCAGATGGGTGGATGCGAACAACAGAGAAATTACAAAAGGCAATGGAGAGTGTAGGATATGATATAGTTAATTAGTGTTATGTCCTTTATGGATGTGATGTCTCTAGATATACAGCATGAGTAAATGTATCATGCCGTTTTAAGAGTACAAATGAAGCTGGTCATTTACAATGGCCAATTCTCCAACAGCTAGGTTTTTTTGTGAAGGAATATGTACCTAGATGATGTTGATCCAACCAATGACGAGTGTGGAGTACGTCACTAGAGACAATAAGACAGTAGCAGAGGGTGTTACACATGTATATGTCGTCGACACATAATGGTGTTCGTCAATCTGGAGATAGGGCACTAGGCTAATACGCTTCGTTTCTAAATATAACATGTTTTAGTTGCTTCACATGTTGACTAGATACATATTAAAATAGGTTGATCACTTACAATGGCCAATTCTCCAACAACATGTTTTTTGTCAAGGAATATCTACCTAGACGATGTTGATGTAAACAATGACGAGTACGTAAGTAAACAAAACAAAACGGTAGCAAATTGTGTTACACACGGTATACGTCGTAACAAAAGCTTCATGCATCAATCGACATCGATCGATCGATCACCGCGGTAATTATCCGGCACGTCGTTGTGATTCAGTAACCATTGTGTAATTAACTGCTGTTTGTTGAGCTAGCTAGCCGGCCGACACATCTAGCTAGATAATAATAATCTGAGCAGTGAGGAATAGCTTTTTGCCTGCTTTTGGGGTGGCTCCGGCCGACACGATCGACTCAAGGCCGGAGGCGATCTATCGACCGATGTGAGCTCCTCACCAACTGGATCGTTGGAGCATAGTTGCTCCTCATGCTGGCTGTGGCTGGGCTATTTTTGTGAATGCGGCGCGGTTGGTTGGCCGTCTGAAAGAGCCTGCATTGGCGTTGAAAACGTAACAAGTGCAGCATATGCTTCACCACTGTCTGGTTGCCACTCAGTTTGCCTCTAGGTCCTCCCCTTTGGGCCCAGCTTCTCCATAGCCAATCATGCAGCTCCAGCACACACGCAATTCTCTCTTGTTTTTGTGTTCTGTTATTAAGGGAAAAAGGTGGCCGGAAGGAGATGAAGTGGAGAGATGCCTGATGTTCTGTTAATGATGATCTATGAAGACTTGCAGGGTCCATGTGAGATTGTGACGGTGCGAGGTGTACATTAGTACATACATACATACATACATGCCGGGATGGCATCCCATGCTTTGCTTTCCAACTGGACATCATCCCCATCCGTCTATCCATCCATGCATCTTCCAACGCGTCTGGCGCTACTGAGAGGGAGCGCAGCTGTGTAAAGCTAGCGAGAGGCGGAGGTTTTTGGCAGGGAGCGAGACCTAGTCACCTAGGTACGGGCGGTTTACAACGCGCCAACGTCCGGGCAAAGTACTCCCTCCGTGTCAAAATATAAGTCGCACTAGTCACTTATCACACATATGTATGTAGACATGTTTTAGTGCAAGATTCATGTAAGTCACTAGTGAATCTTGCACTAAAACATGTCTACATACTCCCTCCGTTCCAAATTAATTGACTTATATTTGTCCACATGTGGATGTATCTATACGTGTAACATGTCTAGATACATCCATGTGTGGACAAATGAAAGTCAATTAATTTGGAACGGAGGGAGTACATGTGTGTGGTAAGTGACTAGTGCGACTTATATTTTGACACGGAGGGAGTAAAATAGTTGTCTTCCATTTGTCTAAATTCGGATGTACCTAAACATGTTTTTATGTATAGTTGGGGCCAGACGGTCAGAGCAGATAGATAGCCGTGGAGCATACGCACGCACCGACATCCGTTGAAGAGTAACTCTGCTAGCTGCGTATAGGCACGCAGGATCCGCTGCTATATCTGTGGCAGCGCAACGGCCGAACCGGTGTTTTGTTTGGGCCGTCGTCGGCAATGGGCGCGAGTCATCATCGTCCATTACCCGCAAATATTCAGTTCTTGGGAAATCTCTGTGGTTAATAAAGTACAGCTTAGATTTCCCGATCAAGTGATCATCGCCGGTCAAAAAAGTCAGATACAGTAGTAAATTAGACCGCAATCATGGATGCATCTAAAGCGACTACCCGTTGTAGCTAAGCTGGTGCGCTTCGCATTACAGCCGACTGCTCGTTTTCTTTCCCGAATGTCATTTGACAGACCAACCGACCGAGTGACAGATGTCATTTAATCGGCACCGGTCGGTCAGATATCAGGAGTCATGACCATGCATGCATACCGCACAGGAGTATATTAATCGAGCCTCTGTAGTGCGGAATGCTAGCTACGTAATCGGACAACCACATAGCTTCTACTGTAGTATCTATCGTGTATATATATATATGCGCTTGCTGGACAATTAATCATTTTTGCACCCCTACCTAGCTAGCTACACATTTCGAGCGTGCAATGCGATTGCATGGGTGCGCCAGGCCAGGGACCATACATATGAACCTTGCAGTAGTAGTAACTAGCTAGTGAGCTATCGTAGAGGTAGAGTAGCTTACGCTTCTCCATCTATCATACATGCGAGGCGAGATATAGGGCGTGTTTGGTTATCTGCACCGATTTTGAGTCTTTCGTCTCCGTGGCCCAACTCAGCCTGGCCCTGAAGAAACGTGGCCTGAGCCAACATCTGCAACTCATTTGGTTGCCCACAATGTGCTGGCCAGGCCCGTTCGGCTGGGTGCAAGTTTTTTACCACGCACTGTTTGGTCGCCTGTGTAGTGTTTTAGCGGCTAAAACACGGTGTTTGGTTGTGAAACGTTCGTACTTCCACTCACCACTTCTCACTAGTGGTGACCTTACCACTCCAAAGTTCATAGTAGTCCGAGGAGCGCGCTTGGCGCGTTGGTTGGTCCAGCAGTGGGCTGGCCACCCGCTCGCGAGTTCGACTCCCTGGAGTCGAATTTCCCGAGTGTCTCATGCTGGGGCACTGTTCACTAGGAACAGTGTCCGCGGTACTGTTCATTAGGAACAGTATTCCACAACATCAATAAGTGTCTCTGGTCTCGCCTGTAAACTCCATGAGGAAAAAAAATCATGTACCAGGCAGACAAGTCGGTTCTAGTTGTAGGTCTAGATTAGCTTCGCAGCTAGTGGTGTGAGTGTGGGGTGCGTGTGGTGTGCGTGTGTAATAGCTGTGTATCTGATCAGATACTACAACTTGTACCACTTAGGTGAGACGCAAAAAAAAAAGTTCATAGTAGTCCTAGCTACTAGCAAATGGTAGTTTGTCAAGGCATCATACTTAACCTAGCTACTAGCAATGGGTAGTTTGTCATCATAGTTAACCTAGCTACTAGCAAATGGGTAGTTCATGACAGAAACAACATTGGACAAAGTTCTGCTGCTGCTTCTTCTTCTTCTTCTTCTTCTTCTTCTTCTTCTTCTTCTTCTTCTTCTTCCTTCAGATTCTGGTGTCACCTCTAGCGGCCCACATTGCGTCAGCCCACTCCTGCCTCTTGTTCTTCCAAGCTTCTTGGTCGTTTGCTCCGACGCCATGGCCAAGATCATCATCGGTATCTGGTGTAACATCCTCCTCGTCCGGGAAGTACTTATCCATATCCCAACCTAAGATCCAGTTGTGCAGAATGCAACAAGCAAGAACCAACTTAACTTGGGTTGGGAAGGGGTGGTATGGTTTCTGATCCAGAATCTTTTGAATCTGTTCTTCAGAGCAGCAAATATCATCTCAACTGTGACCCTAAGGCTTGAGTGTCGCAGATTGAACAATTCCTTGGCATCCTTAGGGTAGTTCCTCGAAGAAAACTCGTTGAGATGATACCTGGTACCCCTGAAAGGTGGAAGAACGCCTGGGCGACAAGCATACCCTGCATCTCTAAGGTAGAACTTGCCGTCTGGAAGGTTGATCCCATCAGCTCGACTCATGCTGCCGGCAAGGATACTAGCATCATGGGCAGATCCTTCCCAACCTGCAAGGACGTACGTGAACCTCATGTCGAAATCGACAGCCGCAAGCACATTCTGGCTCGTGTAATGCTTTCTGCCCCTGTAAGCAGCAGCCTCTGACCGTGGCACTCTAGTAGTGATATGAGTGCCATCAATTGCACCAATACAATCTTACGAACATGAACATTGTGTGAGGTTAAGACAAGGCTAATATGGAAGCAACATCTGCGAAATCATGGAATCTTACCTTGAAGAATGGGTACCACCTATGGCTCTGTCGAATCTTCGGTGGAGTGTGACCAGTTGCTGGCTTGATCATCTCTGCTCTGAGCTCTCCAACAGCGTACAGAACTTGCCTGAAATAGCGAGATATAGTCTCACTAGATCTCCTGAAAGAAAGTGCTGTGAATCACTCTGAACCTTTGGTTAGGACCAACAACGTGAAGAAACATTGCCACTTGCTCTTCTATTGTGGTGTGGATGCTATCTTTCAGCCACCCCCTAGACCTAAAGGTCTCAACAAGCTTGTTGAAAGGGGCTCAGCCCATTCGAAGCATGTTCACCGCCTCTACCTCGTTATTGTTGTAGATGTAGTTCAGATTCGCAATCCTCTCCTGGTTTCGGGGGAGCAACGGTTCATACCTGATTACGCCCCTGTAACTGCGGCGCACTGCTCTATGATGGACTAAGAGGAGCCATGCCTGCATCACAGCTATGAGTGTTGCGGCTTGAATGATGAGCGGCATACGAGCTTCTCCCTAAGATCAAGCCAAAATCAGGTGTGGAATGGTGGACTACTACAAGATCTAACCGAAATTAGGTGGGGACTGGTGGACTAGTACAAGATCTAGCCGAAATTAGGTGGGGGAATGGTGGTCGAAATCAAGATACTGTTGTTCTACTACAACATCGAGCCGAAATCAGGTGGGGAATAGTTCTTACCGCCTTGGCAGATCTGGGTGTAGAGACGAGCCACCGGTGTCTCCGTCGCCGTCGCCGAAACTTTCGCCGCCGCCGCTCCGCCTAGGCTCGAGATTTTTCTCCTCTTACCGCCTCCGGTCACAGACTAAAGCGGGGGTGAGAGTAGCGTTGGCGCCATACGCGCGCAGCAGATTTTCGTCTCCCACCATCTCCATGGCTGCATCCCCGCGGCTCCGCGCGCACGAGATTCGTTGTTACTGTAGTGGCCAAAAGGTGGCTCTGAAAAAACGGCCGATTTGAGCGTTCCTATCGGGCCTGGCTGAGGGGTGCTTTAAGGTTCATAAGCGTGCGGACCAAGCGAGATTGTGGACAACCAAACGGCCCATTTTTGCACCCCAGGGCCTGTTTTGGGTGGACGTGAGCTACCAAACACGCCCATATATACGTCGCCGGATACACACCATAACATCGGTGGACACGAAGGAAAGGTGCTGCTAAGCTAGCGGCAATGTTCACTTAGGACACTTGTAACGAACGAGTTGATGGACGTACGATCGAACCGGTCGATCGATCGACTGTTAGCTGGTTATATGCGGTTTTGCGTTCCGTCATGAGTAGATAGCCAGCTAGTGGGTGTGCAGTGTGCACCTTATAATTAGTTAAGCTGGAGGAAGCTGATGGATGGATTGCTACGATGGAACTAGCTCGTTTGCTTGATCGATCTGACCGACCGGCCGGTACTTAACCGAACGGGCGGGCGGGCTGGACCGGTCCACGTACGCATTCAGCAGTCTGAAGATACAACATCCAAATCGAGCGAGGTGGTGGATCAATTGGATCGGTCGGTAATCAGCCGCTAGCTAGCTAGCTCCCTGATCTATTCGTTAAGACTAGCCATAGTGGGAGTAACATAAGTAGTATCATGCATGCCACGTTGGCAAAAAGATGACGTGTCACTACAGTTAATGATCAGAGAGATGGTAGTGGTATCATAGGTAGATACCGTAACATAACGGATTTCAATGCAATATGAGTGTGCATGGTAATAAATACACTAGTATATGATACCACAAATATGTTACTACCCACTATGGAACTAGTAACATAGACTAGTATCATATGCATGATACTAGTATATGATACTCTCCACTATGACTAGTCTAAGGTAGGGAAACCGATCGGAGCAATCGTCCATCTCGGAACTGTGCACCGAGTCGACCGGACGATGAGCCCTGCACGCAGGCCGGAACCGATGTCTGGGTCGGATATGCCAGTGACTTTGGCGACATGCCGGTGAATGGCGATATGCCGATTTCCTCTCCCTCTACAGATTCTTCCTCACTAGATCCTGCCCAGATCTGATCTCCCCTGTTCATTCTCCTCCCTAGCTGCACATCTGCCCTCCATTTTCGACCTCTCTAGCCCAAAATCCCCAAGCTCCTGCACTATCTTCTTTGCGTGAGGACTTTCCATGTTGCTAGTTGATTTGACTGGTGGAGGCATCAAATCTCGCCGCTTTCTATTGAATCTTCTAGTCACCTACGTGGCCTATTTGACAAGCAAGGCAACTATCATCAGATTGTGTTCTCGCGGTTTCCTGCTTTCTTGGTGGGGCGGCATAATTACAGCCTACGTCTGCTTGGCGGAGGGCCGCCCAAGTTGGAGTTGTGCTGCCATGAAGTTCATCGGGTGGAACTGCCAAGGCAAGGGGAAATCACTCCGAAGCTCCACGAAGATGGAGTATCTTGCCAGACTGATGAACTCCACCAAGGCTCAGGTGACTTTTGTCTCTGAAACTAGGTCCTCTAAAATCACGCCCTCTCAATTGAATGCTCATTTTAATTCTGCTAATAGCTATGTAGTTCCTTCCGATGGCCTCTCAGGGGGCCTTTGGTTGCTGTGGTCTGATTATGTAGAAGTTGACGTCAAATTTGCCAACCACTTTTTGATTTTAGCAATAGTGGTAGATGTAGCTACTAAGTTTGATTTTGTGCTGGCTTGTATCTATGGCGATCCTCACCATCGCTTAACTAGAATGATTTGGGACCATATCTCCAACTTTGTAAATGCAAATCTTACCAAGCCTGTTGTTTGCTTAGGAAATTTGAACAACATTATGTGTAATATGGACACCACCTCTATGAACGTAAATAAGAGTCGAATGCGTACTTTTAATACTCTTGTTAAGCAATGTGGTCTCTTCGACTTGGGCTTTAGTGGTCCGGCTTACACGTGGACGAACAAGAGGTTTTCTACCACTCCTATTTTTGAGAGACTTGACCGTTGTCTTGCCAACGCTGAATGGTGTGCTCATTTTCCTAACACTACTGTCTTGAATTTACCCATCATGCTTAGCGACCATGCTCCTATCCTTGTCTCAACTGAATCAAAATTCTACAAACCTAGGCTTACTTTTAAATTTGAAAACTGGTGGACATTTGAAGATGACTTCCAAAGTGTTGCCAAAAATGCTTGGGATGCTACGGTGAACAAATCTTTCCATGCTAGATCGACTAACCTTGCAGGTACTTTAAAAAAATGGTGTAGAAAGAAAAAGCCGATCCAACAGGAGCTAGATTGCTTGCAGAACCAGATCAACGACATACAAATGCAACCATTGGCACAACAAGATCACAATCGGGAGGCTAGTCTAGTGGCCCAATATGAGGTAAATCTGACCAAACTTACTGAATATTATCGACAACGAGCAAAAAAACATTGGGCTACTCATGATGATAGAAACACGGCTTTCTTCCATAATGCGGTGCAAAAGCGTAAGCGTAGGAATCGTATTGTATCCATTCGTGATGGTCGTGGGAATGATCTGCTTGATCCAAATGAAATAGCGAATGGATTTGTACAGTATTTTCGATCTATCTTTAGCTCCTCGTCTACTAACAATGCCACATATATTCCAAGAATGAATTCACAGACTCATGCAGATGACTTTACCAACTCAGTGCCAGACAATTAGAAAATTTGGGAGATACTCAAGGCCATGAAAAAGAATGCATCTCCAGGACCTGATGGCTTCAATGTGGCCTTTTATGTTTCAGCCTGGGCTTGGATTGGGGATGATGTAACAAGAGTGGTTACCAATTTCTATACCACAGGTATTTTACCTTCTCATCTGAATGATACCCACATTGCCCTCATACCAAAGAAATTAGCATGTCATCTACCTTCTGATTTTAGGCCTATAAGCTTATGCAACGTAGTCTATAAAATCATTGCCAAATCTTTAGCCAACAGACTAAAAATGCATCTTCATGATTATATTCACCCCTCTCAACAAGCTTTCATTGAAGGTAGACGCATTAGCAATAATATTATAGTCGCTCAAGAGATAGCCCACTCGTTCTCGCTTACATCTTGGAAAAGTCATGACTTCATGTTGAAGATCGACCTTGCAAAAGCTTTCGATAGAATAGAGTGGCACTTTATTGTTTCAGCTCTCGCTCGTAAAGGACTTCACAACCACTACAACACACTAGTCATGTAGTGACGCCAAATTTGGAGTTAGAGACGCGATATTTCATCACTAGAGGGTTGTACGGACGCTTTCAAAAAGCGTCGTTAAAACGTCCTCTTATGCACCGTCTCAAATGATATAAAGACGCTTGCCAAGCGTGTGTACAGATTTAAGGACGCTTCAGTGAGACGTTTAAAAGCATGTCTACACATATAAAGACGATTTAATAGATACGCATTTGTAACGTCTCTATTTCTATAGACACGCTACATTTGCGTCGCAACAAAGGTTAGAGATGATTTCTCCTTGTAGAGTGTATAATATTATATATATTAATTTATCTATATTTCGTATTTAGGACACATCGTTCTTATACGTATTTACGACGAGGTGCAAATACATAATTTCTTTTTCTTTTTAATAAAGCGTCTCAAGAGACATGTTGGTATAATTCGCTTTTATTCAGAAATTTAGGCGGAAACATATTTTTTAAATATATTCTAAAGTTCATGCACCGTACAGGCTGGACCATAGGAACGAACACTGAAAACTGCAGACCATAGAGCTGAATGAAATAATTGCAGTAGTAGCTAATGAAAACTGGAACCAGATCAAATGTAATAGTAATGTGCAAATACATTGGGAAGGATCGTGAACAAGCAAGAAATAATAAAATATCCTATATAGTGTTCATTATCTTTCTAAACTGATAGTAGAACCCTCCATAGTCTCGTCGAGGCGAAAACTACTGCGTCATCCCTCCATCTTCATTCGTTTTAAAGTCGTCTAGCTCCACCATTAACCTGCAAAAGAAGTCACAGCGAAGGTGAGAAACTCCCTGAAATAATCAAGTATAGGGACAATGACAAGTTTATTTGATAAAATATAAAACATGGCTCTAAGACTAATCCGGCATGACAAAGATGTACTATCCCCGGCTACAACATGCATCCTTTTGCCTATGTGCTGGCACAAAACATAATACACATTTAAATGTTGAATCAAAGCACACCCATATCAGAAAATTGTAACATACCACGTTGTTCGAGCTAGATTTCTTCTTTTTGACCTACAAAGCACAAAGTTTATAAAACATTAAGCTAGCATCTAACAAGGGAATGTAATGCTTGTACATATGAAAATGTACTTACAATGAACCTAGGCCAAGCAATTACATGACCAAATGCGTCTTTGACAGTTTGAATATCTTCATACGGTCTAGGCAAATTTTCATCAGAAATCTCTGTAAGACGGTTAATAAGAACTCCATAATATTGATCTCCAAGCATGTTTCCTCCAACCACATATGTTTTGTCTTGACTCATCAAAGTTCCTATCCCTACAACTTTGTTTTTGTTTCTTGGGTTTGCCGAAACAAATAGACTTCAGAATCCTGTAACTTGAAGAAGTACAACATGTAAAAAAGTGGCACTGCTACTTGTATGAAACAAAAAAATTGTGTACCTTGTTAGAAGGTTGATTATGTGGCAAAGATGATGCAGAACAACCTTCATCACTTCAGTGGAGTTTTCGTTGTTTGCTTTCTGCAACCAAAGATCTATAAGCTTTACATATAACAGATAATTTTTGATATGGTCTGATGATTGACTGAATTCATTTGCACCATAGCAACTATGCGCCGACGTCCTAAAGATGAATTGGCATAACTCTCTTTGCCATAATTTTCAGGACACGGTTGCTGCAATTGTGGATGAAAATAAATAATCAATAATATTACATTTAGAAAACACTACAGCCACACTGATTCCAAATGCACACCACAGTAGCATATACCTTCTTAGTAACCTGAGCACGTGGTACACAATCTTGAAGTTCTTTAGCATATATTTCAGGCTGTGTTTCCTACGGTTCATGCTAAGATTAGGAACAGTTTCCTAAATGAGTAAAGACGTTAAACATACCTTTGTAATCATGTCCTTATGTGGCAAGGATGACTCTGCACAACCCTCTTTCATTGTACTACAAATTCCAGGAAGCAATTCCTGCTTACAACAAACAATATTTGAGGAATGTAGAATCTTCCATTACATACTTGTTAACTAAGAAAATATTAGATTAAAAACTAGTGTGTCACCTGGAAAGTGTTTGCTGAAGTGTGCATAGTGTGAGGTGCTTCTCCAATATCATTATTTATTTCATGTCGGATAACATTATCAGTAGCTTCATGAAGGTCAACCTGCAACAAGAACATGATAAGAGTATATACATGATCATTAATTTATTTTTCCACAAAGAGATCGGTCCAGGTGCTAACTTCATCATTTTTTTCATCATCCATTACATTTCTATAATCCTCTCCAGGGAACTTTTTTGCGATGAACGCACGCATCATTTGGAACTCATCTTGCATGTTTTCTACATTATCTCCAATAGCTCGGAGCTTAAACTGAACCGTTTTGTCTTGAACAGAATCCTCCACAAAAGCCATTCCTTGAGAAACCTTGACGTGGCTCCAATACTTATCATGATAAAGCCCGAAACTTTTTCCTTTTTGCAAGTGAAAGACTTTCATTGCCATCTAATTTTCTTTTAGATAACTCCGCATGAGTTGTGTCCTATGAAATAAACACATTATTCATATAATGAACTTGCTTACATTTATTCTAAACATGTAATAAGTAGAGTCATACCATCATTGCATTAACATTGCCACAATCATTATTGTCATCCTTTTTTTATGGGCTTCGTCCCATAGTTCAATCTTGCTCACCTTTCCATTCCTTTCAGTTTCCTGTTAAGTAAATGACATGGTTTAGTAATCATACTTCTGTTAGAAGATTTTAGTTTTCTCAATAACAAATTTAGACCATCTCTTTAAGGAGCCGAGCATGGCCTTTCCTCCCAGTGGTGTGTGAATTCTTCTGTTGCTTTGCACACTCAGAATTTTTTAGACATATTTTCTGCAGTAAGAGAGATTTAAACTAAAGTAATGGTAGAAAACTGATTTCCAAATGCAGTTTAAAGATGAGAAAATGAAGCAGTACCATGTGGGCATCCTGACACCAAATTCCAACAAGAGAAATCCATTGATGTTCATTAACACCAGGTGGAACGTCTTTCCCAATTTCATCCAAAGACCTTGTGTTACGATTATAATACTTTTTCTTTAGGCGGGATTTGTAGGTTCTCCACTTTTTGCAAGTGTCATTAGGATCCAGTCTCGTGTAAGTTGCATTGTCTCCGGAGGGTAGACAAATTTTACCTTCAGGAAGCAAAGTGCATTGTTAAAATGTTAATAAACATAATAATTTATGTTACAGTATCGTGTTGTGAAGTTTTACCTCAACAAGTTTAATCATCTCCTGTTGTTTTGCCTCAAACATCTCATTGTCCCATCTTGGAATATGCAATGGTGCAATTGTCGAGTTTTGTGCTAGTTCGGTAAGATAGCTGCTAAGAATGGAACCTGACCTTTCATTTGGAACTCCATTTTGATCAGTCCCCACAATAATCTTTCCTCCTTTCAAATTCGAAATATATTTATTTCAAAAAACCCCCAGTATTTGTCGCGTGTCCCCATTGGGCCCTGCATGTAGGAATATCACAAAGATGTATATAATGGTGGCAATTGACAATCATATGTAACATGGAAGATTTATAGCAAAACCTACAGATTATCTTTATTGCGCTAGTAGATTCATGAGGCATCGCTGGTAATATATTTTCAATCTCTGGAGGACCTTGTAAACCATCTTCATTGAGCTCTCCATTTTCTGCATCCTGTTCAGAAAAATTGATCTTTCGTAGTCGTCGAGGTATACTCGACATAATATCTGTCATAACGAATGCAAAATGAGTCAACCTTCCCACAGTACAAAAACTGAATTAACAATTGTGAGATTATGGAACTGCAGACATAGGAACACTACAATTTGGTCCTCATTCATGACATGAAAAACATTAATGTCAGATCATCGTATGCATCATTATAAAAGTACAGGATGACAACAGTGATTCAGAGTTCTTTTTAAGACACGATCAAACATGAATTTCAGAGGTTTTATTCTAAAAAACAACTAGACAGACTAGGTACAGAACGGGGAATGAGATTTAAAAAAAAACTAGACAGATATCCCAATGATGCAGGGTTCACAAACACTTGACACTTACAGATCAGAGTAAATACAGAGTCTGAGATGTAATAGAAACGGTGGATTGGCAACGAGCGGGATGCTGCCAGGCCTGTACACGAGATGGATCCACGGGACCCCTGCACTTAGTACCCATCGCAGGCCGCGGCAATCCCGTCGTCCGTGAAGGCACCGGCGGCGCCGGCCGGCCATAGACTGTACTGTATAAAGTACTCGTACAATCTAAACGAGACAGATCCGAGGGAGCACAAACCTGGGCGGAGGCACACGGCAGCTGATCCGATCTCTGATGATCAGTTCATGTGGCGGCTGGAGAGATAAGTGCCAGGGTTCCCTTCGTCTAAACAACAGATGGGGGCGAGAGGAAAATATTGAGCGGTTATAAGCGGTACTATTTTCTTAAGCGGTAACACCACCAAAGTTAGCGCCAAACCAAAAACAATTCGGAAAAAAAGCGCCAAACGAAAATATAATTCGGGATATTTTTCATATGCAGTAAAACTAACGCCTGTTAGCGCCAAACGAAAATATAAGTCGGGATATTTTTCATATGCAGTAAAACTAACGCCTGTTAGCGCCAGACGGAAAAATAAGTCGGCATATTCAAATAATTCTAAATAAGGCAGATATTCGGGATCATGGCATTATACTGCTTTTGTATCTTGATAAACAATCGTTTCTATCTTGTATATCTCCCATATTCGTCTTCATCTGTTTTTTGTGTTTTCGATTTTCTTTTCTGATTCTAGATATTCAAACGGAAATGGAAATGGTGTGTATGATTCCATCAGTTTCCGTTCAATTTTCAACACTAAAGCAATCAATGATAGTGAACACCATTATATATAAATAATTTATACTCATATTTAAATCCAAATATATTTCCATTCATTATTTGTTCCGTATTTGTCTTCATATTTGTTTTCATTGGTTTTGAATTGAGAGATACAAGTGAAACGGATAAGCATGATTCACTATTTTTTCCGTTTTGTTTTCAACCCTAGAGAACGGTCATGGTGGCGATCGATGGGTATCACGTCACCTAGACGACTCCTTGTTTTATTCAGTTGTCTGCGGAAGGTCGTGGCACGGTGTAGTGCTTTGTCGTTTCATTTCATAAGTGAGATGTATATCACCACAAGTGCTAGATGCCTTTGGGCACCGTCACCTTCTTAAGGCGTCATTTAGGCCCTTCTCGTCATGATCCCTTTTGAGTAACGAGAAAACCCCTAAAACCAACTTGCTAGTTCATGCATTGACGATGTTTGTTTGTGCTTGATCCTACCGATTCGGTTGTGGTGGAAGGTCGAAGGTGGAAAGGCGACATGATCTAGAGCTTCAGGGTTTGTTCATGAAGTTGTTCTTGGGGGTTCATCCACGATGCCACGTCTTGACGTTGTGATTCATGATCAATGAGGGTGGGTTCAGAGCCAGGTATTCAAGGGTGGCGGGCTTCTCCGTTTGGCTCTCCCGTAAGCAGCGAGTTAGTCGATGTCGTCTTGTCCTTTGGTTGATGACCTTTTTTCGCTCCGTGCCCCTTTTGAGGTGGCGGTGTGTGTTGGGCGAGGCGTTTTGTGCGTTTTTATCACTCTCGGTTAGTTTTGTCGTGTCTTTTATTTGATTAGCCTATGAGGATCTCCTCGATGAAGAAGGACCAGATTGCAATTTAGATTACGTTTGTAGTGTCTCTTCTAGAAAGACGAGCACTATGTTGTATTTCATTGTTATGTGGGGGGCTCTTTCTAATTTCTGTGCCATGTCTTCTAGCTCAAGAGGTGCGTGTCGAGCACCTCCAGAGCACCGCGGCCATGTCGTCCTCCCCGTCTCCAGCTCTCCATAGACCACTATGAGCCCTTCCACCTTGCCTGATAGCTCCGTCGCGCCCTCCTCGTTCGTTCTGTCTAAGGAATCGACGCGGGAGGCCTTCTGTTTTCGTGGCCGAGCTCATCTTCCTCGGCGCCGGTCCGACACTGCGCCGCGTCGATCTACTATCTGGCGAGGCCTGATGCTTCTGATAGTCTCGCTCACCTTATACTGGAGTCCCTGAAGGTTCCTGACATTCGCCTCGAGCTTGGTCATCGCCGTGTCGACCCGCCCCGCTCGTGTGCCCCGCCGTCCGCCGGCGTGGTCCATGGCGTTAACGCCGTGCTCCCTTGTCGACTCCGACAGCGTCTACTGGTTCCTGGTAAGCTCCCGATTCCTCCGCATCTTTCCGCAATCTCTCTTGTCTTCTTAGTCCGGTTCCCCACCTAGCTCACGTACCGCGTCGCCGTAGTGTTCCTGGCAACCCAGCTCATGTCAAATTATTCTGAGTAGTAGCAGCTGCTTATTTTCCGCTTCGACAAACAACTTGGTTCCAGGAAAATTGTAATTTGGGAACTATTATTCTGACTTTCTGAGTAGTAGCAGCTGCATATTTGGATTACTAGCTGCATCTGCATATCTAATTATTCAGAGTAGTAGCAGCTGCGTATTTTCTGTTTCGGCATAACTGTTAGCGGCTGTAATCAGTAGATGTTAACATATCAAAGCCTGAAGACGGTTTCAGTCGTTCAAAACAAATTATCAGTATATAACTCGTTTGACATTTGTATAAATTAAGATCTCTAAGAAAAAAAGCAAATACATCCAGTGCTAAAAACAGATTGCCCTAATATGTTTCATCCGATGATTCCTCCCCACTACTGTCATCAGATTCATCTGATGATTGCTCCTCGCCCATATCAAAAAAATCACGTGGTGGGTTGCCTCCAACAACTGTGTTCCATCCTGCATGTTTTGGATCTTCCACATAGAAAACCTGTTTCACTTGAGAAGAAAAGACAAAAGGGTCGTCCTGTAAATTCTGACCGGTGTGTATTTTTCGAGAGAAGTTTACAAGAGGGAATCCAAAATCATCCTTTTTGAAGCCAGCTTTATGATGGACGTCGTACCAGTCGCATGTCATCAGAGGTTTTGGTAGTTGAAAATAGCCTTTGGAGCCTTGGTATCAAAGGAAAGTACCGCAACACCTTTGCTGGTATCTTCCTGCTCTTCTTAGACAAAACAGGAGAATCTCCCTCATTATCAGTCAACCAACGAGATGTACCACACACATGACAGTGCTCTTGGTTAGCTCTTTCACCTCGAAAAAGCATGCAATCTTGAGGGCATGCATGGATTTTCTCATACTCAAGCCCCAAACCACGAATGATCTTTTTGGCTTCATGATACTTCTTTGGTAACTTTGCCTCTTGAGGAAGTGCATCAGATAATACACCAAGTAGTGCCGTGAATGATTTCTGTGACCAACCATGTATGACTTTCAAGTGATATATGGTGACTAGAAATGACAACCTTGAAAATGCTTCACATCCATTGTGCAACTTTATATTAGCATCATGTAAGAAGCTTTCTTTCTTTCCATCACCTTTTTCATATGGAGCATTCCAACTATCGGCCACATCCGGTTCCATATTGTCAAATTCGGACTGAACGTCATCAGACGGGCTTGACAGTGATTCGTAGCTGTTACTGAAGTTGGTACCAAATGTAGCATTAACGAGACCTAGCATGTCATCCATTCTTTTGGGGCCATGACCCTGTACACCATTATTCTTCGGAATACCATCAAAAGCAAATTTACTATTGTTCTCTAATATGTGTGAAAATGCGACAGATGGTGCGTCACAGTCCTCTCCATGCAAAGCCCATCTAATATAATCTTGAAGAATGCCATCACACCGCAGGTGGGTTTTCACTTCATCTGAATTTTGTCTTACTTTGTTTTTACAATTTACGCATGGACAAAGGATTTTTTCACCAAGTGGAACATGACGGTATGCAAAAGATAGGAATTCCTCGACACCATGTTTATAATCGACACTTGCTCTTGGTTTACTCATCCATTCTCGATCCATTCACACTTCAGTATGCTGTGGGGGTAAAAGAAAAGTAAATCAGTTATTATATGTCCATATGTGCTCCAACACATGAACTTTGGTTCAGAGAAATACAAGTATGCAAAGGGCACTGACACTAGAATTGCATAACTTTATTTTTCCTTAGGTCCCTAATTTCAGATAAGAATTGTCAACATCAACACACTAGAAAATGTTACTACAGTATGCAATGACCTATGCAAAGACCTGCAAAACTAAGTATGCAAGTGAAGTTAGCTTGGATATAAATGCATAAGGATAAGTACTAGATATATAAGTAGTTGCTTGTAACTTATCCCTTGACTGCGCTCGGTTTGTTTGGATGGAGTTGGCCTTTTTTTACTTGATCATTCATATGGTTCTTCTGAAGATTAGCTTAATCAGTCCTCCTAAGAAAGCATGTTTATGTCAAACCACTAAAAGTGCTAAACTAAGTGCATGCCTTGTTTTCTCTACAAGTTACAGATTTGTTACTCCAGCTTGACAATTGCAATATATATCTCGCAACCTAATTATGGTACTGCCCTTATTGACAGGTCCAGGAGCATATGGCAAGCCAGTTTCTATGTACTGACATCTGAGTCTTCTTTTTGAGCAAGCATCAATATAGTCAGAAAGAGATTTAACCACCATCCCTGCCCATCAGGCTCTCGAGTTTATTATTCAAAAAGAATACCCATGGTGTTGGAGCCGATTCACATGAAAACTTCAGATTAAGCACAACCCAAAGTAAGAAGATAGAAATTAACCTGTCAAAGTCCAGCGATGCGGCCACGGAGGAGATTCCCAGGGGACAAAATTGTAGGTTTGATGCCGCTCCAAAAGGCTTCGATTGTATGCGCCGGCGTAGTAGTTTTTGCTAGATAACCAGATCGCAAAGCAAATTAAGAGGCATGCGGTCGTTGCTTTGGCGGCGCATCTGGGATTTGTTTTTCTTTTCTTTGGATATATGGCGTATCTGGGATAGCATGTACAGAGTTTGTTTGATGCAGGGAGAAAAGATACCTCGTAAGAAAAAAAATTACGGCTTGGTATCTGGATCCAGTTCTATTACGCGACCAGAAAAAAAGGGTACATCTTCGTGTTTGGATCAAACTCTTATCGTTCTGTGTTTAGGAAAAATCTTTTTTTTTTGCGGGTAGGAAAAAGCTGACAACGATCGATTGTTTAGAGGTCTAAACTCTACGTATATTCCCTAAAAAAAACTATGTATATTACTCTATTTTTTTAAACGTATATTACTCTCTCTCTCTTGTTTCTGGTGACACGTTTTCTAAAGCGTCTCAAGCCTGCGTCCTTAGTATTCATAAATAAGCAAAATTATTTATTTTGTTGTCTATTAAAAGTAACCGATGTGACGTTATATGGAGCGTCTCAAGATACGTCCCTATGTAGAGCTGCTCTAACAGTTTAAAGACGAATATAAAAGCGTCCCATGTAACACGTCTCTACGTGATCATTTTGTTGTAGTGAACCATTTCATAAAACTGGTATATGCATGCATCTCTACACCAACATTCTCTGTTATTATTAATGGCCAGTCTTACGCGAATTTTAACAGTACTAGAGGTATCAGATAGGGATGTCCTTTGTCGCCATATTTTTGTTTTTGCAGTCAATGAGCTATCTTTAAAACTACAAGACGCTCTGCAAGCCAATCACCTCACAGGTATATTGCTTGGACCAAACTGCCCTCCCATTCACTCTTTGATGTTTGCAGATGATCTCATTATTTGTGGCAAAGCTGACACTCAAGAGGTAGGAACTATCTCTAACATTTTAAATCAATTCTGCCTTGCCTCAGGTCAAATCCCCAATTGGAAAAAATCTGGAATTCTATTTAGTAAAAATGTTCCTGTGCAAGACCAAGAAAATATTAGAAGAACCTTTCCAGCCCCTAATATTGACAGTTCTTTTGTTCACTTGGGCCATCCTCTTATTCTGCCTTCCAGGGATAGATCAGCAGCTTATACTTTCATATATGACAAATTTAAATCAAAACTTTCTACTTACAAAGCTAGTCGTCTCTCGCATGCAGCTAGACTTACACTTATAAAATCGGTTTTTGCCTCTATCCCGGTCTACTACATGTCCAATATCCTGTTTTCAAGAAAGTTCATAGCTAAGCTCACGACTATTATTAGAAATTTTTGGTGGACAGGTGTGCAAGATGACCAAACAACAAAAACTCTTTGTCTTAGAGCTTGGGCTGATGTTTGTATAAAAAAAAAATTAGGTGGCTTAGGAATCAGGAACTTGCAGGCTATCAACCAAGGCCTCATACTTTCAGCGGCATGGAGACTTGCAAAGGACCCACACAGTCAGCTCGCTCAAATTCTCAAGGCCAAGTACCACCACGACACAACTATTTGGAGAGCAAAACCTAATACTCCAAAGTCGGCCTTTTGGACTGCAATTTTAAAGGTAAAGCCACTACTTAGTGCAGCATCTACTTACCAAATTGTTGATGGAAACATCTCAATCTGGAGTATGCCCTGGTTTAACAAATGGGAAACTATCTATGATAGTCTTATCATTCAACAACAACCTTTCACTTACCCCGCTAAAGTAAAAGATCTTTGGGTACCTGGACAAAAACTTTGGAATGTGAACTTGATAAAATCCTTGTTTGATCCTGTGGTAGCGGACTCAATTATTCAGACTCCAATTATTAATACTACTGGCCATGATATTCTTGTGTGGAAGCTAACCCCTACAGGTCAATTTTCCACTAAAAGTGCATACAAACATTGCTACAGCAATCTCCAGCTTCCTCCTAGACAGAGGCCAAAAATTGTCTCTCCACAAATTTTGGCATTACTTAATCAAGTGTGGCAGGAGAAAAGCATAGCACCAAGAGTTCAGACTTTTGCATGGAGACTACTTAGGAACGCTCTAGCTACAGGTAAAAGGGTGGGTAAGTAGTCTTAAGCATATCAACGAAACTTGTTCAATCTGTGGAAATCTTGAAGATGAAATGCATCTTTTCTTCTTATGTCCTTTTGCTAAAGCAGCTTGGTATAGTGCCCCATGGTTTATCAAAACAGAATTGTTAGCCTACCACAATCAATCAGTTCCAAGTATGATCGAAGCTTTGATTGCTTCCAATCACCCACTAATGAACATAACATCTCTTTATACCTTTTTTGTGGTGCATTTGGAAATTTCGGAACTACGCACGTTTTTGCAGGAAATTGCACTCTCCTTCTCAGGTACATGCAGCGGCAGAAGCAATCATGCAAGGTGTGAACTTGGAGGTAGCAGATATGTCTCAGACTAGAAGTGCAACCAGTTGCTCCAACTTGAAGGCGCATGCTGCTGCTGACGCGTCTGGGCAAATAGGAGCTGCTCTTACTCACAATGTGCTGCCATCTCCAGGAAAAACAATCATGGACCTGAACAACATGAAAGGTCCCATAGTATTTTCAGATGCTTCTTGGACTCCAGGAGCCGAAGGGAAATCATCAATTGCAGGATTAGGTGTTTTTATACAGTTTGCAGGTGATAGACGCTGCTCTAAGTTGTGCATATCAGCCACTTCACCACCACTGGCTTCGGCTATCCAGGCGGAAGCATTTAGTATGATGATTGCTTTTCAGATTGCACAACTACTCCATCTTCAACAGGCCACCTTCTTAACAGATTGTGCGACATTGGCGGCAACTATAGCTTCGCAAGACCCCATCTTGGATCCAGGTCATTGGACAATTAGGCCTCAGCTTGCACACATTGCGGCTTCCTCAGTGTTTGAGGCCACAAGGATCTTCCACATTAACAGAAGCCATAATCTTCATGCTCATCATCATGCCAGGCTTGCTCTCAAAATTCAGAATACAATTTCCAGGTTCAGGTGTTTAGGAGTAGGCAATGAAGCTTGCCTCAATTCAGTTGTATCTACTCTTTCTACTGTGCATAGTTGCACGATTGTACATGTACGCTGTTGCTAAATCAATGAAATCTCATCTTGTTCAAAAAAAAAAAAAGTCTGGGTCGGATGTGCACACACGCAGCACAGTCGATCGATCGGAAGGACTGCTGGAGGAACAGGGCCAGCAGCTAGCTGAACGCGTCACAGTCGGCGGCCGGGAATAACGACCGGCCACACCACAGGCACAGGGTCCCTTCCGGCCGCGAAAAACAGCAACGGCGCAACCGACCGATCGATCGATGTGCCGCGTGCGTATCGTGTCTGAGGGTTGGTCACGTGATGGATGCTGGTTCGTATCGTGTCGGAGGCTACCGTGCACGGGACGTCATCGCGGCCTTCCATCCTGTTAGACTATAGGAGTCGCCTCTGTACACGCCCTCGACGCCACCT
This sequence comes from Poa pratensis, assembly GCA_947311845.1. NCBI lineage: Eukaryota > Viridiplantae > Streptophyta > Magnoliopsida > Poales > Poaceae > Poa > Poa pratensis. The sequence goes on from CAMZMU010000074.1 coordinate 82,625,463, forward strand.
GCTCCTACACCGACATGGGATCAAGCTGCCTTTTTTGCAGGCCATGAACAATTTTGCTGCTCAAGGAACCACAGGTATGAACTGGATTTTCGATTCTGATGCTTCTAGTCATATGTCTTCTTCGAGTACTATGCTGTCTTTTTGCAATCCCTCATCTTCTTCTTCCATTACCATTGGTGATGGTTCCTCCATACCAATCCAATGTGTCGGCCAAGCCCAAATACATACACTCTCTAAACCACTTCTACTTCGTGATGTCTTAGTTGCTCCTGCTCTAATTAAAAACTTAATCTCCGTTCGTAAATTCACCTCTGACAATCTTGTTTCTGTCGAATTTGACCCTTTTGGCTTATCTGTGAAGGACTTCCTAACCAAGGCGGAGATCGCACGCTTCACTAGTTCGGGGGACCTCTACTCTCTCCATGGAACTCCTGCCGCTGCTCAACCATCATCTCTTTTGGCCTCCGTCGATTTGTGGCATCAACGCCTTGGTCATCCACATGCTGCTGTTATGTCCACGCTGCTTAGTGAATTTTCTATTCCTTGTAATCGAGATAATCATGATACTTCGGTTTGTGAGTCATGTCAGTTAGGGAAACATGTCCGACTTCCTTTTAGTTACTCAAATTCATCTAGTACTTTTCCTTTTGAGTTGTTGCATTGTGATCTTTGGACCTCGCCTCACACTAGTATTTCTGGTTTCAAATATTATCTTGTGTTGTTGGATGATTTTACTCACTTTGTTTGGACCTTCCCTCTACGAAATAAATCTGATGTTCATGCTATCTTTCTGAACTTCCAACGCTATGTTGCTACCCACTTCTTTCTTCCTATTCGTTTCATCCAATGTGATAATGGCCGTGAATTTGACAACCTTAAAAACCGTAATTTCTTTCTCCAACATGGAATTCTTCTTCGTTTTTCCTGCCCCTACACTTCTCCTCAAAACGGCAAAGCTGAACGCTCACTTCGTACACTCAACGATATAGTTAGAACTCTTCTAATTCACTCCTCCATGCCCCCTCGTTTTTGGGTTGAGGCCTTACACACCGCGACCTTTCTTTTAAACATCCGACCTTCTAAAGTTAATCCCAAAACAACCCCCTATTTTTCTCTTTTCCTATCTCATCCCAATTATCCCGATCTTCGAGTTTTTGGTTGTCTCTGCTTTCCCAATTCCTATGCCACCTCTCCAAACAAATTAGCTCCTCGTTCCATCTCGTGTGTTTTCCTTGGCTATTCTGACGAGCACAAAGGCTATCGATGCCTGGATATGCTCTCTGATCGTGTTCATATCTCTCGACATGTCACTTTTTTTGAGCATGTTTTTCCGTTTGCCCAACGTACACCTCCTGCTGATTCTGCTCCACCATCATCTCCTCCTCGATCAGCTTTTCTTCCTCCCATTCAGTTTCCTGCCATGCCAGCAATTCCTCCCACTTTCTCTGCCGTGCCACCCGATTCTCCGACACCCAATCCATCATCGCCCCCAACTCCTGCCACCACGACAGCACAAACCACCGATATCTCTGCCACGACAGCAAACACCACCGATATCTCTGCCACGACAGCAAAAACCATTGATATCTCTGCCATGCCAGGCTCTGATGCTCCGTCTTCTCCGAGGTCTCTCTCTTCCGCTGCGTCCGACCCGACTCTGATGATAGTTGTTCTCCTCTTCTTCCAGCCCGTGCCGTCACCACTGTCATTCCTCAAAATGATCATTCCATGCGTACGCGTGCCAAGTCAGGGTTTCGTCAGCCTTGCCATCTTCTTAACTTGCATGCCACACCAACAATTTCTCCTATTCCCAATTCATACAATGCTGCTCTTCTAGATCCTAATTGGACAGCAGCAATGAAAGACGAGTTTCAAGCCTTAATTCAAAACAACACATGGCAACTCGTCAAAAATTTCACTCCGATGGGACCCTCTCTCACTACAAAGCTCGCTGGGTTTGTCGTGGTTATTCTCAGCAACATGGCATTGACTACGATGAAACTTTCTCTCATGTTGTTAAACCAGGTACAATTCGAACTGTTCTCAGCATTGCTGTATCTTCCTCTTGGCCCATTCATCAACTCGATGTCAAAAATGCCTTTCTCAATGGTTCTTTGCAAGAAACTGTTTACTGCCAGCAACCTCACGGGTTTGTGGATCCCTCATCACCCAATCACGTTTGTCTTCTCAAAAAATCATTATATGGTCTCAAACAAGCTCCTCGGGCGTGGTTTCAACGTTTCTCTAACTTTATTCAAACCATTGGTTTTCACCCTCTCTCTCCGATACATATCTTTTCGTCTATCAAAAGGACTCATCTACTGCCTACTTGCTTCTATATGTTGATGATATCATTCTCACTGCCTCCTCTCAATCTTTCCTTGATCACATCATCGCTCTTCTCAGCACTGAATTTTCCATGACCGATTTAGGCCTTCTTCATCATTTCCTTGGCATCGCCGTCACTCGTGATTCTTCCGGCCTTTTTCTTTCCCAGCGCCAGTATATTCTTGACCTTCTTTCCCGTGCTGGTATGCTTGATTGTCAGCCATCCCGTACTCCTGTCGATACTAACTCCAAACTTTCTTCCGATGGTGAACCATATTCTGACTCCACTCTTTATCGCAGCATCGCAGGAGCCCTACAATATCTCACTATCACACGTCCTGAACTTTCCTACGCTGTTCAACAAGCCTGTCTCTTCATGCACGACCCACGTATTCCTCACTATAATCATATCAAACGCGTTCTTCGTTATCTGAAAGGCACATTAGATCATTGTCTTCACATCAATTCTTCTTCACCCACCTCTCTGACAGCATATTCCAATGCGGATTGGGCTGGTTGTCCTGATACTCGTCGATCCACGTCCGGCTATTGTGTGTTTCTCGGTAACAATTTGATTTCGTGGTCCGCTAAAAGACAGGTTACAGTCTCCCGTTCATCTGCAGAAGCTGAGTATCGCGCTGTGGCGCATGCTGTTGCCGAGACGGTCTGGTTACGTCAGTTATTATCGGAGCTCCATCGTCCTATTCAGCAGGCTACCATTATCTACTGCGATAACATTTCAGCGATCTACATGTCCAGCAATCCAGTCCAACACAGACGTACCAAGCATATCGAGATTGATATTCATTTTGTCAGAGAGAAGGTTGCTTTGGGACAAGTTCGTGTTCTCCATGTCCCGACCAGTGCTCAGTTTGCTGACATCTTCACAAAAGGACTCGCAACCGCACCGTTCAACGACATTCGGTTCAGTCTCAACGTTGTTGAACCCCACGTTGAAACTGCGGGGGGGGGGGGGGGGGGGGATGTTAGACTATAGGAGTTCGACATGGTTACGCATTGTAATTCTAGTAGGCTTGCAGCCCAAGTTCGAGTCCTAGTCTAGGCAGGGACGGATACCGATGGCAATGGGTACCCATTACCCGCATACCCAGTGGGTATTTACCCATTAGGGTGAGGGTTTGGTAAAGAAAATTTACCCATGGGTAAACAAATGGTTAAAAATGTGTACCTAGTGGGTATTGAGGGTGCGGGTATGGTAAGGTAGTACACATACCCGCATACCCATCTACATTTTTGTTTTCGACATGTGTCTGTGGTTTATAGGGTTATTCTAGGGGGAAATCTCGAAATACTAACCAGTTACGTAATTCTCTTTTATTTCCCATACATGTTGTCACTTAACTTTCGGCTGATTCACAATTCCCATGCGGTTCTCGCACACGTTGTTTCCTCTCCGGTCTCCACTATTTTTAGGTCGATATGGCCATCTCCCTCCCGGTGCCTCGTCACCAACCTGTCCTTCCCCCAACCAGGTAGCCACCAGCCTCCGCCCCCGCCAGCCTGTCATCCTAGCCTCTCTGTACACACTCCACTAGAGGCATGCACACTGTAGCTGGCTCGGCTAACCCCGCGGCCACTCGCCATGGACACTGGCGGAGGCGAGCTCCTCGTGGATGAATGAGTTATTTTGTTGTTCATTTTCATATGCATAATGTTATTTTATTGTTTATCTTACCGAATGAGTGGATGAATGAGCTTACATGTTGATTATATATATTATGAATGACTTATTTGGTGGGTGTATCCGCGGGTTTTTATACCCATGCGGGTGCGGGCATGGTACAAAATCTATACCCAGACGTGGGTGTGGGTGTGGTTAAAATACGAGGACGCGGGTGCGGGTTTGGTTAAGCTCTACCCACACCCAATGGGTGCGGGTGCCATCGGTAGGGACGGAGCTGGCACATAGCCGCTGGTGTCAGCTGACACCCATGGTTCTGAGCAAAACCTTCCTTAAATCACTACCAACCACCGGTAATCTATTAAGCTGACCCGTCTCCACCAAAGACTGACCCCGGTGAGCTTTCAATCTAGCTTCGTCCCTACTCTAGGTCGGTGATTTCATGTACTCCCTCCGTCCAAAAATAAGTGTCTCAAGTTTGACAAAAAATGGATGTATCTATACATGAAACATGTCTAGATACCTCCACTTTTGAACAAACTTGGGACACTTATTGTTGGACGGAGGGAGTACAATATAAACGCTTGTAACCCTGTCGTATCGATCAATCAATCAAGAGATTATTCTCAACTTACACATCCTCCTTCTGCGCCAGTCCACTCGGTGGTGGCGGTGACGCGCACCGTGTGGGCACGTACGTGAACTAGAACTGTGAGGTGTGCCCGGCCGTGCAGCCGCGGGACGGGATCCATATGGATCCACCAAACCCCGCGCACTCGCTTGCACTTCCACAGTTCATCCCCACCCAAACCCTGCAGCATGTTCCCCTGGCTTGGTCAGTCGCACACCACCAGCATTCCGAGATCTCTGACATATACCCACCTGCCCTGCCCCATCTATCACACGGTGCAAAATGCATGAATGCATGTGCCCTCATGACCAATTCAACGGATCTTATCCGTGCACGTACAAATACATACGTACACATCAATGCACAGATTAGCTGCAGGGGTCAGTTTATCGGCGTTTAATTCAGAGTGCTGATTCATATGCGGCTAATGGTACAACACAACCATGCTCCGAGTAGTACGAAATGCACCTCTTCGCAGTGCTCCCCGTTTAATTAGCTGTTTGTTAAGCTGGGGGTTCGGTGTTTAATCACCGACCCTTCCCAAACACTCCACCATCATTTCATACCCATCTCGTCTCGCCCTACCTTCAGGCCTTCATTTCGCCTACCAACTGGATTTAGTTAAAAGTGCTAGAGCTAGTAGTTAATTACCTCCTGTTTCTCGGCTCTCTCCCTTTCTCTTTAGTTGGCCTTGCCATCCTCTTCACTCGTATTTGTACAATTCAGTTCCCTGTCTGTAATCCCTCTATCAACGGAAACTAAGATCTCCCGCGCTCTTGAAAGTGAAAATGAATACCAGATTCTACCAAGTTTCCGTCGTGGACATGATGATTTAATAGTTCCCCGACGTTTTATCAAATTTTCGTAGATTTTGAGGCGTAGAAAAAAAAATATCTACAAGATTCAAACATATTCGAACTCGAATCAATGGTTTCACCGAAATGAAAATATACTCGTCTGTTCACGATAGATTTTGAAATTGCGTATACATTTCAACGAGCACATACATAATTACGCAATCAAAGTAGAAAAAACCTGCATATTGATTCCCCCAATCTGATTTGTCCGAGGCTGTGTCGACTCAGTAATATGATAATTTTTTCTTTCATTTATAATTTTACTCCTAAGACTACTCACAATGGGGAGTAGCATAAAGTAGTATCATGATACTACTTGTCTATGTTACTACCTCCACTATGGGTAGTAACATATTTGTGGCATCATATAGTATTACATTAATTAGGTTCTAAATTAATCATGCCTTTAAATGAGTACCTATGATACCACAAACACCTCTCATTTCATTAAATACACGACACGTCATCTTTTTTTTCCCTAGGTGGCACTTATGCTACAACCTACTCCCTCCGTTCGGATTTAGTCTACATTCTAGCGTCAAAATTTGTTCAGAATTAGTCTACATTTTGAGTGGGTCCCACCTCTGTTTGCTTTTCCCATGCAGGGATTGCATTAATTAAGATGGATTTAACCAATGAGATACTTTGTTTCATGTGAGACCATAGTTATGATGCATGGTGGGGTGTGCAAAAGTAGTACTAATCAATGCATCCTAATTTGTCTGAATTTTTCTAGAACATAGACTAAGACTAGCCATAGTGGGAGTATCATACACTAGTATCATGCATATGAAACTAGTTTATGTTACTACCTCTATAGTGAGTAGTAACATATTCTCTCCATTTCAAAATAGTCTACATCCTACTAAAATTCAGACAAATTAGCGAAACATTTATTAATGCTACTTAGCCACTGACCAAACATGCAGTGCATTAATTGATCACAGAAAACAAAGCATGTGTACCAACTACCCATAGCTTAATTAATGTTAGCCATGCAATTGCCCAATTGACTTACTCCATACATACTTGATTACCCAATTTTCTCTCTCACCTTAATTAGTAATACGTGGGACCCAACCAAGATGTAGACTATTTTGAAACTTAATAGGGAGCCAGAATGTAGACTATTTTGAAACGGAGGGAGTATGCGTGGTATCATATAGTAGCGCATTTATTAAGCTATAGACTCATCTTATTTTGAAATCCGCTATGTTACGGTATCTACTTATGTTACCACTACCATATCTTTCATCATTAATTGCAGTGACACGTCAGCATTTTGCCAACAAGATATGCATGATACTAGTTATGGTACTCCCACTATGGCTAGTCTAAAAACGAACGGAGGGGGTATGTTAATCCCACCGTGGGTAGTCTAACCATCACTAATATGCATAACTTACCAGGGGCGCTGGTACCAAAAACCTAGAAAAACATTTTAAGAACTCGCATGTAGTGATTACATTATCAATCTATGCGTACATCGACTTCCACAATAACAGCTGGTCTATGGGATATACATGTAGTTCTGAATGTGAAACTCCTAAGACTAGTCACAATGGATGGTAACATAGAGTAGTAACATCACAATGTTACTAGTCTATGTTACCACCTTCATAGTGGGGAGTAACATAATTGTAGTGTCATATTTATTGCACCATAGACTCATCTTGCCTTGATAAGTGTGATGTTATGGTAACTAGCTAAGTTACTCCAAACACCTCTCTCCTCATTAGCCATATGCCACATAAGCAAAATGTTCTTGAAATGTGTGATGTTACTCCTTAAGTTACTCCCATTGTGACTAGTCTAATGCATTGATTGCTAGAGCTCACAGAAAGATGAAACATTGCATGGTGTATCGCAATCTAGGCCAATGATCAGATTGCTAAGTCCTGAATATCTCATTTTAAAATTGTCATTGATTTAATTATGATTTTTCGTACATGAAATTTGAGAGCTAGCTGCTTGCATCTGTTGCATATTGCAGACCACGTTTGTGATGTAGAGACCCACTTGAAGAATAAACATGTAATATGCTTAGTTGACTAAGAAAAGGAAAATGATAATTGACCAATTAGTTTTTGTTAAGAAGTACAGCAAAAACAAATATGTTGGCGTCATGTACAAGTAGAAGGCTTATTTAATCCCTCTTTCTCTCCTCTCCTCTCTGCTTCCTCCCCTCTCCTGTAGCTCCGCTTCCCCTCCAGTTCCGGGGCCGCTGGCCCCTCCCTTCTCCTCTCCGGCAGCGGCCGGCGACGAGTAGGTGAGGGTCCCACCCTGTGTGCAGTAGATTAGGTGCTTAAGGTAGTACTTTTGTCCTTTATGGCGTCTGGCTATATGCCATCGAGGAGTTCGCCGCCGGAGTTCTGGTGCGGCTTCTGGTGGTGTGCGGTGGTGTGGTGGTTGGCGGCGGTGCTCCTATGGTTGGAGCCAAAGGTGGCCAACGACTGCATCTCTGCCTCCTCTTCAATAAAGCTCTTTGCAGGTTCAGATCGTGTGGGAGTGATTCAAGCTAGCCGTCGTGGTGACGGGACTCGATGTCTCTTGCTGGGATCTGTCGAAGGGCGCCGGTGCTCGAGGTGGAGGAGCGCCGGCCGGTCAAGTACGGGTTGGTGGATCGAAGGTGGTGGATCTGACGAGTTGGATCCAGGAAGCGACGAGCATGGGGAAGTTCCCCGACTGATGTTCTACAGAGCTTCTATTGGTCCCGTTTCAGGCGGGCCTCCTATGCAGCTTCTGAAGCCATGTTTGGCGATGGTGCTCCGTCGTGTTCTTCGTCGGCACCATACTTCGAAGTCAGTTCGATTTGCTCGGAAATCCACTCCGGCCGGCCTTGGCGGCGAGGGGAGGGGACGGATGGGTGTGTCGGCTGCTGTAGTTAGTGGTGTTGGGCTTGGTGCGCTGGGTGGTGGTGCGCTTTCTTCTCCGACCGGCCGTGGAGGCGAGGGGTGGAGGAAGCTTGGCGTCACCCGAGTTTGTTTCCGTGTTTGCTGGGGTTTGTGGTGGTTTTCCTCGTCGGTGTTGCTCCGACCGGCCGTGGTGGCGAGGGGAGCAGCCGCGTGGAGATGGGGTGATGCTGGTGGTTGGGCTAGCTGGTGCCGAGTCGGCGGGAAGAAGGGTGGACTGGGGAAGATGGTGCTATGGCCGTATTCGTTCATCGTTCTGGGTCTTCGTCGCGTGGCGGCGGGCGGTTCTGCGGTCGACTACATGATGTGGAGGTACTCTCTCCCCCACGTTTGGCGGTACGGCGGCTCCGGCATCGGCTAGTTTCAGGGGAGCGCGGTGGTGGATCCGATTGTAATCTTCTCAGTTGACTCAGGGTGCTCTGTGCTTTTTACAGGGTCTTTTGTAATTTTCTTTCTTTGCTGGACCTGTTTGTAGTTTGTATTGAGTGTTCTGAATATATGAATCGAATCCTTTCCTAAAAAAAAAAAGTAGAAGGCTTATTTATTTTAAATTAACCATAAAGTCTCCTAACATCAAACGAAAGCAAAATAAACATGTTTTCCTTTCCCGTACTTACAGTTTACAAGCAAAATTCACATGAAGAAGAAGCATACGGACAGTAGCAAAATTCACAAAGAAGCTTCCAAGCGTGAAAGCTAGGTGCTGCATGCGTAGTGGTACTCATTTGTGTCGGTTTGATGTGATTAGATATGGCACTATTGAATGTACTAGGGGTACATAGATGAAAAGCGTCAGTGACAATTGCGACCTGCCAACTTCCACGACTCCAACGCCTACACCTTAAAAGAGAAATCCTAGCCGCCTTAAGAAAGAGAAGACACCCTATACGATGTTCGTCTCTCCCGTCTTTGTCTGACAATCGATGGGTTCCCGCCTCATCCATTTATGCTCCGGCGGTGGGAGGGAGCTTCAGACCTAGCTCTCGAAAGTTGCAGAGTTTAATCAAACGTCAACGGCGTTATATTGGCTATGGCGGCTTTGTGCGAAACAAGAATAAGATTTTGCCGGCTCCTTATCCACCTCGTCTCTTGCCAAAGGCGTGGAGCAGGGTGGTGAATCCTCTTATCGCTTCTCTCTTGGAGTCAGTGGCGGAGCCAGGAATTGAGACGAGGGAGGGAGGTGGGGGGACACATAAGGTTTTAAAAAATTAGCCGAAAAAACGGAGTCTATTCAACAAAAAACAGATCCATGGAGATTCATATGTTTATAACTTATAAAGAACATTGCCAATGACATACAAATAACGTAAAAAGAACTTTAAAACTACTAACATGAAGCTCTTGCATAAGAGGTGGAGGCTCCACCTTTTCGTCCATCGCCGGCGTCCGGCGGCAGCAGCGCAGCTCACACGAGTAAGGGACGACCAATCTGGATGAAAGGTTGGGGATTGGCAGGGCCGCACCCGCATGGACAGGGGATTGGGGAATTGAGAAGGAAGAAGAGGACGGCTGGGGATTTGTGCGCTCCTCTCCGTTTGACGACGGGGGCAGGCGAGCAGCGCCGCGCCGGCGGATCGAGCAGGAGGGCGGAGGCGCGGAGCGAGCTGGGTTGGGGAATCGCAAGGATTTAGGACCGCATGAGCGACCGAGCGAGGGGATTATCTGGTCGCGCACGGTCACACGGTCTTGCTCCCCGTCTGGCAGTTTTTTTAAATTCTCCCTTTCATGTATGCTGAACGTACAATACGTATAGACTCCCTATAGTTAAAAACTTTGCCCGCGCTGAGGGGGGCGGCCGCCCCACCTCGCCCCCTGGTGGCGCCGCCACTGCTTGGAGTGGTGGATCTCATTTTGTCTATGTGTAATGGTGGCCCCTGTAGCGGGATTAGTAGTCATAGATGGTGCGGTAATCTCGACATAATTTTTATTACGTGTGGAGTATTTTGTACTTCCGGTAACATTCATAATAGATCCTCTTGGCCTTCTTGAAGAAAAATCAGTTTATAAGGAAGAATGACAAATAGACTGAGGAACTAACGGCCCAACCATGGACTCGCCTCCCGAGTCTTCGCAGTCCTGCCGGTGGGCGGACTACTCTGACGACGAGGAAGTGGACTACTCGCCGCGCTCCTACTGCGAGGTGCTCTGCAGCGGCACCCCGCCGGCGACTCGCTCCCCTGCGCCTTCTCCGGTGGCGGTCAGCTTCAAGCCGGCCTCTCCACCGTGGATGGCGCCCCTGCGTCGCGCTCGCTCGCCGACGGCCCCTGCTCCGCAGCCGGACGAACCTTGCCCTTGGCTCCATGGTGGAGGAGGAGGCTGGCCGAAGCGCCGGCGTGGACCGCAGCTCCCGGCCCTGGTCATTCGGGACGACTTGCCGCCGGACCTCGCCGGCTGCTGCTTCAACTGCACGCAGCCAGGGCACATCTCGCGTGAGTGTCCTAATGACACGAAATGCCTGAAGTGTAAGGAGGACGGCCATCACGCACGGGAGTGCCCGCAAGGTCGCGTTCCGCCGCCGGGAGCACGGGATGCCGGTGGTCGTCGTGGCCCGCGGGCTGTGGATGGAGTCTGGCGCCGCCCCCGACGCAGGAGTGTGCTGGCGCGCCGGCGCCAGGGCTTGTGGACAGGAGGCAAGCTCTGGGCTTCGTGGAGCAGCGTCGTACTCCGGCACACGCGCACATCGGCCCTAGGGACCCTCCCTCGCCGCCGCTAGAGCTCGTGGAGCAGCGCCGAACCCCGGCGCAAGAGCGCATAGGCGTGCGGGACCCTCCCTCGCCGCCGCCGGGGTTCGTGGAGTCCATGGCGTCCCGCGTCGCGCCGTCGAACCAGCCGCCGCCAGAGCAGCAGCGCCGTGATGTGGTGGCGACCGCATGCCGTCGGGAGGTGCAAGACCATGTAGGTCGTGGAGGCCAGCGGCACGAGGTCGGTGACCGTGGAGGCCATGGTGGCCAGCAGCGCGAGGACGTGGGGCGTGGCCGCGCCGTGGAGTCCGGCAGTCGGTGGGCGCCGCTGGAAGAGGATTATCCGCCTCTCCGCTTGGGGAGGACGGACCGGTGATCCCGCTCGCCGCCGCGTGCGCCAGCTGCAGACCGCACGCGGGGCAAGCAGCCAATGGTGGACAGGCCGGCGCGGAAGGTGATCTTCCTCCCAAGGATGGCAGAAATCGACCGGGACGAGGCCGCGCTCCGCTGGGCAATGATTGCCTTCGTTTCCGGCAGCCGTGGGCATGTCTCGCCGGGGGAAGCAGAGAGGGCCGTCGTGGAGCAGCTGCCCAAGCTGGAGGGCAACTTCTCTGTGCACCGCTTCTGGCTGGCCGATTTTTTGTTCCGGTTCTCGAGCAGGAGGATGTGTGACGAGGCGGCCACCGCCGGCGTCGTGGATGGGCGAGGTTTCCTCATTGGTTTCTCCCCGTGGAACCGGCAGTTGCAGTCAGTGCACTGCACCTTGCGTCACCGGGTGCATCTCGAGCTCTCCGGCGTTCCGGCGCACGCTTGGAACCGCACGACGGCCGGCGCCTTGCTCGGTACTACGACATGGATCGAGGGGCTCGGAACGGCGACGGCGAGCGGAGAAGACCTGCGTATGTTCTGCGTCACGGCGTGGGTTGACGATCCAGACCGAATCCCCGCGGAGAAGGAGCTCTGGATTGAAGAGCCCGGCGACGTTCTTGACGAGGATGACGCACTCGTCTTGCCGGGGGAGGAGCCCATGCCGCTCGAGAAATCGATGCTCAAGTACATCATCTCGCTGCGGCTTGTGTGTGGGGCTGAGCGGCGGGGGGCGACGCGTTCGTTCTCGCCGGACCCGGACGTCGGCGGCGGCTCGGGTGATGGTCGTGGCCGTGGCCGTGACGACGGGCACGACGGGAGTGGCGATCGGCGGGACGCGCCTGACGTTCGGAGAGATGGCCGTCGTGGCTCTTCTGCTCAGCGCAGCTGTAGTAGAGGCACGGTCGGCGATGATTGCTGGCAAAACGGAAGAAGGTTCAGGGCCGCAGCTGGACCTGAGGTTGAAGGAGATGGTGGGTCCGTTGTTGCTGAGGTGGAGGCAGCGACCCAGTCGCTTGACCCTCTACTGACGTCGGGCCGGGTCCCACCTGCTGCAGTAGCGGGCCAAAGCAGATGGGATCCGATGCTGCTGGAGGCTGGTCTGGCCACTGCCGTGCCAGCACGTGTGTTGGGGGATAATAACCCGGTATACCTAAGACAAGTAAAGAGTGATGACCCAGCCAGAAGATAACCCGGCCAAGATTATGATCTGGCCAAGATTATGACCCGACCAAGATTATGACCCGGCAAATATTATGACCTGGCCAGTAGGCAGACCCGGTTTTAGGAGTCAGACCTGGCCAGGAGGCAGACCCGGTTTTCAGGAGGGGGTCTCGAAATATGCCATAGAAGGAAGATTCTGGAAGACCCGGAATCCTTGTACAAGATGGAGACTCAAGACTTAGAGATCACGAAGGACCTAGATTAGGACTCTTATTTCGGGTATAACCCAGTTTTTACCTTGTACGACTAGGAGACCTGGCCATCTATATAAGCAGGCTCTTAGATCATAGATAGAGAGGTCGCAAGCCTAATAAGATAGATAAAATAGAGAGAGCTTTTCGATATCGCACAAGTCCCACGAGGGAGAAATATTGTAACCCTAATCAAGATCTGGCTCTGTTGTAGTAGCCGGGTTATCGACATCGAGATCAATAATAGAGTAGCTGGAAGTAGGTCTTTATCTCCAATGGAGAGCCCGAAACAGGGTAAATCCTTTGTCCCCTCCGTGCAAAACCCTCTCCCTGACACTAGTTTCGCCTGGCCCCCAACTCAAAGTCACCCTATGATGACATATGCCGTGACAACCCCACGACATTTGGCGCCCATCGTGGGACCTGCGTCCAAGAGTGTCCTCATCAAGGGAGAAGCGCTGCGAGGGGTGAAGTGCCACCAGCAAAGAAATCAAATCATCGATAATTTCGGCTGAAAGCCAAAAGCAGATTCGCCAGAAGAGCAAAAAGAAACCCGGCCATGGAGAAACAAGACCGGGAGAGACAGCAATAGCAGATTGGCGTCATCATCATCAAAGTCATGTCAAGCGCGGCCGGCGGACAGATTCCGCATCGTTTGCAAAGCTAGGTCTGATTGAATCGCATCCTATCCCGACAGTCCGAAGATCGGAAAAGTTACGGCGAGTTCTACTCAAATCCGGACAGCGTGTTCTGTTTTTCCGCAAGCAGCACGAACAAGCATGTCGAGCTGGACGTGGCTGAGAGCCGTCCGGTTTGCTTTTGCATGTGTACGTAATACGTATTGATGCAGCAAGGAAAAAAAAAGGAAAGACAGCTCGACAGAATCAAGTCACGTATGGATGGAGAAGGAAAAAAGCAAATCGAGTAGCACTAGCACTCAGCGCGGTTAAACAGTCCATGTGAGACACGGTCTCCAAGACGATAGAAAAAAAAGGAAAACGCCGCCGAAGCCGGGTTACCGATCAGACGGAGATTCGTTTTTTGTGTGAGTTTGAGTTAAATTCAGGCTTGGCCAGCGTAAAGAAGAATTAGCGTCAAAATATACCATTGCAATGGATCAAGTACAAAGAAAAATTACAACGATCTGGAGAGTTGTCCTCGAGTGCTACCCCCGTGCATCTGATCATTTTGGAAACAGAAGAAGAAAAATTGGATTTAACTGGCTTGTTACGTGATCATGCATGAAAAAGAGCACCTCCCGTAATAATGAAAAAGGAAGATATAGAGGCGCGAGAGTATCGACCAAGGAGACCCGGCCGCGAGCCGGCTTCAGGTGACAAAGACCCGGCCGCGAGCCGGCTTCAGGCGCGTCTTCAACACAGGACAAAACAAGCTAAGTTGCATTTATATAAATTTCATATTGTATTTATTCAGTCAAATTAAATCTGATTCCTTTGAGTTCAATCCCTGGAGTTAAATATTGTTCATAAGAAAATTGCAAAGATCATCCAAAGGATTGCAGGTACTTTTTAAAAGTCGAGCCGTTTATCGCTCGCAATGGATTTCTTAAAAGTCGAGCTATTTATTGCTCGCAAATGGATTTATCAAAGTCGGGTTATTTATCGCTCGCAATGGATTGGATTTATCAAAGTCGAGTTATTTATCGCTCGCAATGAATTTCTTAAAAAGTCAAGGGCATCAACGTCAAGAACGTCCAAACAAAGCAATGTTATATAATTGTTTAAAGCTTTTTCATATTATTATTTGCCGCCTTCAATTGTTGGGTTGAAGACATGGATCCTATCAATTAATGGAGGCACGTGAAGATGTTCGGGTTACAAACACTGAACCACACGTGGAATCTATTGGAGGAAAAACCATGAAACATCTCTCAGCTTCAACTATTCGCAACAAAAAATTAGCTTATCCCAAGAGTGCTACGCAAGTTCGGTTCACGATGCCCAGGAGCGCTTTGCAACAAAAAAATCAGCTTAGCCCAAGGGTGCTACACAACTTAGGTTAGCGAGCCAAAGAGCGCATCGCATCAGTATATGGGTCAATGGGGTAAATGTGCAGAGTTAAGCCATTACTTTTTAGAACATTGACCCGGGTCTTGGGGCTCTTAATTGAATAGTCTGTATCTACAATCCCAAGACCCGGCCTTGATGCCATCAGTTTTATTCTTGATTATCTTACTGTTGAGTTGATGTGCACAACAGTTCAAGAAAAGTAAGATAGGCCATTACTGGTACTCATTCAAGTCAATCGGAGTTTATTACGTCTCCAATGAAGAAAAGAAAAAGAGGGAGTGGCCGGGTTACGATTCATCTCAGCCTGGCTGGCTCGGTTTTGTCACCAACACGGCCGGCTTTGCTTAGGCTGGCTGGGTCCTCAGCATTTGTGTCCACGGCCGGCTTTATCAGCGCTGTGATCAATCTCCAGATGTGCGAGTCGCTGTATTGGAAGTTGAAAGACAAGAGTTTTACAAAATGAGTCCCGAGTTGTTACAGGCGAAAGAACTGGCGCTTGGGAGCTACAAGAGTTGAAATATTTCTAAGTGTACAAATATTGAAGAATAAGCTCCGAGTTTTGTTGCAGGCGTACACGTCGACGCTTGGGGGCTACGAGAGTACAAGGAGGAAGCGTGAGTCTCAGGTCGCTGCAGGCACTTGACCCGGCACTTGGGGGCTACACGGTTTGAAGCTAAATTTTCTGAAGTAATGAAGAAGTCCCAGGTTGCTGCAGGCATCTAACCCGGCACTTGGAGGCTACAGTATTTGAAGTTCAAAATTTCTTTTAGAGGAACAAGATACAAAAGGCCCAGGTTGCTGCAGGCACACAACCTGTCACTTGGGGGCTATATGGTTCAGAGTGTTCATCTATCTATCACAAGCACCAAGTTATCGCGAGGTGATAAACTCGGAGCTTGGGGGCTACGGTTTAGATACACGAGAAAAATTAAGATTTTTCAGAGGTGATAAAACTGAAGGTATCCGTGCTGGATTTTCAAAATCCGGGTCTTGAAAGATAGCCTCCATGTGAGTAGGCTCCATCAAGTCTGGAACGAAGGAATCTGGAGCATCCTTCAGCACAGCCTCCATATGAGTAGGCTCTATCAAAAACCGGGTCAAAGGACTCACAAGAGAAAATGTGAAAATTTTCCTGGCAGGATTTGCGGGATGTTCTTGAGATAAATTCTGGAGGCATATGAACCCAGAAAGAAAAAGTCGAGTTATAGAAATGGACCTCCCAAATGAGATGGCCTGATATGTGTAAATCCGGGTTATTTCCCGTTAACTTTATTAATCTTATATTTCAGGAGTTTAACCAGGATGATAGCATTGGCTGCTACACCCAATCACCAAGATCAAGGACAAGAGTATGAAGTGAAGCAAGCCAGATGTATATCCAAGTTAAACTTGGGGGCTACTGTTGGGGGGATAATAACCCGGTATACCTAAGACAAGTAAAGAGTGATGACCCAGCCAGAAGATAACCCGGCCAAGATTATGACCCGACCAAGATTATGACCGGCCAAGATTATGACCCGGCAAATATTATGACCTGGCCAGGAGGCAGACCCGGTTTTAGGAGTCAGACCCGGCCAGGAGGCAGACCCGGTTTTCAGGAGGGGGTCTCGAAATATGCCATAGAAGGAAGATTCTGGAAGACCCGGAATCCTTGTACAAGATGGAGACTCAAGACTTGGAGATCACGAAGGACCTAGATTAGGACTCTTATTTCGGGTATAACCCAGTTTTTACCTTGTACGACTAGGAGACCTGGCCATCTATATAAGCAGGCTCCTAGGTCATAGATAGAGAGGTCTCAAGCCTAATAAGATAGACAAAATAGAGAGAGCTTTTCGATATCGCACAAGTCCCACGAGAGAGAAATATTGTAACCCTGAACGAGATCCGGTTCTGTTGTAGTAGCCGGGTTATTGACATCGAGATCAATAATAGAGTATCTGGAAGTAGGTCTTTATCTCCAATGGAGAGGCCGAACCAGGGTAAATCCTTTGTCCCCTCCGTGCAAAACCCTCTCCCTGACACTAGTTTCGCCTGCCCCCCAACTCAAACTCACCCTATGGTGACATATGCCGTGACAACCCCACGACAACGTGGCCTCGCTGGGCCTCTTTTGGACCTGGAGTCTGCGGTGTTGCCGCGTGGAGAAAAAGTTTTGGAGGAGCCTGCAAAACTGCTGCTAGGGGCTGAAAAGAAGCCAGCTCTCCACGAGCCTGGCTTTGGCTCTTGCGTGGAAAGTGGTCAAAAGATCAATCCACTGCCGCTGTCACTTGGTGACCAAGGTGCTGCGCCCGGGATTCAAAATTTGAACTCGCCAGAGCCTCTGTTGCCGCTGGACTGATTGGTCCTAAGCTAGTGGAATATGAGGCAAAAGGAGCACGTGAAGGAGAATTTTTGCTGCTGTCCTCTGATGGCCTGCTGTCTCCGGCCAGTGATGGGTCCGCCTCGCCTTGGACGCCTGCTAGCTGTAAGGATCAGCGTGGAGTCTCGCCTGTTTCTGTGTTGGACTATTTTTCTGTCTCTCTCTCTGGGGGCAGCAAGCAGGATGGGCTGGGCCAGCAGGTGGTGCAGGCCCAAGATGAGCAGCCTGTGACACAGATGGTCGAAGCAGCTTTGGATGGAGGGCTTCAGACTCAGGGCCTGGACCAGCTCAGGGCGGGCTACGTGCGGCCCGTGACTCCGATTCTTCACAGGCCGGTGAAGCGCAGCCGGGCAAAGAGGATCTACTCTGGGCCGGTGCGGCGCAGCAGTCGACACCGTGGAAAGTTCGCGGCAGGGACACCCGTCAAGCGCCAGCAGCGGGAGTTGATCACTCGCCTCCAGATTGCGAGGGAAGGCGAGACCATTGGAGATGAGGCGCTGAACGCGTACCTAGACCTCTTCCGCAGCCGTTACCACAGAAGCACATTGACGTGATCCTGAGCCTGTTCGGGTGGCTTCCTGAGGCGTTGCCGTCGTCTGAGGACGTGCCAGTAGAGTGCCTAGTTTAGGCGTGGATTCTGTGCTTTGTTTTCTCTAGCCTCTTGTACTCGTGTTTTGTATTTTCAGAACTATGTTGGAAGTGGATCTTGTGATTGCCATTTGGAATGCGCGTGGATTAAACTCGTTGGCGCGTAGAGCGGTGATCTTCCAGGCTATGGCTGCTACTGGCGCCAAGATAGTTTGTCTGCAAGAGACAAAGATGGAGATCATCACGGCTCAGATCGTCCGAGAATGTCTCGGAGTGGCCTTCGACGGGTTCCTGTTTCTGCCGGCGGTGGGTACACGTGGAGGCATCTTGCTAGCATGGCAGTCTGAATACGTCACGGTCTCTAACCCCCATCTATCTGCTAATGCGTTGACCGCAAGCATCTCGATTGGGGGTGATCAGGCGTGGTGGTTCACCGGGGTGTACGGCCCTCAGGGCGTGGGCGCGAAGCGTGCCTTTCTTCAGGAGCTTCGCGACATTCGGGACCTCCATGCGGGACCGTGGATGGTTGCAGGAGATTTCAATCTCATCACTGATCCGGAAGACAAGAACCAGGGTGTCCTCCACCACTCGATGATGCGTAGATTCCGGCGTACCTTGTCTCTGCTAGAATTGAAGGAGGTTTACCTTAACGGACGGAGATTCACTTGGTCCAATGAGCGTCAGCAACCAACTATGGAGAGACTGGACAGGGTCTTCTCGACCGTGGACTGGGAGGAACGCTTTCCGGATGCATTTCTCTCGGCGAACTCCTCCGGTCCTTCTGACCACTGCCCCTTGGTGTTGAGCTTAGCCCCGGATCTGCAGATGGGGCGTAGATTCCAGTTTCAGTCCTTCTGGACGAAGGCGGATGGCTTTCTGGATGTGGTTCAGGACGCTTGGTCGTCTGTGGAGCAGGAGATCAACCCCTTCAAAAGGTTGGATCTTAAGCTGAGAGCAACGGCCAAGAGTCTGGCGAGATGGAGTAGCAAGCTCATCGGCAACATTAAAATGCAGATTCTGCTTGCCAATGAGATAATATTGCGTCTTGATGTGGCCATGGAGTCCCGACCACTCTCGCCGGCAGAGAGGGGGCTTAGGAAAGCCCTTAAGGGGAAGCTGCTTGGCTTGGCATCTCTCGAACGCTCCATGGCAAGGCAGCGAGCGAGGGTGCTCTGGTTGAGGGAGGGCGATGCCTGCACGAGGTTCTTTCACATGCACGCGAGCCATAGACGGCGTCAGAACTTCATTGGGCACCTCATGATCGACGGAGTCAGGAAGACCGAGCATGTGGATAAGGCTGAGGCCGTGGATACGTTCTTTGACGACCTCCTTGGGACGGAGGTGGATCGGCCTTTCTCCTTCGACCTAGACTACCTGCAGCTGCCCACGGTGGATCTCTCCCACCTGGAGATGGCCTTCTCTGAGGAGGAGGTGTGGAACGCCATTAGGAGCATGCCTCTTGACAAATGCCCGGGGCCGGACGGGTTCTCCAACAGATTTTATGTGGCGTGTTGGGGAATCATAAAAGCGGATGTTATGGAGGCTTTCAACTCCTTATCTCGGCGTGATGCCCGTGGATTTAGTTCAGTCAACCAGGCTTTGATCACTTTGATTCCCAAGAAGGTGGGAGCGGAGGAAGTTCGAGACTTCCGCCCTATCAGCCTGATTCATGGGTTCGCCAAGCTGGTGGCAAAGGTGGTAGCCTGCAGAGTGGCCCCCTCCATCCCACAGCTAGTTGGGGTGCACCAGAGTGCCTTTGTGCGTGGACGGTGCCTGCACGATAACTTCATGCTGGTTCAGTGCATGGCGCGCAAGCTTCATAGTTCGAACACGCCAGCAGTCCTCCTGAAGCTTGACATTACGAAGGCTTTTGATACCGTCAGTTGGGCCTTCCTCCTGGAGGTATTGAGAAAGATGGGTTTCGGGGAACTCCTGATTGCGACCATCTGTGCCCTTCTGTCGTCGGCTTCTACTAGGGTGCTTCTCAATGGTCATCCCGGTGGAAAGATTTTCAACCGACGTGGACTGAGGCAGGGAGATCCACTCTCGCCTCAATTGTTCATCTTGGTCATGGAGGTTCTACATCTGTTGATTGAGAGGGCTACGGCCTGTGGATTGTTGACACCTCTGTCTGACACGGGTCTTAGACACCGCACGTCGATCTATGCGGATGACGTGGTGACCTTCCTTCGCCCTCTGGAGGGGGACCTCAGGGTTTTTGCTCGGCTCCTTGACGACTTTGGTTTGGTGTCCGGGCTGAGGGTGAATCTTGAGAAATGCTCTGCGCATCTGATCCGTTGTGATGAGGCTGAGACGGCGTTGGTGGGCCAAGTGCTACACTGTCCGCTACTGCCGTTCCCGCTTCGTTATCTGGGGCTCCCGCTTTCCCTCAGGAGACTGACGGCGGGCCAGCTCCAGTATCTGGTGGATAGTATAGCCAACCACCTCCCTAGGTGGCGTGCAGGGCGCCTTGAGCTTGTGAAGACCACACTCTCTGCGGTGTCTATCTTCGCTATGATGTCTCTTGACTTATCAGTGGAGACCTTTGTGGCGATTGAGAAGATAATCCGTAGCTTTTATGGGCTGGGCGCAAAGACGCCCGTGGAGGTCACTGCCTGGTGGCGTGGGAACGAGTCTGCATGCCCAAGCATCTGGGGGGTCTTGGAATTCCCAACTTGCGGTTTATGAACCGCGCTCTCAGGGCCAGATGGCTTTGGCTTAGCAGGACAGACGACTCAAAACCCTGGAGGGAGTTCAACATTCAAGTCCCCCGATTGGTTCGTCAGCTGTTCAAGGCAGCCACTATCTCAGTGGTGGGCGACGGAGCCTCCACTTTTTTCTGGACAGACAGGTGGCTGCCCGCCGGGCGTGTGGAGGACTTGGCCCCGCACCTCTACTTGAAAGTGCCCAAGGGCGCGATCTGTTCCCGCAGAGTTAGAGAGGGGCTCGCAGGTGGATGGCTAGACGACGTTCCGCCAGACCTGGACGCGCGTGAGTTACGCGAGTTGCTGTTCTTAGCGGACAGTGTGGCAGATTTCCCCCTGACTGAAGGGGTCGCAGATGAGTTCAGGTGGAACTGGGAGGGAAACCACAAGTACTCAGCGCGTTCGGCTTATAGAGCCCTCTTTGAGGGCAAGATTGGGCTGGCGGGTGCGCAACAGGTCTGGTGCTCACGAGCGCCCAACAAGTGCAAGTTCTTCCTTTGGCTAGCATTGAAGAACAGATGCTGGACCGCAGACCGTTTAGGCGGAGAGGGCTACCTAGGCCGGCCGCCTGCCCGCTGTGCGATCAGGTGGAGGAAGATATTGACCACCTTCTTCTCGGGTGTGTCCTCTCCAGAGAGGTCTGGAACTCCTTCCTGAGCAGGTGGGGTAGGGTGGACTGGGCCCCTGCCCATGACGATCGTCTTGTGGATTGGCTTCCAGCCAAGGCTCCGGGAGGCCGAGATGAGAAGGACTTGTGGACGGCGGTCAACTTGATCTGCTGGACCTTGTGGAGACATAGGAACGGTGTGGTCTTCGAAGGTCACAGGCCTTCAGCACAGACACCATTAGTATGGTGGAGGCCGAGGCTGACCTCTGGCGGGCAGCGAGGATGTTTAGGGGTAGCTTAGGACCCGTAGACAGGTGGAGGGTTGGCGAGTGATCCTCTTTCTTTTGTTGGTGGATTGGCGTTTTTGGCGCATGTGCCTAAACGCGTTGTAAAGGCCGCTTGGCCTCTCCTTCTTGAAACCGATGCGTCCGCTTGGATGTATCCTTAAAAAAAAGACTGACAAGCAATCAATAACAGTCCAGCCTTTAAATTGCAACGTTGTACTTTTCATCTTTAGATTCGTATCGCCTTGCCTGTCCGGTCCAATGATTGAGTGAAAGTATCATCACCCCTAATGCAAGGCCATCAATCTTTCTCATTTTTTTTTCTTTTCTGAAAAATATATGCGTAAAACATTTCCTCCTTTTTTGCTTCCAATAAGGTCCACCCAAACTGTCGGTGGTGGCATACTGGCATATGGCATCTCCTCAAAATAGCATTTTCCGCTGTTTGTTATCTTTTTTTTTGTCTCTTTAGTGTTTTTTTGGCTTCTTTTATTCCGTTAGGGGTACTAATCATCATTATCATGACCATCATGCTTATGTAATCGTCCACTGAGTTGACCCTTTTTTTCCTTGTTCTATCGTATAATCTTTTCTGAGAACGACAAGAACTAATGATCTATACATACCGTCATTCGATCGATCTTCCGGTACCGTGAAGTAATTAACTGGTGTGCCACACGTAATGGCATGTCAATACGTAGTATACTTGTACTTAGTTTGCGCACCAAAATCACGAGCATCTTGACTTCACCACACACAGTCCACGGCACGATTTGCATGCCGTACGAGTGCACGCTTAAACTGAGGGGTTACTGGTTACACACGACGTTTTTTTGTACGTGGTACACATGTCTTGCAAGTCACAGTGCCATGATTAGTGAATCCACTTTGGCCATAAGCGTGATGGTTTGAAGGCCAACTCACACTAGTTTATTATTAGTAACAATCTCTTTGATGGCGCCATCTCACCTTCCTAACTGGATACGGTCTCTTTCTCTCTTCTTGGTCCCTGTCAACATTTCGAGATTCGTCCGCCGTCAGCACTAGCATTGGCTCTACTGTACGACCTAGCTCCGGCCCCGTTCACCCTTTTCATTTGATCAAATATTATATAACCACAACTATCGGCCAGGGTTTTATAAAGTTGCAATCATACTGAGTTTCATCATAGAACCAGGCAGTGAACCAAATAATCAGCTTTAACATACCGGTGGGAAGTAATCTCCCCCGTCTGTCGTGAAAAAATATATCAGGGTTTACATAGTTTGACACAGTTTCTGACACTACGGGCACACACCCGTATCCAATAGTTCATCACTTTATGTGCGTAACCAGGGAAAACTTTACCTCTTTAGCCGGGTGTTTGAAACTTTTGTATTTTTTGCCCAGCTTGAGTAAAAGTTATGACACAATTGGTAATTCAAACTACTTTTTATCAGGAAATTTTAAAAATGAGATGATTTTGCCCGGCTACGTGGTACTATCTTTTTTGGTTAATTTGGGGACTTTTTTAAAGTTTACAAAAACTCTGAAACAATACAACATGATTCCGGTGTGTTAAAAAATCCCTACGCGAAGTGAATAGACACATTATCCATTGCTGAGATTTGTCAGGATTGACTTTGCATCATTAGAGAGTTGACACATTGTATTAGAAGCCGCTACCAGCTATCGACTTAAGAGTGAAGTGCTGAACGGTAAGTTAAAGTTGTGTCCGACATGTCCCGAACCTACGAGATCACACACTTAAAGAAACATAACCATTCGGATCTGATCCAACTAAACATGCCAACCGGGTTGGACCAAAGTGGCACTAAGATCGACAAGGAGTCTGGATTGGATCCGTGTATTACGGATCTATTCAGGCCACAAGTCTACGACGTCCACTTGGATGCCTATACAAGGTGTTGGCACTGATGAACGAAAGGTTGCGCGATTTCAAGTGTTGGAAACCCTAGCCACCGCTGTCTCGATACCACTAGGCCACTCGATCCAACACAATTTATGCTTGTGTGTTTAGGTTATAGGATCCAAGCCTAGGACTTCATCTTGATCAATCATTCTCATCTTGATCTCTTCAAAGCCATAAGGAATATATCACTTGAATCACATGCTTCAAGATTTGATTAACCTTGGCTTAACTCTTCAGTTGAACCATGAACCCTAAATAGGAAGAGAATAATGTAGCTAGCAAAAAGCATTTCCCTCAATTATGAAACAAGGTTTAATTATTGACTAGTAGGAGTATCAAGACGTCAAACAAGTTATAGATACATGCACACAATTAAGCTTCCCGTCCTGCTAGTTACGAGAACTGAACGTACAATGTGGATGAAAGTGACGAATAATAAAAAATGGATAATGGACGAGCAAGGAAATATATGAAAACAAGTAAAAAGAGGATGTAAGCAATATTAAAATATGGATCGGGTGTGATAGACTCATAGGTCCACTAGAGTCATATCTCCCAATAAAAAAATCATTATTGGGTGCATATAGTTGGGCATCGATTAGATTAAAATTATCTTAATTTTATGATTATGGTTATTCATGGTATGATTTAGTATAGACATTGCTTCCAAAAATATATATAATGTTACTTGACATGGTATGATTTAGCATGCATCTCGACGTATAATTAATTTCAAAATAATAGTGTATTGTCGTTGTAGGGTGACATAATTTAAATGGTACGAATATCATCAAAGGGTAACATAGAAACAATTGTTTTACCCTTAGCTGCAACAACACTATATGCGTCTTGTACCTGTTACACCACTCAGATATAGAGCGAATGTAAGGTTGAACCAACCATCATAGACCACACCCTATGAAGATCTAAATATATAATTTGGCAAAAACATACAAATAGACCAACGAGCATTTATGACTATAAAAGTTTTTGGGGCCTATATAAAAAAATCCACTTTTGCTGCTAAAACAAGGATTTTCACAAGACATGTTTTTTTTACGCAAGCCACGCAAAATATCGATTCCTCCCAAAAGCTTTACGTGCGCACAAAGAAATAGGTGGATCTGATAATTTTTTTCGGAATTGTCCAACGACGTTTCAAAGTCTCTCTATTTCTTATAGTGAACACATATGGCCAAGCGAGTACATGATTCCTTCAACTCTTTGTTTGGGCGCGGTGTTTATGTTTCAGCAACAAACACGGATGATTGTGGTTTGTCAAAATGAAAAAGGAAGTCTCTTCATCCCACATGCTCGCGGCGGGCAATCAGAGTAGTCTGGTCGACCATGGATGCGCAACTTGGCACGAACACCCTGTTGTTTTTATGATGATCCAAATTCTATACTGATGAAGGCCAACTTGTGACGAATGAGAGCGGAGCGCCCCGGAGTCGGACTGCAGCTGACCTAGGATTTTATGCCACCATATATTCATCTTGTAAGCCGCCGGTTGGGGTAAGCCATACATTGTAAACCCACGGCGTTTGTAATCTCACCGATTATAGTGAAGTATTGCTGGCTGGCGCCCGTGGTTTTTTCTCCTCCATTGTTGGAGGGGTTTTCCACGTTAAAATCTCGTATCCCCATTGGTTTGATCGTTCCGCACTTCGTCGTTTCTTTGCTATTGTTTATAACACACCCTGAATCGGCGGTGGACTTTCACCTGTTGTAGCAACAACGATTCTTGGTTTGACATTCCAACAGATCCCACAGATCCTCCCTGTGTCAGAAACATGGGGCACCGCCACGATGGGAGACTGAGTAGTGCTACCTATACTCTGGGAGTAGTAAACCTAGCTAGTGGTGCTTGACCAACAGAACGCGGAGGCAGCGTGGCATGGGAAGGGAATCATTCGCTCGCACCGCGCGCCGCGCCGATCGATCGAGCTGTTTGGTGGACGACGGTGCAAACGCCGAAAACGCGCACATTGCCGGCTGGCCGGCGCGCTCGCGCTCGTGCAGGGGGACCCTGGTGAGCATCGGGAGACGCGCGGCCAGCCACGACGCGGCAAACAAACCCATGTGATCTCCTCTCCTCTCACCGGCCGGTAATACAATACTCCTACACTGCCTAATTAATCCGGATTCATGGACTTTCCTCTCGCCTCCGCCCTTGTCGGCCTCTGCTCCGGGCTGGCCATTCCGGTTGGCTCTGCTCCGAAATCTTGTTTAACTAGTCTATCCTCCGTAGTACTGCACTAGGGGATTAGCCGCGGACTCCGCCGCGCGCCCGTGGGCTATTTTTGTTTGAATTATTCAATCGTAAAATTATTGGGATTCAAAAATTGTCCGCATTGTCTGCATTTCAAAAATTGTTCAAATTCGGAAGTCATCCAGTCGTTGAATAGTTTGGCGCATTTGAATTCCTTTTGACATCTACCAAATGCACAAATTTGGAAACCACATGGAAATTTGAAATTTAAATTTTGGTCGTGCATATTTATTTTTATGTGACCACGTTGGCATATTTGTCATTTTTTTCTATGAACATGTTTAAAATTGTTGGGTTGCATTATTTAGAATTATTTCAAAATCTTACGGATAGTTTGGACTATTTTCCAAAAAAAATATGTGGACATTTTTTTAAATTATTGTTTCGCATTATTTGGAATTATTTCGAAATCATATTTAGAATTATTTGGAAAAAAATGTGGACATTTTACCAAATGCACAGATTTGGAAACCACGTGGAAATTTGAAATTTAAATTTTGGTCGTGCATATTTATTTTTATGTGACCACGTTTGCATATTTGTCATTTTTTTTCTATGAACATGTTTAAAATTGTTGGGTTGCATTATTTAGAATTATTTCAAAATATTATGGATAGTTTTGACTATTTTCCCAAAAAAAAGTGGACATTTTTTGAAATTATTGTTTCGCATTATTTGGAATTATTTCGAAATCATATTTAGAATTATTTGGAAAAAATGTGGACATTTTTTTGTTTGGACTATTTTTTATTTTTTCGTTTGGGTCTTTTTTTTTAAAAAAATGAAAAAATCTGACAGGATGGGCCCACTGTGACGTCGTGCTGACGTCACAGTGGCCAACCCTGGCCGCATCGCCCGCGGTGGCGCCGCGTTCCAGGACGCGCGCGTGGGCGCGTCGGAAGCGCCTCGCCGCGGGGAGGCCGCTCCAGCGGCGTTTGGGCGGCCCAGAACCGGCGAGGAGATAGATCCGGCCACGGCGCACCTCCCGGTGGCCGGAGATTTGACGGGGGAGCGGCGGAATGGCGGGGTGGCGCGCCGGCGGCCGCGGCGACTCGCGGTGGCGCGCGGGGGAGAGGAGAGTTTCCCGAAGGTTTTGCAGAAAAGTCCTCAGTTTTCTCCGCAATTGCATATAGGTCCTCCCGAAGGGCTTTCTTGCAAGTTTGCTGCGCCAAAAAGCGTGCAAACGGGTCACCGGCTGGAACCGGGGTGACCGGCCGGTGACTAGGACGCGTGGCAGCCAGCGATTGGCAAAAATTCGCGCAGCTACAGTGCCCACGCGGGTGGGGGCGGGGTGGCCCAATCCTGACCGTCCGTCCCGTGGATCGGACGGTCAGCGGACGCCGGCGACGTGGAGCGTTGAGAGAGAGCGGATTCCTCTGCCTTTTATATATAGTAGAATGTGCCGGTCCTCCATCCTACCTGGCGACTATTACTGCTCTGCTGTGGGCGGCGCCGTGTGAGGAAATCATTTTTTTGTTTTCTGATGACTAGTACTACTATTAGTAGCGTGTAAGTAAATCTAGCTGGGAATACCTTGTGACGTCGCATCAGTGGCGATGCAGGTACATGTGGCCGCCTTTTCGCCGCTGGCTTACGCGGTGACTCTAGCTTTATGTGACGCCGCGGAGGTGGCAGCCAGCTGATCTTCAGGGAGCCAGAGGTGGATTTCTTTCGCGTCACACGGCATTCACGGCCCCACAAAAAGTGCATGCATATGCATGTATGGTTTTATTTCCTCGCCACCGCCGCAAAAAAATAAACATTTCTTTACTTACAAGGCAACTCATACTACTCGTAAATAAAACTGCCGGGATAAAAATGGAACATGCTGCCGCTCCATTTCTGCTTGGCCAGTATCCACCGACGCACGCGCTCGACGGCAGGTTCGTCTGTTCGTGTGTATGCCGCAGGTTAATTACGTTGGCACGGCCTGTGTCTGTGTATTGAGGAGCCATTTTGGCCTCGCTGAAAGAAATTATTCCGGGCTTAGATGGCGGTTTGACCGCATTTCACACATGATCAAATCACAAGCAGCTCGATCATACTTAATGGCTTAGTGAGGTGTGAAAGAAAATTTCACGGGTTGGTTTTCACTGTGCACATGTAGCAATCGGCAATATTAACGATGAAGCATCGGAAGTACCTCGATGTGGGTTCGGAATGATGAATGAAACATGCTTAAGGTATTGTGATTGCTAGTATACATAGCTAAGAGTCCAAAGGGGATAGGTTTAACCATCCTAAAAGTTGATACATCCCCGAGAGACGAGGATGGCACAGAGACGTACGCCGAGATTAGGAATAATAGAAGATGAAGCCTCAAGTGATGAAGATGGCACATAGATGCCAAATATTTAAGGGAGTCAGCGGTTTGAGCAACTACTATGTGGATTTACCTCACAGGGCTTTGAAGTTTCTTGCTATTTTTTTTAATGTAAATCAGCTGAACAGATCGGACCAATGCATGCGAGTTTGCTGACGGAGACTAACGCTAAGTGAAAATGCACTTGGTTGCATGCACGCATTGCCTATCCAAATAAAAGACGTAAAACTGGGCCAGCAGATGGAACTTCAAGAATGGAATTAGAACTTCTCTTACCACATTAACATTATGTTGCTAAAGATTATTCATACTGTCATTTAGCACTTATTGTTTGTTTCTCCTCGAGCTGTTTGCTCAATCTCTTATCATCCATGTACTAAGCTTGTCTTGTGCCAGATCTGGTTACTTTGGTTATTTGAAGCTTCTTACTTATGATTATTCTGTTTTCTTCTTTTGATGTTATCTACAAACTTAGAAGGTGGAATTGTGCATATTTAAATAGATGCTTTGGTTAATATTTATTGCCTCTAATTTTCCTGACAAAACTACGAGTTATCTCATGACTTGGAACATCTTGTACATATTTGTTTCTCAAGATTTTCCATTCACATGCCGACTTTTTTATAAGTATTTTATCACAAAAGTGTTATCTTTATACATTTCTCTTCACCCTGTCTAGATGTATATCTCGATATTTCAAGCATATTGAACAATTGCCATTAACTAAAAGCATGTACATACATTAGCAGATAAGCTATTTACAATATAGTTACATGGTGGTACTATTAGATAATAGTATTCTATGCACGTCATAGTGCTTACACAAATAGAGTATATCACAAATAATAACAATGAATCATACAACTAATTAACATGTCACAAGACAAGTAACAATGTCCTAACCATGTCACATCGTAGGGGTTATACTTCGCACACCATTCAATGCGGCGGCTAGTGTAAGTCTACAATGATGAGAAGATTTTAGTGGCCGGACCAAGGATTTACAGAGGGTGCAGACCATTCTAACGACCCGGAAACGAATTGCATTTCATGAAACTAAGTCGCCACATAGCGGTTTTTAGTGCATGCCGCATAAAACATTAAAACTAGGTTGTTTAGTTTCATCCCCATGATCCGACCTCTTTGATTATTTGATGGCGTTTCAACGAGCACTGTATGAAGTCAGGTCGTGTCTCAATTGATTTAGACCGTGGCCGAGCGGGTTCATCTAAGACGTCTGTAGTTGTGAGAGACAAGTCTACGACTACTAAACCCCGACACTTGTAACTGCGTTGAAGTACGGAAGGGCGGCTTGTGCCTTAAGTTACATACATTGGTGATGGCATGACATTTGGTTTGGTGTCAATGAAGCTATTAGCCTCTTGATATCTCGTACAGCGCGGATGGATGGATCGAGATACCGAGATGCACGTACGGGCTCAATTAACAACATTCGCTGCCTTGCAAATGCTTCGGGGCTTCAAGGTAGTTATAGGGCTCATCAATGCTGGGTGCTAGCGTGCCGGCATAGGTGGTTGGATCGATCGTTCGATCGACGCAACAAACAACAATCGCAGGTTAATTCATTACTTCCTCTCGCCCTGCCCCCGGCCCCGGCCTCTCTACGCAAGCAGTGGCGGAGGTAGGATTGCCTAATTTCTCATGTTAGGGGGGGCCGGTTAGAGAAAAAGTTTCAAAAGTCTGCGCTGTTCATATGAATTTAGGAGTAAATCCATGATGTTAGGGGGGCCAGGGCCCCTGCTGGTCCCCCTGTCTCCACCACTGTACGCATGAAGACAAGAAGTACGTACGTATATACGCATCGTCCCGATTGATTTCTACACTCAAATTCTTTATCATGTGGTGGTGGTGGTGTCGTCTCGGGCTCTCGGCGTCTGGACACGGGCACACGTCCTTGTCCTAACAACTGGGCTAATTGGCCGGGTTGTGTGTGACGATGCAGGCAGAGCTGTAGACCTCATGCTTAATTAGCTAGCCCCGTTGGTTACGGGAGCTCCATCAGCACGGATTATATGCTCTCCCGCCGCGATTTCCCTCATCTCATCCATCCATCGGAGAGACATTCTCCGCCGTAGCAACCGGCCTCTAATCTCTATCTTCTAGATAGAAAATAATTAAGCCGGGGTGCCGCTGCATGCGTTCCTATAGGGACGTTGTAACGGGCAGAACGGGAAATCGTTCGTTTCTTCAGCTGGCAAATCACCCATCCAGGCCGGGGACCATGATGCAGAGCTGAGCGTATTCGTTCCGTTCCTTCTCGTGAAGCTATTTGCTCGCCAAAACCAAAACAGAGAAAAGGGTCAGTACGTACTGGTAGAGGAACCGGCCGGGCTCTGCACGTCCACCTTTTGCTGTGATCGAAATTACTCCGATCCCTATACCCTTCCCTGCAGTGCAGGCCCTGCTGCACGAGCATGACCCGACACTTTTCGACCCACAAGACAAGAATATAAAAATAGTTTATTTTTCAAAATCGGGAGTTGGTTCAACATTGAAGAGATGCATATAGCTTTTATTTCTATTCTTTCAACATAATCTAAAAAGAATTATAACCAACAAACATACAAGACGAAACTGTCAAAAAAGTTAAAAACACCACAACTAGCATAAACAATAGAGAAAATAGGGCCTCATTCCCTGACCACATCCATCGTCGGCTCACTGGGTAACTCTCAAATATAGTGCCTAGTGCACATGCTCCGAAGACGCCTCACCATCTTTCGCTGACTTACCTTCAGAGTGTAGATATAGGGAAGACCCTCACCAGGCCAGCCGGCGCCACAACCACGGTGTCAGACAACACCACCGCCTTGTGCACATTCATCCACGCACGCGCGTTCACCGCCAGGTCACCACAAAGCCATGGCGTCAATTATGTCGGTCGACATAGGAAGACGACACCGCTCCGCCTTTGGTACCACACGAACGAGGTGAAACCAGCACCGTTGCCATGAACATCCTTCTAGCCGATGAAGCTCCAAAATAGTGCCGCCAAGAGGGATACACGATCACAATTGCCTCCATCTTCCGATTTCAGCCGGAGCATCTATGCCAGGGATACA
This sequence comes from Poa pratensis, assembly GCA_947311845.1. Classification (NCBI taxonomy): domain Eukaryota; kingdom Viridiplantae; phylum Streptophyta; class Magnoliopsida; order Poales; family Poaceae; genus Poa; species Poa pratensis. The sequence goes on from CAMZMU010000074.1 coordinate 82,656,461, forward strand.
AGAACGGCATCAACAACACCTCCAGCAAGCTAGCAGTGACAATAGACTCTGCAGTTGTCGGCCCAGATGGCATCTGAGCACAGGTTTCGCTGGCCATCTTGCAATCCCAAACCATGTTGAACGATTCACGGATCATGGCTAGCAACACGACATGTCCGACCCTCGACGGCTACCCTACACAGCTACTAGAAGACCGACAACCACCGTCTCGGGGCCGCTGCCCGAAATCCGAACTACGCCAAGCACACAAACAACGTCCAGGACCGTCGACTCGCTTTGGCCGGAGATCTCCCAATGCAAGAACGGTCAAGGTGACGAGATTCCACCGCCCACCATCTACCGAGAAGGGCTTTCCCGTCGACTTCCTCCGGTAGTGGCGGGGAGATGGGGTGGAGGATGGGCTGGGACGACGGCTAGGGTTTCAGCTCCGCGGGGGGGGGGGGGGGGGGGGTCAAGAATATACATATCTACACACACATAAAAGCGATGCACACAGCTTGCAGTTGCTGATACTGTGTCCAAAAATGCATTTCTTGCACAACAAAAGGTCCAAGACCGACCTGTATATATGTAGTGACGCTGCATTGCCAGTAATGCCGTTGCCTATTGGAATGTTCACAGCCAAGAGGCTTGTGGTACCAGGCAGGCTCGAACCAGCTCAAGGCATGGCCAACGCGTCGCCCTAGGGGTACTGCCTCGCAAGCACAACTAGGTTCGGGTGTGAGATATTAGGCTCGGGTGCTGCTCCGCAGTTGTCAGGGGATCCTCAGCGAGAGATCGCCTCTTCGGCAGAGAAAGAAAATAAAGGTGAGAGAGAAACCATGCAATATGGCGGGGTCCACATCATGTGGTCTCAGTTTCTACCGCTGTGATGGAAAAAAAATAACCATGTGCCTCACATATCCATGCCGAGTTGGATGCATCGGGGGCGGCAGCTACCACTGCCACCATTGCTCGTACCCTACGCAGCTACTAGAAGACCGACAACCACCGTCTCGCGACCGCTGCCCGAGATCCGAACTACGCCAAGCACGCAAACAACGTCCAGGGCCGTCGACTCGCTTTGCCCGGAGATCTCCCGATGCAATAACTGCCAAGGAGGCGAGATTCCACCGCCCACCGTCTATCGGGAAGGGCTTTGCCCGCCGACTTCCTCCGGTAGTGGCGGGGAGATGGGGTGGAGGATGGGCTGGGACGACAGCTAGGTATTCAGCTCCACGGGGGGGGGGGGGGGGGGGGGGGGGGGGGGGGGGGTGGACCGGTAAGAATATACATATCTACACACACATAAAAGCGCTGCACGCAGCTTGCAGTTGCTGATACTGTGTCAAAAAATGCATTTCTTGCACAACAAAAGGTCCAAGACCGACCTGTATATATGCAGTGACGCCGCATTGCCAGTAATGCCGTTGCCTATTGGAATGTTCACAGCCAAGAGGCTTGTGGTACCAGGCAGGCTCGAACCAGCTCATGGATGCATGGAGATGCTGCAGGATGCTACAGGGACTCATCACGTACTCACGGGTCAGGCTGGCTGGGAGAGAAGAGATGAGAAAAGGCGGAAGGAAAGAATCTTCCAATGAAGAGCAGCGAGGACATTAGCTAAGCTTAACACAGAAGATCTCGAGCCCACCACCAAGCTCTCATTTTTCTTAATAAAAAGCAAAGAAGCATAACAAACAAACTAATCATCATCACTCATGGCCCCTTTATTCTACCACTATGCATGATTCCCCTTTATTCTCCTCCTCCCTGATTACACTACACTAACATGGAGATCAATCGTTCATCGTATCTTGCGGCAGTAATACTATAAAAATAATTATTCTTTGCAAGCCAACAAAACATAAAGCTAAGTATTCTGTTAATGGGGAAATGCTAGCTCGCTTGCTGGTTTTCTTTCTTGTGGCGAGAGGAGAGGTCATCACAAATCACATGGCACAGGTAGCAGGCATATGAGTGGAAGCAACCTGGTAGGTAGGTGCCTCTGTGATACACATACACCGATACACGCGTACATGCAATGTGCTCGCCACCACCTACATATAAACACAGCACCTACAGATGTCAAGCACTACAATTACATCCCACTGCTGCAGACACTTCCAACCCATTGGTTGGGTAGCCATTCCTACCAAGACAATCCAGCTGAGCTGAGCTGAGCTGAGCTTGAGCTGAAACTCTCTCTCTCTCTCTCTACCGACACTAGCTCGGCCCATAAATCCCCCACGTACTTAGCGGCCATCTCTCACAACCCCCCTCCTCCTCTCCCTCCCTCTCTTTTCTTCTCCCCTCTGCACGCACATGCTGTCTCGGCCATTGCCTGAGTAGTGGGGAGAGCCACCTCGCCTGCCTGCCATTGTTGGCGCTCTAGAGGTAACCTCTCCTTCTCGTAAAGGAGAGAGCGCGTAAGGGCATTGAGGACGACGGCGGCCATGGCGCCAGCGGTGGTCGGCGGAGGCCGCGTGCGGAGCAATGAGCCTGATTCCGCTGCTGCGACCGCGAAGCCGCCGTGCGTGTGCGGGTTCCCGGTGTGCGCGTGCACGGGTTCTGCTGCCGTGGCGTCCGCCGCGTCGTCGCTGGACATGGATATCGTGGCCATGGGGCAGATCGGCCCCCTGAACGACGAGAGCTGGGTGGGCGTGGAGCTCGGCGAGGGCGGCGAGACCGACGAGAGCGGCGCCGCCGTCGACGACCGCCCCGTCTTCCGCACCGAGAAGATCAGGGGCGCCCTGCTCTACCCCTACCGGTACGTTCGTGCTCACGCACCACCACTGCTAGCTCCCATCTCACTGGCAATTAATCCGACCAGGCTGATTAATTATTGCTACACTCACTCTTCGCCACCACCACGAATCTGCTAAATTGCTCAACAACTACTGCAGCTGCATTGTGCAACAGTCCGTTACGCATCGTAATTCGTGCTTGGCCGGTGTTCATGTAAAGATTGCCGGGCATGGTTAGGTGTTAATTAATTAACTAATCAGTGTACTCGAAGTTAACTAAACCTCTGGGCTAAGATTTGAGTAGTCCTAGACAGGAGCACGTTAGAGCCCGGGGGGCCAATGATGGCTCGAATACTCCCAACCCAGCGCGTCCCGGTGTGGGCTGTCCCGCTCGGTGCGGCGCTGGTTCTTCTGTTCTGATTCGTCATCCATCCTTCGCGCTATACTCACTGCCGTGTGGGCCTTTCCCTTAAAGTAGGCGGTAGCCGTTGGGCCTGCCTAGCCTACCTCACTGGCAGGTGGGCCCCATAGGACGCCCTGGCAAACGCGGTTCATAAATCTTTACCACTTTGATGTTAAAAAAAAATCTTTGTAATTGTAATGGGAATCCGAGGTGAGATGAAAAGAGGAGGAGGCGGCATACAGTGGGCATGGCTTGCATGTGAATCTAAAGACACATCATTAAAAGCCTCCTCCTCCCTATCTATCCATGCCTGCAAGATTAGGTTGGGCACGTAGCGGTGATAAAGGTCGTAAATCTTTTGGGGCTCCGACAAGATGAGAAAAGCTAGTAACATGTTCTTGTATGTCTCCGGATCAGAAAACGTATGCTTGAGGAGTATATGGGACTTCGGTTTGTAGTTATTATAGATGGTGTGTAAATGTAGGTTGTTTTTGTCGAGTTGTGTCATGTCTAACATATGAGGAAATAAACGGACGCCATATCCGTCATATATAAATAAAAAGGAAAAAAGGAGGAGGAGAAGAAAAAGGGGACAGCGAAAAAGAAGCGGTGTCACTGCATGGATGTGTGAGTCCTGGTGTGAGTCATGTTGGCACCGAGAAAGAGATACAAAAGTGGCAGAGTTCCAACTAAGAATGAAGGAACGGGTATGAAAATCAGCACTAGCATTTTAAAGGCCACCCAGCTCATTATCTTGACACAAATTTAGCAAGAAAGATTGTGTATGACATCTACCTCCGCATTAGTCTAAGTAAACCTACTTTAGCAGCAGAAGGTTCCACCATCTTTTATACCCCAGTAGTGGGCAATAAGCCAATAAGTATAGCAAAAATAAATAAAAAATAACGCAAGGAAGGAAAAAGAGAGAGTGCGACATTAATGGAGCAACGAATCCAGCGATACCACCGCTAATCCAGCGATACCACCGCTAGCAGAGCAGCAGTGGTGGTGGCATCCGGAAATGCCCTCCCACGACGGAGGGTCCTACCGACAGCCGCAGCATGTCGGTGCGGTGTTGTGCCAGCTCACACTCATTGACTTGCCAGACCCCGCATTCGCTGTCAATGATGCCTTTTCGCTTTTTGGCATTTGCAAAACTGAATTAGATTAGCCATAGTGATGGTATCATAGCTAGTATTATGCATGTCATGTTGGCAAAAATATGATGTGGCACTGCAATTAATAATGAAAGAGATGATGGTGGTATCATAGGTAGATATCATAACATAACGCATTCAAAGACATGATGAGTCTACAAGCTAATTAATGTTATACTACTCCCTCCGTTCGGAAAAGGGACCATTTTTGTGACATCCTTTTCCGAATGGAGTGAGTATATGATACCATAAATATGTTACTACCCATAGTGAAGTTAGTAACATAGACTAGTATCATATGATACCCATATATGATACTCCCACTATGACTAGTCTTAGCTTTTTTTTTATCACGCGGAGACGCATGTTCCCTCCAATAATTGCATCCAATCATCACACCCATAGATTAACGCAATTAACCCTAGTGTAAACTGGATTACTGCATTTAACTGTCGATGAACTGACTGTGAATGAACAATGGTGCAGGGTGCTGATCTTCGTCCGTCTGATCGCGTTCACGCTGTTCGTGATCTGGCGTATCTCGCACAAGAACCCGGACGCGATGTGGCTGTGGGTGACCTCCATCTGCGGCGAGTTCTGGTTCGGTTTCTCCTGGCTGCTGGATCAGCTGCCCAAGCTGAACCCCATCAACCGCGTCCCGGACCTGGTGGTGCTCCGGCAGCGCTTCGACCGTCCCGACGGCACATCCACGCTGCCGGGCCTCGACGTCTTTGTCACCACCGCCGATCCCATCAAGGAGCCCATCCTCTCCACGGCCAACTCGGTGCTCTCCATCCTCGCCGCCGACTACCCGGTGGACCGCAACACCTGCTACGTCTCCGACGACAGCGGCATGCTGCTCACCTACGAGGCCCTCGCCGAGGCGTCCAAGTTCGCCACCCTGTGGGTGCCCTTCTGCCGCAAGCACGGGATCGAACCCAGGGGTCCGAGAGCTACTTTGAGCTCAAGTCCCACCCTTATATGGGGCGAGCCCAGGACGAGTTCGTGAACGACCGCCGCCGGGTGCGCAAGGAGTATGACGAGTTCAAGGCCAGGATCAACTCGCTAGAGCATGACATCAAGCAGCGCAACGACGGGTACAACGCCGCTAACGCCCACCGCGAAGGGGAGCCCCGCCCGACGTGGATGGCCGATGGCACGCAGTGGGAGGGCACCTGGGTCGATGCCTCCGAGAACCACCGCAAGGGCGACCACGCCGGCATCGTCCTGGTCAGTACGATTACTCTTTGGAATTACCTACTGTTGCTTTCTTTGTTACATGCATCCATGCATGAATGCCGTTGTTCGTCCATTGCTATTCTTGGAATTATATGCTGGTTAGTTAGGGCCTCGTTATTAGCGGCCATGTGATGTGATATGCCTTTGTCGATCCATCCATGTGAGATTTGACGCGGCGATAGTCGAGAGCGCAACCACCAGCCAGCACACTTGTGGACGGACAGACATGGATCGGAGGAAGAAGACATCTCTTCTCGTGTGGACAGCAATGCAATCGGTGGTTCCATTCATTCATTGGTGTGACGAGGAATTGGTGGTTGGGGTGGTCCTTTCCCCGACAGCACTACTGCGTCCACTTTATGACCCGTTTAATTCACCGGCACTGCCTGCATTCTCACCTCAATCATTGATCCGATTTATTAATTTGGTTGGGGTGTCATTTATGATGGTAATTATGATCAACTACTAATACACAGATCAGGGTTTAGTTAATCAGTCACCCAAATTTTACCTTCAACTAGGGTAACAGTCTACTAGTAAGAATCATTTTGACCTTTTACAGTTACTAGCTCAAATGAATTAACCTTGTTTTTATTTAGTTACCCACTGTGAGAATGTAAGTGTGGTTGCTGACAACTGTGTGAAATGGATGCAGGTCCTGCTGAACCACCCAGCCACCACCGCCAGTTTGGCCCGCCGGCGAGCGCCGACAACCCGCTGGACTTCAGCACCGTCGACGTGCGTGTCCCCATGCTCGTGTACGTCTCCCGTGAGAAGCGCCCGGGACACAACCACCAGAAGAAGGCCGGCGCCATGAACGCGCTCACCCGCGCCTCCGCGCTGCTCTCCAACGCCCCCTTCATCCTCAACCTCGACTGCGACCACTACATCAACAACTCCCAGGCGCTCCGCTCCGGCATCTGCTTCATGGTCGGGCGCGACAGCGACACCGTCGCCTTCGTCCAGTTCCCGCAGCGCTTCGAGGGCGTCGACCCCACCGACCTCTACGCTAACCACAACCGCATCTTCTTCGACGGCACCCTCCGCGCGCTCGACGGCATGCAGGGCCCCATCTACGTCGGAACCGGGTGCCTCTTCCGCCGCATCACCGTCTACGCGTTCGACCCGCCCAGGATCAACGTCGGCGGGCCATGCTTCCCGGCGCTCGGTGGCATGTTCGCCAAGACCAAGTACGAGAAGCCTGGGCTCGAGATGACCATGGCCAAGGCCAAGGCGGCGCCGGCGCCCGCCAAGGGGAAGCACGGCTTCCTGCCCCTGCCCAAGAAGACGTACGGCAAATCGGAGGCATTCGTGGACAGCATCCCGCGCGCGTCGCACCCGTCGCCCTACGCCGTCGCTGAGGGCATCGTGGCCGACGAGGCGACGATGGCCGAGGCGGTGAACGTGACGGCAGCGGCGTTCGAGAAAAAGACCGGCTGGGGCAAGGAGATCGGTGGGTGTACGACACCGTCACGGAGGACGTCGTCACGGGCTACCGGATGCACATCAAGGGCTGGCGCTCACGCTACTGCTCCATCTACCCGCACGCCTTCATCGGCACCGCGCCCATCAACCTAACGGAGAGGCTCTTCCAGGTGCTCCGCTGGTCCACGGGCTCCCTCGAGATCTTCTTCTCCAAGAACAACCCGCTGTTCGGCAGCACATACCTCCACCCGTTGCAGCGCGTCGCCTACATCAACATCACAACATACCCCTTCACCGCCATCTTCCTCATCTTCTACACCACCGTGCCGGCGCTCTCCTTCGTCACCGGCCACTTCATCGTGCAGCGCCCCACCACCATGTTCTACGTCTACCTGGGCATTGTGCTCTCCACGCTGCTCGTCATCGCCGTGCTGGAGGTCAAGTGGGCTGGGGTCACCGTCTTCGAGTGGTTCAGGAACGGACAGTTCTGGATGACGGCCAGCTGCTCCGCGTACCTACAGGCCGTGTTCCAGGTGCTCATCAAGGTGATATTCCAACGGGACATCTCCTTCAAGCTCACATCCAAGCTGCCGCGGGAGACGAGAAGAAGGATCCATACGCCGACCTGTACGTCGTGCGGTGGACGCCGCTGTTTATCACTCCCATCATCGTCATCTTCGTCAACATCATCGGATCGGCGGTGGCATTTGCCAAGGTGCTCGATGGCGAGTGGACGCACTGGCTCAAGGTGGCTGGCGGCGTCTTCTTCAACTTCTGGGTGCTCTTCCACCTATACCCCTTCGCCAAGGGCATCCTCGGGAAGCACGGAAAGACGCCAGTCGTCGTGCTCGTCTGGTGGGCATTCACCTTCGTCATCACCGCCGTGCTCTACATCAACATCCCCCACATCCATAGCCCAGGCAAGCACACAACGGTGGCGCACGGTCACCATGGTCAGAAGTTCATCAGCTGGCCGTGAGCTCGAATGGTGCGTCCCAAGAAGACGACATGAGAGAAGAAACAAGCAGTCATCCACTGAACTGTGCATGCATCGATCTGATCGAGAAGCAGAGCCCGCCATTTAATTTTTTAATTTTTTTCTTCACTTTTTTGCCCGTTTCTTTTTAGTTTTGTCCAGAAAAAAGATGGTGTTGATTTGATTTAGTTTTTAATTACCTGTGGTAATTAATTATGTACTTAATTATACATTACATTAAGCGAACAGAAGGGAGAGGACTTACCGGGGGCCGGGTGTAAGAGTTTGTACTGTACATGCTGAGCGATGTATACACAGACAGAGAGGCTGAGAGTTGGCCCTGTATGGGTGGAACCGTGGAAGGGTGGTATTCTTTTAGTATATACATAATAAATTTAATTTCATTAATTCGTTTGTGTTGCCCTGTCGACACTAGTACTGCACAACATAACAGAAATATTTTGTCAATTCGTATGTTTTGTATGGGTGGAAGGGTGGTATTCTTTTAGTACATGGAAATAATAAATTTAATTTCATTAATTCGTATGTGTTGCCCTGTCGACGCTAGTACTGTACAACATAACTGAAATATTTTGTCAATGAATCTACCTATTATTATGATTTTTTGCTGCCGAGTTGTCGGAAACATAAAACGAAGGACAAACTTAGCTCGGCTCTCCAAAAATTTGAATCTGCATTTTTTCGTTTCAAATTTTTTCAAGAGCTACCACCATACAAAATGTTAACGAAAAACTCGTTGTATTTTGACTTGGGGAAAGAAGACAAATACGCAAAACTGAAGCAATGAACAGTTAACAGTCGGTATAATTCAAAATCTTGACAGTTTTGTCATTTTCGTGTAGCCCAGAATAATAAGGATTTTTCCTTGAAACTTTGCATGGTGGTAAATCTCTACTTTATCTATGTCTACGATTGTTTTTGGAATTTTGTGAAACATAAAAAATTAGATTCATTTTTTTTGGAAACCTCGGCCTCCAAAACACCGCTCTCCCGAGTTGTCTACTGTAGTGACGTGAGTAGTGCGAGTATGTGACCGCGACTAGCTAGTCAATCATGATATTTGAACCAACCATGTTCTATTCATTATGTGTTAGGGAATTATTTTTGTCCTACCATAAGTGAAAATTTACTTAGAAGCCATGTGATCTCGGCGACTTATCTTGATATCTAGTTTCATGGTTTGTGTTTGAGATTTCTACATGTTCTTTTATACTCTTGCTGGGGCTTAACTTGTATACTCTGAATCCGGTATTCGGAGGAAGAGGCCATGGAGGGTGCATTGTTGACGAAGTTCCACCTTGCTCCATTTTAGACAAGTACCTCGGGATCCCTGCGACCCATCATCGTCTAGATCGCTCATCGTCTTCCAACGCGGAGGGCGTCCATGATGGCCAAGGCAAGGTTCCTAACATTGGTTAGGCCGGGCTTAGCTACAACTCCGTTGCACGAACATATGGTGACCCTCTTCTCCTCGACGGCTGATTCTTGGCTCCTTAACAACCTCGTCTCCTCGTTTGCTTCTTTTCTTGCATTCACAAAAGTCTCCATAGCTACCATTAGCTCATCATCTCCAAACTTCCTCCCTTTTTCTTTTGCTTGTCTCTTCAATGTGTCTTTTTGGCTTGGGGTAGGCAACCAAGTTAAGAGTAGGACACCTCTTGACGATGTCACTTGATGCTTCATCATCATCAATGATTGTTGCCTATATAGTTTCCTTGGCTCTCTACAAATGGCTTCCTTTGTGTAATCTTGGGCTTCTTCTTCTCATTTTCTTTGAATAATATTTGGGCAATAGTGAGCTACATTACCAAAAGTAGAGTACAAATTAGTCATGGAGAAAGATGATGAAACATGAAGAAGACGGAACATAAAGAAATATCATTACACCTATATCTATTTTTTGTGCACTTGCGTTCATTTTCTCAACCGCCGCACACTTTGACAATCCGATGAGATCACCGACCAACGGGACCGAAAAGATCTATCCGTGCGCTCAATTCCACTCGTGTTGTGCTAATAAAAGTACTCCTTCATCCTAAACCAATAGGTGTCTCTAGTTAGGCTCATGCCAACGGTGCATCAAAGCCCACATAGCACCATGTCTTGCATAGTAAAATGTCTTCCTCTGCGATGTAGTTGGTTGTCCTTCCACTCGATGCATCGACCAAACCCTCATTATCCTCATCCACTTCAAACTCGTGCTCCTCATGTTGGAATGCATTTGTTTGAGACCAATGGTCATTTGAATGGTTGGAGCCAACATTCATAATTGAAAAATATGCATCATCATCCAAACTACAATGTAAGAAAGTAAACACACGTCAAGTTATTACGTATCTCTTCATCTTTCTCAAAACAATAACAAAGAAATGAAATGTACACCTTGTGGCATTTGATCAAACACGTTGGGCGCATCAGCTAGAGGTGGCGGGGGTGGCGGATGGGCGAGGCTGGAATTGAGCGGCTGCAGATGCGGCTCGAGGTTTCACCCGCCAAGTAGCGTCGGCCTTGTCCATCTTGCCCATCTTTTGGCTCGCCTTCGTGACCGCCACCAGGTGCATGGGGATGCCAATCCGTGTCTTCGCGGTGGGAGGCAGCGTGACAACACCCTGCAAAATCGGTTGTGGCACAACAAAGAGGCAGCGGCGAGGCCGGCGGAAGGCAGGGGCACCGTGCTCTCGTTTCCAGCATCCTTTAGCTGACGCACAAGATATGCCGCATGCGTTGCCGCAATTTCCAGCGCGCTAATATTTTTTTTACAACATGGCATATTTTAGCGCACCTGCTGGAGCACCGTTTCTGGCACTGACGACTACAAACAACGTTTTAGCGTGCCCTGCATATATAGTGTGCCTGTTGGAGATGCTCTACACTTGTTACACCGACAAGGTTAGTGATGCCATGGAAGGACATCCTTTGCCAACCTTGGCATCAACTTCTACAGTTCTACGTCTACCATCACCTGTTTCTACCCAGGATCCCAACCTAACCACTCCATTTATGTCCAAATTGCGGAGTAAATGTTCTTCTAGATGTGGTATTTCTTTAGTGATTTTTTCAGCGGAGCCTTGGCTTGTTGTATCCGTCTGAATTTCATATTTCCGGATGTGAAAAGAGGTATAAGGACTACCACTCGCGCTTTGGAGCACAGAGATAACATGCAATTGCTTGCATGCATCACCCATTATTGAGCTGGCAAGGAAGATTTCAGATTCCATTTACATCGGTGTCTCTGCCGAAACCACACAACAAGTACCCAAATTAAACGCTGACACAGGGCAACGACGAACTGCAGCAATAATACTCTCACTCACGAGTTTCATCATTGCTGGATCATGATGACACGCACGAGCACAGTTGAGACGCAGAAGCCGACGCCGCATACGATAGGAGTGAGAGAGATGGAAGTCGAGAAGATGAGAGTGCGGACAAGAAACTGTTTCCTGGATTGACGCGGAATAAGGAAGGTTGGTCGGTTGGTTGGGCCTTGCAGGCCCGATTGTGCGATCCGGCTAGATCGAACCAGCCTGTCGCGCTGGCCCACGCACAAAGAGCGGCCCTGGTTCATTCCGGTGTGATGTCTTCCTCCGGAGATCCCCGTTTCTCCTTCTCCCTGCTCTCTCACCCTAAATCGTGTTTAGCGATGATTTAGTGAGAAAATAGGGAAATGAAATGGAGACGAAGAAGAGTGGGAGAGAGAAAATGAAGTGGCGATTAGATTAGCGATCCGATGAGATGGTTACGAAGAAGACCACAGGGCTGATACAGTGATACAACTCACGTGCTCAGATAACGTAACGTTTCTATTAGTACGAGCTCACTTAATAACTACACGAAGATTTTTGGTATCGATCGGATCGGACAGATGAACTTTAGTTTCGCTCCCTAGATAAAGTGGAAAAAGGACAGCGCTGAGCGTCCTCCGGAGGTTGCAAACGAACCAGCCGTCCGATCTGATTGATCGTGACCATCCACGCACGTCGCCAGAAATCTTCATTCCTGCTTTTGCTTTTATGGGGGCAAATCCCGCGCGCCGCAGAAAAAACGAACAGAGGGAGAAAAAGGGAGACGACGTGAGGCGGAGGGGACAAGGTGAGGCGAGAGGCGGCCGGCGACGTGCGACCCGGCGGCGCGACGTCGCAGCAGACCCCGTTGCTCCAAGGATGGCCCAAATTCGCCAACCCATCCTCTATCCTCCCCCGGCCACCCGAATCACTTGATTCCGCCCGCCATTGTTGCGTCGAGTTAGACTACGCATGCTGCTCCTCCTCGGCGGCGAACCACGAACGGACCGGCGAGCGGCGACTCCGTAGCAGGGCTGCAGCAAGGATACATGCTTCCGTACAGCAATCCGCCCGTCTTCTTCGACCAAAATCCCGAGATTCAGCAACCTCCTACTTTGGTGAGTTATCCTAGCGATGATCCTGTTGTAGATCTCGTATGATTTGATGCAGTTGCTTCACTTGCTGCTTTGGTTGATCATGTCGTATGATTCGTATGATTTGATGCTGCTAAGTATTTCGTAATTGTTGCTCCGTATATTGTTGAGAAGCAGAAAAATCAGTTAAAAATGCTGCTATTTAGTTGTTGCTAAACTTCAGAATTTATTCAGTCAAAACTTCAGAAACTAAAATATTCTGCATGCTCCTAGAATAAAAATTGCTTCATGTTTCCTGAGTAGCATTTAACTGAAGCTTGTCAATATGTTTCATGAATTTGCAGGATTTTGTAGCTGACAGCATTCTGGGTGGATTCGACCTCAATATGCCAGCACATGAACCATTCTATGGTGATCATACAGCAAGGCAATGCTCCCAATGGATTTGCACCTGGACCAGGAAGTGCTGCGAGTGGTAATGCTACAAATGCAAAGGAAGAAGAAGGTGAAGAAATTTCCTCACAACCTCTGGTTCCATTTGTTGGTATGACATTCAAGCACATTGAAGATGCTCACACGGTCTACAACGACTACGCATGGAAGCTAGGGTTTGGCACACGCATTGGGAACACAAAATAACGCCAAGCAAAAAATGTCCCCAAGGACACAATACTGAACAGGCTGTTCGAATGTGTGCATACTGGAAAACCAGCATCTGAGAAGCAGGAGTTGGGGGGGCAAATTTGGTGTTGCTGCGTCGGTTCATGATGCTACAGTTGATATGAGCAGCTATAATGGTCAAAGGTCTCGCAGCAAGCAAGCAGGTGTGCAGATGGATGTCTCTGACTCCCGGCAGCGAAACAGATTGCTCCGGCATAATTGCAAAGCACACATGCTAGTTGGTAGGCGGCTGGGGGTTTGGACCGTCAGTGTATTAATAGAGGAGCACACACACCCCATGGTGCAGCAGATTGGTACGCGCAGATACTACCGCTCTCACAGGAAAGTGCCCGAAGAGGACTTTCAGTTCTTGCAAACATTGCACAACCAGAACATTACTACTGCTCAGATCATGGGTTGCCTTGGAAGCGTCCATGTAGGTGACCCCAGGTGCCTAGGGTATGTCAAAAGGGATGTATCCAACATCAGAACAATGCTGTGTGATGAAGTATCGCTAAAGGACATGAGCCTGACAATCAGCTACTTCAAGCAAAGACAAGCTGAAGACCCCAAATTTTTCTATGCTTCACAAGTGGATGAAAATGCTGCTGTGAGGGCTCTATTTTGGGTAGATGGAAGGACCAGAGCTTTGTATCCTAAATACAAAAACTGTGTGTTCCCATTGTTGGTATCAACAACCATACACATACTGTTGTTCTTGGGTGTGCCTTGCTTTCTGACAAAACAATAGAAACATTCAAGTGGGTATTCTCTCAGTGGATGATAGCAATGGATGGCCAGTACCCTGATCACATAATGATAGACCAGGACCTAGCTATGGCAACCGCAATTTCGGAGATATTCAAAGATGCTATCCACAGATGCTGCGTGTTCCATGTTCCGCGTCTAGCAAGAACAAAGCTTGGTAGGAACCTGGCAGATGTGAACCCATTTGCTGATGCTTTCTACGCGTGCATTTATGGCACAGACACGGTGGAACAGTTTGAGACATGCTGGCAGCAAATGCTCCTGTATTTCGCAATGTCGGAGAATAACCATCTGAAAAACATGTGGAAAAGCAGGACACTTGGGCACCAGTGTTTTTCAGGAAGTGCTTCTTCCCATTTACCAGTACAATAGGCAGATCAGAAGGTCTGAACTCTTATTTCAAGACATTGATCCGTCCCAATGACTCGGTCTAGAATTTTGTGCAGCAATATGAGTTGTGCCAGGTGCTAATGCTTGATCGTGAGGAAAATGCAGGATTCACAATGGAAACAATAGGATCAAAACTTTGGGTCAGGTTAGACCTATCAACCTAATACAACACATGCATTTCCTATTTTTCGAACAAAGTTCTAGCTTGTAGCAAAACCTAATCTCATAAAAACAAAAACAAAGTGCTTTCTTGTGGAAACAAACAGAATGAGTTTGGGTTCCTGAAGCATAGTACAGAAACTTTTTGGAAGCAAAAAATAAATTCTTGTACACATGTGAAAGCAAATTATTTCAGAAGCAACAAAAAATGTTTGAGCTCCCTTGTATTACCATGTTATTTCTTGTGAATGAAATCAGTTCATCAAAAACTTGCAGTTACCCCATGGAGAAGCAAGCACTGGAATTCTACACAAGGGAGGTCTTTGACCGGTTCCAGAAGATGATAAGCGCTTCTACAAAGTTATATCCCATGCAAGCAGAAGTAGAAGGCCTCTGTTTCGACCTTGTACCGAACCCTGGTCATGATATGAAGACGTATCGTGTTCAAGTAGGGTTTGTGGATGGCCTGTACTCATGTGGCTGCAGCAACTTTGATATGTGTGGATTGATATGCCCACACATAATCAGGGTCATGGTGCACCTTAATGTGCAGCAAATACCAGAAAGGTACCTACTACGGCGATGGTCAGCTGCAGCATCAACACATGCCCCTAAACCTGGAGCGGCATCAGATCTGGTATCGCACCAACAAACACGCTCAAATATAATGCGCTGCAAAGGCAGACGAATGCACTGGCATCGGATGCATGCTATGCAGATGATACATATGAGGTTGTGTCAACCATGGTGAAGGAAGCGTCAAAGAAAGTTTCTACAATAATAAGAGCTCATATTGGAGGAGATGAAAATGCAGCAGCAGCAAATGAAGCTGGGAAACACCATCAAGGTGAAACGCAAGATGATGATGCAGGTATACAGCTCAAAAACCCTGAAAGGAGAAAACCTAAGGGTCGTCCATCCTTGAAGGAACAAAGGCGGAAGTCATTGATTGAAGTGATCGCTGATGCAAATGCAAAGAGGAGGAAGAAGGCTAATGAACAAAAGAAAGAAGTCAAGACCGCCAAGAAGCCAAGGCAGAAAAGGCCCAAAAAATGCCCATTCTGTTATGAGGTGGGACATGTAGTGCAAGATTGCATATACATGAAAGAAAGGCTGGCGAGAAATGCTGAGTTGGCTGCTGGAGCAGAATTGAAGTTGTAGATAGAGCATGATATTCCAAAAACAAATGCTACATAGATTATTGCCATTCATAGATTGATTGAACAAAAAACCATATGGATATTACTTGTACCTACTTTTGCTCCTTTGATACATTATGAAAAGTTTTGGGAGTTGATATAGAACATTATTTGTTTGCACAGAGATGACCTGATGATGATGCTGGAATACAATTTTATTGGAAGCAAGTTAATTGTTTTATTGCAGCTATGTATCTCTTATGTAGTAGCAACCTAAAAGACCTACAGCAGCATCTTATTCACCCAAATCATTAAGTTTGTTTTAAGCAAAATGGGCTGACCTGGGATGTTTGAAGCAAGCACTTTCTTAATTTGCAGCAAAATAAATCATTTGTGGTAGCAACCAAAATTGTTCTTCAGCGGCATTTACTTGGAAGAAGGGAAAAATCATGGAAAGTTATTATAGGTCATTATCTCTCTTGTACTGACAGCATTTACAGGGCATCAAAAGAGAAAAAATGAACTATAGTATCATAATGCAATCATGTGTCCACCAGGAAACCTCACGAAAAAATAATAATTGATTTGCTAAAAAAGAAAAGTACAAACTGGAAACAATAGATACTTGTATTGGATAACAAAGTAGCAAAATTTCGATCTCCAGAACATCGTATTCATGGCCTTAACAGCGCGTTCCAAGTTTTGCTACATGCTGGAATAGATAACAAAGTAGCAAAATAACGACAAACAAAACCACACGACACGAGATCATCCTCCTGTTACATTTAGTTTGCTCCTACAAGTTTTGCTACATGCCTAAACAAGGTCTTCGTCCATTATACTGACAATGTCTTCTGAGTTTTCCCTTGCTTCAATGAGGGTTGCTGCGACCGTCTTGCGGTAACTTGGGATAGCATTGCTGTCGAAATCCACCATTGCTCGAGCATTGAAGTTCTCCATGAAGAGCATGCTGAAGTACCCACAGTCAAAGCTGCGAAACAAAAATGAAGTCAATTAAGCAAATAAGATGTTAAACAAATGAAGCTAATGAAGCAAATAACCACATGGTTGATTTACAAAAAATGCAAAAACATACAGAGTTGTTTGCTGAGGGTGCTCAGGAGTGATTTGCTTGAATCTGCCCAGTAAATTTTCTTGACAACCTTTGACTCATCAACTAAGGTGGCGAAATTGGTGAACTACAGTAGCAAATGTTGGTTTCAGTTAGTCTACAACAGGTAAGCATCAAATAAAGGACATGAAAGAAAACGGTGGCAAGGGTTTGTGAAGCAAACCAGGTTTTTGGCAGAAGTCTCCAAGATGCTTTGATTCTTAGATGTCCTGATGGAATCAAAAGTGTGAAATTGCTTGTAGACCATGTTTACGCAGCATACAATCCAGTGAAACTTGTGGAAACAAAATGAACATGAGAAAACGAAAAAAGCATGAATAGGTTAGCGATGAGATATCCAGAAGCAACTCACAAGGCCATCTTTTAGAAACTTGTGGAGCGCATACTGCTGCTTAAACTCCTTCATACACTCATTTAGGTCGAATGACTCTGGATCAACAGAAAGCTTCATATGTTTTTGCGATATGGATGCAAAATGGAAGTGAGTAAATAAATTTAAATGAAATGAGCAAAAAACAAAATAAGGAAGCACATGAGTAACTCACCGTCAGGTAGCACGAGAAAGCAAACTTCACCTTTGTTGTCTTATTGAAATTTTCAAGACAGACACCCATTACTTGACTGTCGCAAGGTTGATGGGGCTTCAACGATGTTTGAAAACTCTTGTAAGTGCAATGGGTAAGACCAATCACAATAAATGGCTTGCTGCATGGTAAAACAAAGACGCAAAAAAAGGAACATCAGCAAAAAGGTTAGAAGTGTTGTACCATTACATAATCTCTTAAGTACTAATGTAGCATTACATGATATCTACAATCCAGAAAGTTGTAGCAACTAATTTAATCTAAGGTAGCTCATAATTAGTAGTATTGCAATAGGTCAAAACACACACATAAATTGGAAAAAGGTAAAAAAGAACAAGACAAGTTAACTCACGGGATCTCATCTTTCATCCTCGGTTCTTTCTTAAAAGTCCATGCATGCGTGATGAATTTGTTGTACATGTCAGACACATCTGGAGAGACCTTAATCTTGTTCATCACCGCTGTTTCTGAATGATCCTTTGCAGCCCTTTTGTGCCTATTCTTACTATCAATTGTTGCAATCCCAGTGCTGGCCGATTTCTCGGTAACTTATGTGGTAGCAACATCTAAAAAGAGAAATAAAAACAATGAAGCAAAGAATAGAAATAGGAAATTGAAGCAAAAGGAGCAAACACTAAAAACAGGTGAGAAAAACCTTTGCTCTTGGGCACATCTGGTGTAGAAATATCAATGACAGCAACAGTTGCTTTGGGCACATCTGGTGTAGAAATATCAATGACAACAACATTTGCTTTAGTGTTGTTTGTAACCAAGACAGGAACATCTGCCTCAGAGGAGACACTCGGTGCATAGCCCTCTTTGTTGACTAGGATTGAAAAAGACAAGTAGATGTATCATGGGAAATGTAGGTCCACACTGAAACGAAGATAAATGTAGGCGCATGGCATAGCCGCATCAGGTGTTCTAGGAGCAACAGTCAAAGGGGTTGGAGCATCGTCCTGACTAAAAATATCAAAAGAAGGACAATCATCCCAATAACCTGGGGTTACACACCTTCTGGGAGTCGGGAGAGGCAAGACTGGAAAATCAGACCTGATGGGGCTGTTGACGGCGTGCTGTAACCCAGAATCACCTTCTGTGTGCGAGGAATCAATAATAACTGCAGCTTGTTGCTCATCTATGACACCACCACGTGAGTGCTCCGAGGCCTGTGGTTCATCAACTGTAGGAGCCCCACCATGCCCAATACCCCCTTTTGCTTTAGCCATGTTAACCACAACATCATTTGCTGCGTCAAGTTCTGTTTCTTCATCATCAACATCGACATCTTTTCATCTGCCCTCCTCTTGTGAACCTGAACCATTCTGGTTGCTTGGATCATGATCTTCTGAAGCAATAGTCGTGACAATACTTGGATCATCAACTTCTCTCATAGCAGCATCCACATCAACCAGCAAGCTGGATATGCGCTGTGATTGCATCGCTTTCAACCCTGTAGCAAGTGACTTCATAGTTGCATCAACATCAGCAGCAAAAAGGCCCTTGTGCTTGATACGTCTCCAACGTATCTATAATTTCTGATGTTCCATGCTTATATTATGCCAATTGCTACATGTTTTTTACACTTTATATCATTTTTATGCATTTTCTGGGACTAACCTATTAACAAGATGCCATAGTGTTAGTTCTTGTTTTCTGCTATTTTTGTGTTTCAGAAAATTTATTCTGGAAATATTCTCGGAATTGGACGAAACAAAAGCTCAGGTCCCTATTTTTCTGTCACGTACACGGAGCCTGAAGGAGAGACGAAGTAGGGCACCAAGGCGCCCACACCATACGGCGGCGCGCCCCCTTCTACCGCACCACCACGTGGTGTGGGGCCCACGGGTGCCCACCGACGCCGCCCCTTCGCCTATAAATACATCTATTCGGGAAAACCCTAAATACCCAAGTCATATTCCATGAAAAGTTCCAGAGCCGCCGCCATCAACCCTAACTCGGGAGGGTTCTGAAGCTCTTCTCGGCACCCTGCCGGAGAGGGGAATCATCACCGGAGGGCTCTACATCGCCATGCCTGCCTCCGGAGTGATGTGTGAGTAGTTCATCCTTGGACTATGGGTCCATAGCAGTAGCTAGATGGTTGTCTTCTCCTCTGGTGCCATCATGTATAGATCTTATGAGCTGCCTATCATGATCAAGATCATCTTATTGTAATGCTACATGTTGTGTTTGCTGGGATCCGATGAATATTATACTATGTCAAGTTGAATATTGAATTATCATGTCTATGTTATTTATGATCTTGCATGCTCTCCGTTGCTTGTTGATACTCTGGCCAAGTTGATGCATGTGACTCCAAGAGGGAGTATTTATGCTAGATAGTGGGTTCATGCCTCCATTTAATCTGGGACAATGACAGAAAGTTCTAAGGTTGTGGATGTGTTGTTGCCACTAGGGGTAAAACAGCGATGCTTTGTCTAAGGATAATTGTATTGTTTACATTATGCACTTTACTTAATGCAACAGTCTGTTGCTTGCAACTCAATACGGAAAGGGGTACGGATGTTAACCTGAAGGTGGACTATTTAGTCACAGATGCATGCTGGATAGCGGTCTGTGTACCATGTTCTAATGCCCAATTAAATCTCATAGTAGACACTACTTGTACATGCATTATTATTATGCACTTTCAATATTGTCAATTGCCCAGCTGTAATTTGTTTACCCAGCATGTTAGTTATCTTTATGGAGAGACACCACTAGTGAAATATGGACCCTGGTCCATTCTTTTACATCTGATAATACAACCTACTGCAACTCTTTCATTCTGTGCAAACAAACATCATTTTCCACACTGTACGTTTAATCATTTGTTTTCAGCAAGCCGGTGAGATTGACAATCTCACTTTTAAGTTGGGGCAAAATAGTTTGATTGTGTTGTGCAGGTTCCACATTGGCACCGGAATCCCTGGTGTTGCGCCGCACTACACTCCTTCACCAACAACCTTCAGAAGTGACTTTGATCTCCTACTGGTTCGATTAAACCTTGGTTTCGTACTGAGGGAAAACTTGCTGCTACACTCATCATACCTTCCTCTTGGGGGTCTCCCAACGAACATGTGCCTTGCACGTAGCAAGCAAACTTTTCTGGCGCCGTTGCCGGGGAGTGAAGGCACTTCGGATTCAGCAGGCTTCTACCTCCCCTTCGACGCAACCTTTTTCTGGCGCGGTTGCCGGGGAGGTCAAGCCTTCTGCAAGGGGAGTCTCTAACTTCCAATCTCTTTACTTTGTTATTTTCTTGCTTAGTTTTTTTACTTTTTCTTGTTTGCTTCTTTATATCAAAAACACAAAAAATTAGTTTTTTTGCATCTAGTTTATTTCGGTTTGTTATTATGTCTAGTTGTTTATTTGCTAACAATGGCTTATCTCTATGAAACTAGATCTTGTTGGCAAGGTGGGTCCACTGAGGATGAGCAAAGATATTATAGGAATTACCGCTTGTCACAAAAAGGGATGCATTTATGGATATTGTTAAATCAGCTAGAGGAATATGCTAGAAATTTATGCTTTGTATTTGGCAAATCTTTTTTGCTTTAATAAATCTGATTGTTATCAGAAGTCTAAACACTTTTCCTTCCAATGTGCTTGTAATGATAATGAAACCTTAGCTTCTTATGTTAAAGGTTACTATAATGCTTATGAGGTGGAAAGAATTGAAGAATTTACTCTTTTTAAGGGTGCCCTTGAAATTAATTCTTATCTTGAGCATAAAATTGATGCCCCTTATAAATCTGAATGTTTTGCCTTACTTAAATATTGTTATGATACCTACAAGGATAATAATTCTTATATTACTGAACATCTTGAGAGGATGTTTCCTCCAAAAGATGAAACTTGTGCCTTGCAGGAACCTATGGAAGAAGAAATTGTTGAAACTGTGATCTCATTGGATGAAAAAAGATGAGGAGAGTGAAGAACAAAAGGAGGATCTACCTTCTAATGATAGTAACTCTTCAAATCTTACACTATTTGATTGTCCTCCATGCCTGCCTAAGGAGGAAGAGTGTTATATTGTTGAATGTCATGACTCTATTGAAATATCTACTTTTGATAAATTTGAAGTAACAAGGTCCTTGACTCAAACAGAAGAGGAAAATACAGAAATAAAAAAATGGCTCCCTAATGTTATATATGATAATTCGCTTGATGATGGTTGTAGCGGACCTGCACTTAAAATTGGCAGAGTCCCCGCATATAGTGCAAACCCCTAGATCGTTTCATTTACACACACAGTCTAAGATGAAATATCACAACAAAGTATCAATTATTACACGAGATCCAGAATTTAGGAAAATATCCATTACAACTTTGCATAGCATAATGCTAGCTTGAAAGAGTAAATCAGCGAAAATTTATTCTTCATGGAGTCTCCATCCTCTTCATGCGCCACAGGCGAAACATGTTGGTTGCAGACTCGAAACCCTTAATGAAACTCACTCGTCGTCTGAACAATCCGCAACAAATAAAATTTTGCAATAGAGTGGGTCAGAACCATTAAAAATGGAACTGGCAAGTGACACTTTGTGGACACTTAAGGGAATAACTCTAATAACCTATATGCATATTTGGCTGGTGGAGTTCAAGGCTATTTTGCATAAAGCCAATTTTGCCTAACACTGTGTAAAACATTTTCTTCAAAATTGAGACAAGTGTGGCATGAAATCCATAGTCTCATCTACCCTTGTTCAACCTTCAACTCTTACTTCAGAAATTGGAATGTTGGGAACCTCCGTTGTCATCCTTGATCAGCTGCTTGAATTGTCCGTAACCGGGGACACGGCTAAGTACTTAGTTTTTAACTCTGCAGAGGTTGTGCACTTTCACCATTAGACCCAACCAGCCCAAACTATCCTCAACACTCATTTTGTGCTAAGGAAAAGGAGAAGGTTGAGACGAGACTTTTCAGAAGCATTTTCCCCATCCATACAGGCTTGACCCGTTCCACCTACATCCTCTACATCTGCTTGTCAAGCCGGGAGGAGTCCACGCAACTTAATCCATCTAGCCAGAGCCCATGTGACTAATGGCTGCACGGGAAGCATCTTCACTTGGAGAAAACTTTGGTCCCTTTGTTCCTGGGTGGTAATACACAAGTGAATATCCCATCGGTAAAACCCCTAGGGACAACACTCAACTCTCAATAGCCAATCAAGCCCAAATCCACCCAGGTGTTCATTTAACTTAGTAGAATTAAACTTTTCAATAAAACACTTTTGCATAGCATCAATAATTCAACTAAGTTATCATAGGATTCTAGACACAGCTAGTAAAAAGGAGATAGTGGTTTCAGCATAGCAATACTATCCAACACATGAATATAAAGAAATACACTAAGTCATGCATAGAAAAATACTATTTATGAGTGTGCCACTTGCCTTGGCAACAAGAAGAGCAGGAGTAGCAGTTGCAAAAGCCTTCGTTTCCCTCCGAATATTCTAACACATCAAACAAGTCACAATGAACAACCATGCATCACAAAAATTCTAAGGAAAATATGCCATGTATGATGTGCAAAATTATTCCAAAGAGAATGATATGCATGCCATGCAAAAAATATTCTAAGGAAAGAAACGCAACATAATGTTCCAAAAATTTATAAGGACAAGTGGAAAAATCTTAGGTGTCGAAATTTCTTAGGAAAAATTGATAATGTTGAGATGCAAAAAAAAATTAAGTACTTTTATTGCATCTCAACTCTTCAAAATATCCCTAAGTTAAATAATAGCTCGATCATATGATGAAAATAATTTTTAATCATTAATTATCATTAAAAATACTCCTAAAACAGGATAACTATAATTAAATACAAATTTGCAGAGAAAAATAATCTAAAAAATACTTCCTACGGCCAAAGATTAACTAAACAAAAATATAGCAATTGGAATTACTCAATAACAAAAATTTAATTTCAAGTTAAGTTAAATTTACTTAAACAATCATTTTTGAAATCGAACCAAAATAAGTCTGACAAAACCTAAAATTAATTATGCCAAAAGTTTCTACGTGTCAAGAGGTTTCCAAAAATATAAAGTTTGCAAAATTTGGACAAACGGTTGAAAAGATATGGATTTTAAAATCTTACAATTTTCTGTATTTTTAATCCAAAAAACAGAAAAGGACGACACGTGGCACGATCTGGCTGGCTCGTACCCCTTCGGTAAGTGATCTAATCTGGTCCGTCGGATCCAGATCTAACGAACGAGATCGAGATGGGCTGGGCACGGTGGTGTTCTCACCGGATACGATGAAGAAGATGGTGGTGGCGGCTTGGATTACGGACGATGGCGAAGTTTTGCCGCTCCCCGGGCTCTGATACGGATGCAAACGGCGGTGTTGACACGGTTGAGTCTATGGCGGCGTCGGGGACAGCTCCCGAAGCTTCGAACGGCGGCGGCGTTGACTTTCCTAGTGGTCCACCGGCAAAACTCCGGCGACCTCTTCCGATCGATCTAGTGAACCAATTGTGAAACGAAAAGTTTAGGAATATGACAAATATGTAGAGGAACAGTATGGGATAGATTAGAAGGTCTCAGGTTATTTAGAACAGCGGCGATTGAAACCTTCCAAAGCTCGTCAGTGGTGGCGGCGGCGGAATCCGAGCTCGATTTCGACCTCGGTTTGAGGCTAGGGTTTGTGGTTTGTGCGGGGACGGAATGGCACGGGGTCGGAGGTTGAAATGGGAGAGATTTCGTGGCGGAGGGGAAAAGAAACGGCGCAAATCGAGCGATTTTTGCGAGTCTAGTTCGGTACAGAGAAGGTCCGTGTTCTTCCTGGAGTGGGATGACAAGGTGGGTCCCGGTTGTCAGGAAAAAAACAAAGAGAAGAAAGAAAGAAAGAAAGAAAAAGAAAGAAGAGTGAAGCGGCTGGGCCAAAAAGGCATGCTCAAGGCTGCGCGCACGAGATCCAGAATTTAGGAAAATATCCATTACAACTTTGCATAGCATAATGCTAGCTTGAAAGAGTAAATCAGCGGAAATTTATTTTTCATGGAGTCTCCATCCTCTTCATGCGCCACAGGCGAAACATGTTGGTTGCAGACTCGAAACCCTTAACAAAACTCACTCGTCGTCTGAACAATCCGCAACAAATAAAATTTTGCAGTAGAGTGGGTCAGAACCATTAAAAATGGAACTGGCAAGTGACACTTTGTGGACACTTAAGGGAATAACTCTAATAACCTATATGCATATTTGGATGGTGGAGTTTAAGGCTATTTTGCATAAAGCCAATTTTGCCTAACACTTTGTAAAACA
The DNA here is from genome assembly GCA_947311845.1 of Poa pratensis. Classification (NCBI taxonomy): domain Eukaryota; kingdom Viridiplantae; phylum Streptophyta; class Magnoliopsida; order Poales; family Poaceae; genus Poa; species Poa pratensis. The sequence goes on from CAMZMU010000074.1 coordinate 82,680,892, forward strand.
TTTTCTTCAAAATTGAGACAAGTGTGGCATGAAATCCATAGTCTCATCTACCCTTGTTCAACCTTCAACTCTTACTTCAGAAATTGGAATGTTGGGAACCTCCGTTGTCATCCTTGATCAGCTGCTTGAATTGTCCGTAACCGGGGACACGGCTAAGTACTTAGTTTTTAACTCTGCAAAGGTTATGCACTTTCACCATTAGACCCAACCAGCCCAAACTATCCTCAACACTCATTTTGTGCTAAGGAAAAGGAGAAGGTTGAGACGAGACTTTTCAGAAGCATTTTCCCCATCCATACAGGCTTGACCCGTTCCACCTACATCCTCTACATCTGCTTGTCAAGCCGGGAGGAGTCCACGCAACTTAATCCATCTAGCCAGAGCCCATATGACTAATGGCTGCACGGGAAGCATCTACACTTGGAGAAAACTTTGGTCCCTTTGTTCCTGGGTGGTAATACACAAGTGAATATCCCATCGGTAAAACCCCTAGGGACAACACTCAACTCTCAACAGCCAATCAAGCCCAAATCCACCCAGGTGTTTATTTAACTTAGTAGGATTAAACTTTTCAATAAAACACTTTTGCATAGCATCAATAATTCTACTAAGTTATCATAGGATTCTAGACACAGCTAGTAAAAAGGAGATAGTGGTTTCAGCATAGCAATACTATCCAACACATGAATATAAAGAAATACACTAAGTCATGCATAGAAAAATACTATTTATGAGTGTGCCACTTGCCTTGGCAACAAGAAGAGCATGAGTAGCAGTTGCAAAGCCTTTGTTTCCCTCCGAATATTCTAACACATCAAACAAGTCACAATGAACAACCATGCATCACAAAAATTCTAAGGAAAATATGCCATGTATGATGTGCAAAATTATTCTAAAGAGAATGATATGCATGCCATGCAAAAAATATTCTAAGGAAAGAAACGCAACATAATGTTCCAAAAATTTCTAAGGACAAGTGGAAAAATCTTAGGTGTCGAAATTTCTAAGGACAAGTGGAAAAATCTTAGGTGTCAAAATTTCTAAGGAAAAATTGATAATGTTGAGATGCAAAAAAATTTAAGTACTTTTATTGCATCTCAACTCTTCAAAATATCCCTAAGTTAAATAATAGCTCGATCATATGATGAAAATAATTTTTAATCATTAATTATCATTAAAAAATACTCCTAAAAGAGGATAAGTATAATTAAATACAAATTCGCAGAGAAAAATAATCTAAAAAATACTTCCTATGGCCAAAGATTAACTAAACAAAAATATAGCAATTGGAATTACTCAATAATAAAATTTTAATTTCAAGTTAAGTCAAATTTACTTAAACAATCATTTTTGAAATCGAACCAAAATAAGTCTGACAAAACCTAAAATTAATTATGCCAAAAGTTTCTACGTGTCAAGAGGTTTCCAAAAATATAAAGTTTGCAAAATTTGGACAAACGGTTGAAAAGATATGGATTTTAAAATCTAACAATTTTCTGTATTTTTAATCCGAAAAACAGAAAAAGACGACATGTGGCACGATCTGGCTGGCTCGTACCCCTTCGGTAAGTGATCTAATCTGGTCCGTCGGATCCAGATCTAACGAACGAGATCGAGATGGGCTGGGCACGGTGGTGTTCTCACCGGATACGATGAAGAAGATGGTGGTGGCGGCTTGGATTACGGACGACGGCGAAGTTTTGCCGCTCCCCGGGCTCTGATACAGATGCAAACGGCGGTGTTGATCATGGTTGAGTCTATGGCGGCGTCGGGGACAGCTCCCGAAGCTTCGAACGGCGGCGGCGTTGACTTTCCTAGGCGGTCCACCGGCAAAACTCCGGCGACCTCTTCCGATCGATCTAGTGAACCAATTGCGAAACGAAAACTTTAGGAATATGACAAATATGTAGAGGAATAGTATGGGATAGATTAGAAGGTCTCAGGTTATTTAGAACAGCGGCGATTGAAACCTTCCAAAGCTCGTCAATGGTGGCGGCGGCGGAATCCGAGCTCGATTTCGACCTCAGTTTGAGGCTAGGGTTTGTGGTTTGTGCGGGGACGGAACGGCACGGGGTCGGAGGTTTAAATGGGGGAGATTTCATGGCGGAGGGGAAAAGAAACGGAGCGAATCGAGCGATTTTTGCGAGTCTGGTTCGGTACAGAGAAGGTCCGTGTTCTTCCTGGAGTGGGATGACAAGGTGGGTCCCGGTTGTCAGGAAAAAACAAAGAGAAGACAGAAAGAAAGAAAAAGAAAGAAGAGTGGGGCGGCTGGGCCAAAAACGCATGCTCAAGGCTGCGCGCACGAGTTGGGCTGAGTTTCGGCCCAATTGGATCGGTCGGCTGTTTTTTGTTTACTTTTTACTTTTTACTTTATTCTTTTTCATGTTTTCTTTATAGCTTTTGATATTGAACTCGGAATCGAGTCAAACCAATTTTGAAAATTTTGTAAAAACATCTTATGTCTTAATAAACTATTGGGTACTGATTTTATCCGAAATAAAATAATTTTGTACAAAATATTTTTGTTTTTAAAGATTTTGATAAATCATTTTAAATTCAAAACTCATTATGAAATATCCAAATATTTTTTCAAAATCATTAAAACTTGAAAATATAAAATAAGTAAGTTTTAAAACACATTTCCAAAACATACAATCAATTCACGACCAAAATTTAAACAAAACAATTAAAACACAAAACTCAAAATAATATATGGAGCATAAACTTGCTCTCACATTTTCTCAAATATGTTTTGAGTGGAAATAATATTCCAACTTTTGAAATTGTCAAATGCAACAAAGCAAGAAGATGATGAATGCATGAATGATTTTCAATTTGGAAATCAAAATATATATAGTTTTCAAAAAGTTTTCGATTTTTCTGAAGTTTCAAAAAAAATTGAAAAATTGGGATGTTACAATGGTCCTATGTTGTTTAATGATATTAATTATGCTACTATTGTCAAAAGTGGGTTTAATAACCTCACTGTTTTTGAGCTTAATGAAAATTATGTGTTTGTAGATCATAAAAAACATGCTTTATGTGATAGTTATATTGTTGAGTTTGTTCATGATGCTACTGAAAGTTATTATGAGAGGAAAATATGGTTGTAAAAAATTTCAAGTCACTAAAACACCTCGCTTAATGTTGAAATTTTGAAGTTGCACTTGTTTGTCTTCATATACTAGTAGCTTCATGCTTCAATGATTTGTTTTCTTACAAGATTCCTTTTCATAGGAAGTGGGTTAGACTTAAATGTGTTTGATATTTGCCTCTTGATGCTCTCTTTGGTTTTCAACTCTTATTTTATGAGAGCATCATTAAAATCTTCTAGCCTAGCTAAAAGGCATTAAAGGAACCGCTTTTGGGAGGCAACCCATTATCTTTTGGTTTCAGTTTTGAGTCTTGGATCTTACTTACTTATGTAACAACTCCTTTGTATCTTTATTTTATTACATTGTTCTGCCAAGTAAAGTCTCTAATAGAAAGTTGATGCTAGATTTGGATTTCTGCGTAGAGACAGATTTTTGTTGTCCACCGTTTTGAGCTGTATGCACTCCAGAAAAATTGCAAAATTCTGAAAATATTCACGCGTGATCCTCAGATATGTACGCAACTTTCATTAGTTTAAGTTTTTTATCTGAGCAACTTAAGTTCCTTGAAAAAATTCATCTTTACGGACTGTTCTGTTTTTGACAGATTCTTCCTTTTATTTTGCATTCTTTCTTTTACTATGTTTGAGTGGATTTCTTTGCTTCACAAAACATCAGTGGCTGTAGCTAATGTCCAGAAGTATTGGAGATGATTGTGTCCTTACAGAACATGTGAATTTTTTATTATGCACTAACCCTCTAATGAGAATTACTTTGAGTTTGGTGTGAAGGAAGTTTTCAAGTATCAAGAGAGGAGAATGACATGATATGATCAAGAAGAGTGAAAAGCCTAAGCTTGGGGATGCCCCCGTGGGTCACCCAATCATATTTCAAGAAGACTCAAGCGTCTAAGCTTGGGGATGCCCAAGGCATCCCTTCTTCATCAACAACTTATCAGGTTATCTCTAGTGAAACTATATTTTAATTCTTTCACATCTTATGTGCTTTGTTATTTTCATTTTATGAATAATTTGGATCCTAGAATTCTTGTGTGGGAGAGAGACATGCTCTGCTTTTTCATATGAATACTCGTATTCTTCACTTATATTTGTTGAGTATTCTTGACTAGCTGCTGTAATACTTTTAGCTCCTGTTTTTCATGCATCTCTTGTTCAGAGCTGTTAGTTCTTGTAGAGAAGTACTCTCTTGTTTTATTGTTGTATTATTTGGAGAGTTTTATGTTGAAATAAGTTGATTGGTGTTTGGTTGGAAACAGAAAATGCTACATGTGGTAGATGGTATATTGAAAAGACATACTTATTCTTGTAGATCATTGTCTTGGATAATTTGATACTTTGCAATTTTTTTGAGCTCTCAAGTAGATCATGTTTAAGCTCTTGCATCATGTAGTTAAAGCCTATTAGTGAAGAACTACCGTAGAGCTTGTTGAAATTTGGTTTGCATGTTTGGTATCTCTAAGGTCTAGATATTTTCTGGTAAAAGTGTTTGAGTAACAAGGAAGACAGTGTAGAGTCTTATAATGCTTGCAATATGTTTTCATGTAAGTCTTGCTGTACCAGTTGATATCTGTGTTTGCTTCAAACAACCTTGCTAGCCTAAACTCTGTACTGAGAGGGAATGCTTCTCGTGCATCCAAACCTTGAGCCAAAACCCATGCCATTTGTGTCCACCATAACTACCTATTATGTGGTATTTCCTGCCATTCCAAGTAAATACTTCATGTGCTACCTTTAAACTATTCAAAACTTTATTAGTCCTTATTTGTGTCAATGTTTTATAGCTCATGAGGAAGTTATGTGGAGTTTTCTCTATCAACCTTGTCATTTACTCATGCAGACTTTCACCAATGGACTAGTGGCATATACATCCGCTTATCCAATAATTTTGCAAAAGGAGCTGGCAAATGGGGTGCCCAGTCCCAATTAATTACAACTATAACTGTTTAATTCTCTTCACATGTTTTGCCATGATTTATCAGAAGCAAATTTGAAAGTGTTAAACATTATCAAATAGGCACTCCTCCATGGTATGTGATTGTTGGAAGGCACCCGAGGATTCGGTTAGCCATGGCTTGTGTAAGCAAAGGTTGGGAGGAGTGTCATACCAATTTATAAATATGCATGTGTAAACAAAAGAGAAGAGGGATGATCTACCCTTGGGTAGAAATAACGTCCTTCATGGGAGCCGCTCTTGAAAGTCTGGGTGACAAGGGGGTAGAGTGCCCACTGCCATTCGTTGACAACAACAAACACCTCTCAAAAACTTACTTTATGCTCTCAATATGATTTCAAAAACTTAAAAGCTCTAGCACATGATTTAATCCCTGCTTCCCTCTGCGAAGGGCCTTTCTTTTACTTTATGTTGAGTCAGTTTACCTACTTCTTTCTATCTCAGAAGCAAACACTTGTGTCAACTTTGTGTGCAACAATTCTTATATGCTTGCTTATTGCACTTATTATATTACTTTGTGTTGACAATTATCCATGAGATATACATGTTGAAAGTTGAAAGCAATTGCTGAAACTTAAATCTTCCTATGTGTTGCTTCAATGCCTTTTACTTAGAATCTATTGCTTTATGAGTTAACTCTTATGCAAAACTTTTTGATGCTTGTCTTGAAAGTACTATTCATGAAAAGTTTTTGCTTATATGATTCAGTTGTTTACTCATTATCTATTGTTAGCAAACTATAGACCATTGCTTTGAGTCACTTCATTCATGACATGAGCCTTGCAATATTATTTGATCAAGATTGTGTGAAAGCATGTCTCCTCAGAAATTATTTTGTTGTTATCGTTTTACCTACTCGAGGACGAGTAGAACTAAGCTTGGGGATGCTTGATACGTCTCCAACGTATCTATAATTTCTGATGTTCCATGCTTATATTATGCCAATTGCTACATGTTTTATTTACACTTTATAGCATTTTTATGCATTTTATGGACTAACCTATTAACAAGATGCCATAGTGCCAGTTCCTGTTTTCTGCTGTTTTTGTGTTTCAGAAAAGTTGTTCTGGAAATATTCTCGGAATTAGACGAAACAAAAGCCCGGGTCCCTATTTTTCTGTCACCTACACGGAGCCCGAAGGAGAGACGAAGTAGGGCACCAAGGCGCCCACACCATACGGCGGCGCGCTCCCCCTTCTGCTGCGCCGCCACGTGGTGTGGGGCCACGGGTGCCTACCGACGCCGCCCCTTCGCCTATAAATACATCTATTCGGGAAAACCCTAAATACCCTAGTCATATTCCACGAAAAGTTCCAGAGCCGCCGCCGCCGTCAACCCTAACTCGGGAGGGTTCTGAAGCTCTTCCCGGCACCCTACCGGAGAGGGGAATCATCACCGGAGGGCTCTACATCGCCATGCCTGCCTCTGGAGTGATGTGTGAGTAGTTCATCCTTGGACTATGGGTCCATAGCAGTAGCTAGATGGTTGTCTTCTCCTCTTGTGCCATCATGTATAGATCTTGTGAGCTGCCTATCATGATCAAGATCATCTTATTGTAATGCTACATGTTGTGTTTGCTGGGATCGGATGAATATTGATACTATGTCAAGTTGAATATTGAATTATCATGTCTATGTTATTTATGATCTTGCATGCTCTCCGTTGCTTGTTGATACTCTGGCCAAGTTGATGCTTGTGACTCCAAGAGGGAGTATTTATGCTAGATAGTGGGTTCATGCCTCCATTTAATCTGGGACAGTGACAGAAAGTTCTAAGGTTGTGGACGTGCTGTTGCCACAAGGGGTAAAACAGCGATGCTTTGTCTAAGGATAATTGTGTTGCTTACATTATGCACTTTACTTAATGCAACAGTCTGTTGCTTGCAACTCAATACTGAAAGGGGTACGGATGTTAACCTGAAGGTGGACTATTTAGGCACAGATGCATGCTGGATTGCGGTATGTGTACCATGTTGTAATGCCCAATTAAATCTCATAGTAGACCCTACTTGTACATGCATTATTATTATGCACTTTCAATATTGTCAATTGCCCAGTTGTAATTTATTTACCCAGCATGTTAGTTATCTTTATGGAGAGACACCACTAGTGAACTGTGGACCCTGGTCCATTCTTTTACATCTGATAATACAACCTACTGCAATTATTGTTCTCTTTCATTCTCTGCAAACAAACATCGTTTTCCACACTATACGTTTAATTCTTTGTTTTCAGCAAGCCGGTGAGATTGACAACCTCACCGTTAAGTTGGGGCAAAGTAGTTTGATTGTGTTGTGCAGGTTCCACGTTGGCACCGGAATCCCTAGTGTTGCGCCGCAGTACACTCCTTCACTAACAACCTTCAGAAGTGACTTTGATCTCCTACTGGTTCGATTAAACCTTGGTTTCGTACTGAGGGAAAACTTGCTGCTACACTCATCAAACCTTCCTCTTGGGGTCTCCCAACGAACGTGTACCTTGCACGTAGCAAGCAACCTTTTTCTGGCGCTGTTACCGGGGAGTGAAGGCACTTTGGATTCAGCAGGCTTCTACCTCCCCTTCGACGCAACCTTTTTCTGGCGCCATTGCCGGGGAGGTCAAGCCTTTTGCAAGGGGAGTCTCTAACTTCCAATCTCGTTACTTTGTTATTTTCTTGCTTAGTTTATTTTTTTTACATTGTCTTGTTTGCTTCATTATATCAAAAACACAAAAAATTAGTTTTTTTGCATCTAGTTTATTTCGGTTTGTTATCATGTCTAGTTGTTTATTTGCTATCAATGGCTTATCTCTATGAAACTAGATCTTGTTGGCAAGGTGGGTCCACTGAGGATGAACAAAATATTATAGGAATTACCGCTTGTCACAAAAAGGGATGCACTTATGGAAATTGTTAAATCAACTAGAGGAATATGCTAGAAATTTATGCTTTGTATTTGGTGCAAAAATTGACACTTCAGTAGCAATTATAGTAGAGCTTCAATTATAAGGTGCAAAAAAACACAAAGAGGAAGCAGAATGTTGGTAGCAATGGTTAATACATTCTACAGCAATGCACACAATACTAATGATGCAAGAAAAGTAAAGTAATGCAGCATGTGGAACTTACCTCCATTTCCTGGCTGCTAGGGAACACAAGCCATTCGTTCAAGGATGCAGATGGGTTAACTTCAACCTCTTCAACAGCAGGTTCATCAGCAACAACATTTGCTGGAAGAACTGCATAAGGAGTTTTTGATAGCTCTAGAAACTGCACAAATGAAAAAATAAGCAAAATAAGGAACTCTGAATATTTTGCACACATGGAGAAATGAAAAAATGCATTGTGGTCAGTAGATTACCGGGCGCCTCCCAAACACAGTTTTGTTATGCATCATCAACTTATCAAGGTCAGTTTGCACAACAAAGGTGAAGTTGCTGCTGGTAATAAAGCATGCCCTCGGCACCGAATAATTAAACTTGTGCTGATTCGGTGGATAATCTAGATGGTCCACGTAGATTGTCTACGAAAACAATGGATGCAACAAACATATAAGTCATCAATCATATTATGCAACAAAAACATAACAGAAATGAAACAATGCATGAAAGCATGGGGAGCAAAAAAAAGGTGAAGAAAAAGGTCTTACATCAAGTAGAGGGATTGGACCAGAAATCCAGAATTCAGGTTTTGTAGAACCCTTCTCTAACACCACTGGTTGTGCCTTCTTTTTCTGAATTTTTTCCACATTTATCATGGCCAATTCAAGTAGATGCTCATCCCAATCAAACTCATGCGTCTTCTTAGGGTCTTCCATGCTGCCTATGTAATCGAAAAGCATCATGTTGCCCGAGCCGGGGTTGAGAATAGTAGCCACACACAGCAAATCCCAGGTCCTGATGATAGCATCTTCATCCTCAATTCCAAATCCGTTGATCATTTTCTGAACATTTTTTATCGGGACCTTGAGCAAACCGCCATTGTAGGCATCTCGCATATCAGACTGGTCACTCTTACCCAATAACTTCACCTTTTTGCTGCCTGAACGTAAGCCATAGACTTTGATCACCATCTGCTTGTTGAAATCTATTCTTTTGTGACCGTAATGAAATTCACGTAGCTTCGGGTCAGTATTGAGTGCAACAAAGTCAATAAGCTCATTTGGAACATTGAATGGTGACACATTCAGCATGTAACTGAATGCGCTATGCTTCTCGATTAATGCTCTCTTGGCAGTATCAAGACCGTCTACAATAGAGCGCAAACGTTTTGCAGCAAACCTATCCTTCGAACACCACTGAGATGCCTACTCATAAAAAGAAAAACAACAAACATATGAGCATAAAAGGCATAATCATGAAAACAAAAATGCTGCTGAATAAGCAAAATGCTACGGGAAAACACGCCCAAAAAATGCTTAAACATCAACTGCTATTAATGCAAAAAAAAAACAGACAAAAAATACTGCTAAACTGAAACAAATGGTACTACATCAACAATAAAGCTACTGAATCAACACAAACACGAAATTATACATGAAAGCATGAAGCACCAAAATGCTATAACAGAAACATATCCACTATGCAAAGCCCACCTAATTTGCTACTGAATAACCAAACATGGTACTGATGTACACGCACAAGTACTGTAGCTACACACTAGGAGCAAATAATACACACAAAAACACTAGAGACTAATAAGGACATGTCTTAAGCATCATGAACAAATGTTTTTCAAGTTACAAAATCTCAAGAAAATGCTCTAGAAACCCTAGCAGACGAACATACGCTGCTGCAACCCTATCAGCAGCAAAACGTGTACTAGTGAACCCTAAAAGAAGGAAACATGATGAAAACATGTAGTGATGAACCCTAGCAGAAGGAACAAAAATCCTAGGGGACGGGAAGTAGGGAAACTCACAGCCATGGTATCGGGTCGGATTAGATGATCTCGGACGCAGATGTAGCCGATATCGCTTCCCCAGTCCTAATTCCTCCCTGAACAACGAGATCCAGGGATAGGTTAGATATAATCCAGCACGAGAGCGAGATAGATGGTGCGGAGGTGGAAGGAGGTCGAAAACACTCACCAAGTGTTGGGGGGATTATAACCCGGTATACTCATGACCAAGGAAGAATCAGTCGGCCAGCTCAAGGCCTGGTCCGGGTGATGCTTACAAGATATGGGCCGGGTTATAGTTGGGCCAATATGCCTAACATGACTCGTCCATAGAAGGAAGGACCTAGAAGAACTTGAGTCCGAGTGAAGGAAGGAACCGGGTGACGTGGAAGCTATGGAAGATCAAGAAGAACCTAGAGTAGGACTCCAAGCTCATGTATAACTCGGTCTTTACCTGTACGTTCGGGAGACCCGGAATCCATATAAGCAGGCTCCCAGAACATAGATAAGCAATCAAGTAATCGTAGATCGATATCACCGCTATCAAGCGAAACCCTTGTAACCTGTCTTGTAACCCGGCTCTGTTGTCGTAGCCGAGTTATCGAGACCTCGAGATTAATAACAAGCAAAGTAGAAGTAGGTCTTTATCTCCAATGGAGAGGCTGAACCTGGGTAAACCCTTTTTCCCCAACGAGCGTGACAATCTCCTGAAGGACCAGAGCGCCTTGCCCCAACCTTCAAGTTACCCTATGGTAACATCTGCCATGACAACCCCACGACAGTTGGCGCCCACCGTGGGGACTGCGACCAAAGTTGTCCTCATCACGGGAGAAGCTCTGCGAGGGATGGAGAAACTCGCGATCGGCGAAATCAAGAGGAATCAGCAAGGAGAGTGCATCATCGACGACTCTGGCTGGAAAGAGGAAGCAGATTCATTGGAGACCGGCTGGATGATCCCATTCGTCCGGATCAACGTTTTCGTAGGTATGATCCACACCACTCAGCAAATTGATGACGAGGTTATATGCGAATCCGTTTCAGGAGCCGCCACCATCGTCCAGTCGGATGGAGAAGAATCAGTCGGAACCGGAGGAATCAATGCTGCGCCGAGTCAGGAAAACATCCAGGCTTACGAGCCGGAGTTTCAGTCGGAAAAAGATTTGGATACGGATACCGAGTCAATCCTTCCATTGTTTGATGAAAGATATGTGTATGAGGCTGACGAGGAAGACTATGAGCCGGTATCAAGGGTCATGAAGCATGCTGCGGTGTACACCTTGAGGAACCACAATGATGGAACAGAAGATTCAGTAAGCGAGGATGACACCACACGTGCGGCCAGAGAAGCAAGAGAAAGAGCTCAACATCACTCGACCTTCCAGCCGGGTGATGGTTCAGAGCAGCCAGTTTTGATGGAGATTCCACCAGTATTGAGGCCCTTGAGCTTTGATGCGGCGATAGTTAACACCCCAGTCACACCAGATAACGCAGCAACCCGGGCACAGGAATTGGATACATTACGAGTCACATTGGAGAATCAGCAGAAGGCTTTATTGGCGGAGCAACAGCGTATGTTTACGAGCAACAGGAGATGGAACGGAATCGGGCTCGTGTAGAGTGTGAAAGGTTAGTGGTACAGAATCGTCACGAAGATCTCACAGCAGTGCATCAGAGGAGGCATCAGACTCGAGTGACACCACGTGTGAATTTAGACCCGACGAGATTGAACTTCGCATCACCAACCGGAGCTCCCAATATCACTCGGCCACAGCCAACACCAGTCGGAGGAATTGGACATGGAATCATGGTTAGAGCAGATCAGAGAGGGGACGGGATGCCACCATCGACTCGAGCCGGAGCACAGCAGAATCAAAATACGTCATCTGCAGGGGGTATGCCACCACCAGCAGACCGGTTCCACACGCCCAGGGATCACTACTCAAATCCAGCGGTCAACGTGTACGCAGCAACATTAGCATTATGCCGCATACCGATTGATCAATCGCTAGAGAGAGAGAAGCAAGACGAGCAATTGAGATGTTGAAAACTGCAATCACACAGCAAGGTAATATGCCGGATAAGAGTGAAGCGTTACATTCAACACCGTACAATAGCCGAGTCACCGGAGTCATCATGGGAAACACCAAGGGCAGCCGGATCAGGCGTCAGGAACGGACAGCAGAATCAAGATCACCCGGTGCCGCAGCCTCAACGTTCAGGACAGCGTCAGCAGCGGTCAGCTCAGAATCAGCCGGTACCGAGGCCACATCAGCCGGCCCTGGCCCAGTCTGTGGCCCAAGCGATCGTCAACAACTCAAGAGCACGGCGTGCGGCAACCGCAAAACTGGCCTTAGGTGTCACCGGAGGAGCCGGAGGACAGCCTGAGGCAGGAGTGATGGGCAACGCACCGGTTACCGGGTCAGGTTCGCCGTTAGTTTCTTCATTACTTAACCCGGTTGGGACTAAATGTCTTTCAGATGCTATCAAGAGTGAACCTTTCCTGAGAAGTTCAAAGAGCCTAGCAAAGTCACCAATTACGACCCAAGCATGGATCCGGAAACATGGCTCAGCAGCTACGAGATGGCGATGAGCATTCGTAATGCCATGGCAAACTTGTGCGCGAGATACATGTACTTGATGATGAGTGAAGGAGCAGCAAAGTTATGGTTCAATGGATTACCTGAGAAATCAATCAATTCTTGGGATGAGCTGAAAGTGTTGTTTGTGAAGAACTTCAAAGGACATGTGATAGGTTATTCACCATAGAGAACTTGGAGCATTGTGTTCAGAGAAAAGGCGAGTCAGCGCGTCACTGGATGCGCCGGATTACAACTATTATTCACTCATCAAAGGGATCACACCAGCAGCAACAGTTTCATCAATGGAAAAGACTTGCAGATATGACCCGGTCATTCAGAAGATGGGTCGGCTCAAAGCAACTGGAGAAGCATAAACCATCACCATGGGACAGCTGATGGAAGCGGCTAATAAGCACGCGTCCACAGACAAGACCCGGGATGATGTTGAAGAAGATAAGGGAAAAGGAAATGGCAACAATGGAGGGAAAGGCAGCAACAATGGCAACAACAACAACAACAACAACAACAACAATGGGGCCAAGAGGCACCATGATAGTGGATCAGATTTGGTAGCAAACACAAGTACTGGATATAACAAGTTTCAGCGGCGAGATGATAACTATCGGGGCAGTAACAGCAATGGCAATTATAGAGGAAATTTCCGAGGACCGCTAATCCCCAAGAAGCTTTCAACATGCCTTGTCCGCGTCATAGCAGGAATGGTAAACTGACAAATCACTCTTTGTCCCAGTGTGTTGATCTTCAGAGATGGAGAACGAAGAGTTTGCCAGGATGAGGATGGGAGGAAATGGCCGAGGCCGGCAATGTAAATAACCCGGCCAACGGACCACCAGCTGGAGGAAATACGGGAAGTGGACAACCTGGGCCGAATAACGGATCAGTCGGGTTTCAGCCAAATCCCAAGGAATTGAATAGAGGTGTGTTTCATATCTACACCACGAATCGTTCCAGGAGGGAACACAAGGTGAAGAAAAGAGCTATCAATGCTGTTATGCCATCGGTCCCAAGGTATTTGAAGTGGTCAGAGCAGACGATCACCTGGTCCAGAGAGGATCACCCGCCACGAGTGGATGCGCCCGGGTCATTGGCTTTGGTTGTTACACCTCAAGTGTTGGGTTATGTGTTGCATAAAGTTCTTATGGATGGAGGCAGTAGCATCAACATCTTGTATTGGGATACTTTCATTCGGATGGGTCTCACGGCCAGGCAACTTCAACCAACAAAGACAATATTTCACGGTATTGTTCCAGGAAAGTCGGCAAAACCAGAAGGTATGATTACATTGGAAGTAGCATTTGGCGAGTCACAGGAGAACTTTCGCTCAGAGATGATTTCGTTTGAGGTGGTGAAGTTGAAGAGTCCGTATCACGCTATCTTTGGTCGCAATGTGTTTGCTCGATTTATGGCAAGGCCGTGTTATGTGTATTTGAAGATGAAGATGCCAGGGCCCAATGGGGTCATACTGTTTGTGGAAACAAAGATATGGCCTTGCAATGTGAAGAGGGGGACTCGTTATGGCAGAACAAGCATGTGCAGAAGAAGAGTTGAATTATTACAAAGCCACTGTTAACCCGGATGATAGAACTACATTAAAAAGACCAACTACTGAAGAAAGGGCCAAATTCAAAGCAGCTCAAGATACCAAGATAATTGACTTTGTGCCGGGTGATTCGTCCAAGCAGTTCTCTATTGGGTCAATCTGAGTGATAAATAGGAAAGCGCGCTCATCGAATTCATCCGTGAGAATCGGGATGTCTTTGCATGGAAACCTAGTGACATGCCAGGCATACCGACTGAATTCGCTGAGCACCGCTTACATGTTGATCCACATGCAAAACCGGTTAAACAGGGACTGCGAAGATTGAATGAGGAAAGGAGAAAAGTTGTGGGAGAAGAGATAGCACGTTTACTTACCGCAGGATTTATCATGGAGGTTATGCATCCCAAGTGGTTGGCTAACCCGGTTTTAGTGTTGAAAAAGAACAATGAGTGGAGGATGTGCATTGATTTCACCAGTTTGAACAAGCATTGTCCGAAAGATCCATTTGCTTTACCAAGGATTGATCAGATAATTGATGCAGTAGCAGGCAGTGATCCTTTGTGTTTCCTGGATGCATATTCCGGATCATCAAATCAAGTTAGCTGAGGAAGATTGGGAAAAGACAGCGTTCATTACTCCTTTTGGAGCATATTGTTACAAGACCATGACATTTGGACTAAAGAACACAGGTGCAACTTATCAGAGGTGCATCTAGAATTGCTTTGAGAAACAGATTGGACGAAATGTTCACGCGTATGTTGATGATGTTGTGATCATGACTGAGAAAGCCGAGTCATTTATCAATGACTTGAAGGAAACATTTGCAAATTTGAGGAGGTATGACATGAAACTTAACCCGACCAAGTGCGTGTTTGGAGTCCCAGCGGAAAGTTACTCGGCTTTATTGTGTCCGAGCGCGGGATAGAAGCAAACCCAGAGAAGATCAATGCAATCATGAGGTTGGGAAAGCCGACTGACCTGAAGGAGGTCCAGAAACTTACAGGTTGTGTGGCGGCATTGAGCCGGTTCATATCCAGATTGGGTGAGAAAGCAATTCCTTTGTACAAGCTATTGAAGAAAACAGATAACTTTGTTTGGAACGATGAAGCTGATCAAGCTTTGGAGTCATTGAAGGCGACATTAACAGCAAGACCAGTTTTAGCGGCTCCCACACCTAAGGAGCCCATGTTACTTTATATAGCAGCAAGTTCACGAGCAGTAAGTGCAGTGGTTGTGGTCGAGAGAAAAGAGGATGGAAAAGAATACCCGGTCCAGAGGCCGGTTTATTATGTTAGTGAAGTTTTAACACCCGCAAAACAGAGATATCCACATTGGCAGAAGTTAGTTTTTGGAGTGTTCATGGCCAGTCGGAAATTGAAGCACTACTTTTAAGAGCACCCAATCACAGTTGTTTGTGGGGCACCATTGTCAGAGATCATATGCAATACAGAAGCTACAGGAAGAATCGCCAAGTGGGCGAGTGAGATGGGTGATTATCATATTACCTATCAGCCGAGAACTGCAATAAAATCACAAGCTTTGGTGGACTTCGTTAATGATTGGACAGAGATGAGTACGGCACCTCCAAAGTCGCCAACGTATAAATCCTGGGTTATGCACTTCGATGGGTCCAAATTTTTGAAGGATCAGGAGCAGGAGTGGTTCTCACTTTGCCTAAAGGAGATAATATGAGTTATGTTCTGCAAATTCACTTCGATTGCACCAATAACATTGCCGAGTATGAAGCCTTGTTACATGGTTTGCGTATTGCTAAGGAGATGAATATCAAGAGGATTATGTGTTTTGGTGACTCGGATCTTGTGGCTCAACAAGTGTCTGGGACTTGGGATAGTAAGGATGAGAAGATGGCAGCTTATCGAAGAGAAGTTGATTAGGTGGCTGGATTCTTTTCTGGGTTCCAGGTGGACCATATTGATAGGAGGAAAAACGAAGCAGCAGATGCTCTTTCAAGACTCGGTTCAGGGAGAAAACCAGTTCCACCAGATGTGTTCCTAGATGAGTTATGGAAGCCCTCAGTCATGTTACCGACTGAAGAGGACGATGATGAGCCAGATCAAGATTCGAGTTAGTTGCAGCATTGCATGAGATACCAGAATGGACTGAACCATATCTGGATTACATGATAAGAGGGATATTGCCGAGTAATGAGGTTATGTCGAGGCAAATCGTCAGAAGATCACTCGGATATGCAGTGATTGATGGAGAGTTATAAACGAAATGTTTCTGGAGTTTATCAGCGATGTGTTTCACCAGTTGAAGGGGACAAATTTTACAAGAGATACACGTGGGGACTGTGGTCATCACGCTTCATCCAGGTCCCTGGTGGCCAAAGCATTCAGACATGGATTCTTTTGGCTCACAGCTTTCAGAGATGCAGAACAGATTGTTAGAGCATGTGATGGATGTCAAAGATATGCGAGACAGGAGCATGTGCCGGCTCAGGAATTGAGGACAATACCAATTACCTGGCTGTTTGCAGTTTGGGGTCTTGATATGATGGGGCCCTTTCAGATGACATCCTGCAAGAAAACTCATCTATTGGTGGCTGTTGATAAGTTCACTGAGTGGGTTGAGGTGGAACCAGTTACAAGTTGTGATGCTTCAAAAGTTGTTAAGTTTCTGAAGAAAATTATCAGTCGGTTTGGCTACCCTCATAGTATCATCACAGATAATGGAACCAACATGTCACTCGGTGAAACAGAGATTTTTGCAAAGAGAAAGGAATCAGATTAGACCTTGCTTTAGTGGCACATCCACAATGCAATGGTCAGGTAGAAAGGAGTAATCAAGAAATCCTGAAGGGAATCAAGCCAAGACTTCGAGTTCCGATTGAAAAGGCATATGGAGCTTGGGTGAAAGAGTTACCCGCAGTAGTTTGGGGAATCAACACAACCCCAAATAGATCGACTAAGCGTACACCGTTCTTTCTGGTATATGGAGCAGAGGCAGTGTTACCGAGTGATATTGTCCATGACTCGCCAAGAGTGGCAGCATATGTCGAGTCAAGTAATGCAATTGCAAGAGAAGATTCGATTGATGCTCTGGAAGAGGAGCGTGAGTTAGCACTGGAGCGGTCTGCAGTTTATCAGCAGGATTTGCGACGTTATCACAGTTGCCTAGTCAGATCGAGAACTTTCCAGGAAGGAGATCTAGTTTTGCGCCTTAGACAGAAATAGGCAGGAATGCACAAGTTAACTCCTCCTTTGGAAGGGCCGTTCCTAATCAGTCGGAGTCTGCACAATGGTTCGTAATATCTGATCGATGTAAGAGAGAAAGGTGAAGAGAACAACACGGACCATGCTATCCTTCCTATGGAAGAGACGAAGCGGCCGTGGAACATTGCTCATCTTTGCCCATATTATACCTAGTGAACATGAACCTAGGCCGAGTTATGTAACACACGATGTAACACCCAGCAGATTTCAGACGCGCTCTTTTCCTTACCAGGGTACCTAAGTGGACTGGAAGGTTTTCAATGAGGCGGCTTGCTGGTGTATCTTTAATAAAGAAGAGTATTGAGAAGAAATCTTTTGATGTTTTTACTTTTCATGCATGTTTTCTATTTGTTTGTGTTTTTTTATATCATGATTGTATAGCTTTGCTCAAAAAGAGTGCTTAGCTGAAAATCCTATAGCTGTTGCCCAAGAGAGCACGCATAGAGATGTTTGAGATCAATGGGATAATGATGCATAGATTAAGCCTTTACTTATAAACATTGGTCCAGGGCTTGGGGACTTATAAATTAAAAATTTATAAGTCCCGACTTATAAATTACAATCCTAAGACCCGACTTTTAAAGCCTTTATCTTATTCTTGGTTAAACTTGCCTATCAGTTTGATGTTACTCACAATTTTATGGCCAGATTGCTTAACTGTCAATTCAATCAACTATGATGCCCATACTGGGACTTAGTTGACCCTGATTGGCAGAAAAACTTAGCAACTGAGAAAGTCATGTGAAAGCCGACTGATAAGAAGCTAAAGATAAACCAAAAGGGTCATCTAAACCATAAAAAAAATATAGTTATTACAAAAGATAGAGTATTTCATAAAGTGCATAGGTGCACTATCGAATCAAAAGTTTTAAAAGTTTGAGACAAGTATTTCAGAGCATATTACAATGCCCATTGGCCGAATGATTGTTTTGTAGAGAAAGATGAAACATGTGAACTGGCTCAGATAGCCGGGTTATCAGTTGAGGTCCCCTTGGCAGCTTCAGCCTTGGCAGAGGCCGGTTATCTTCGGGAGCTTTGGCCTGGGACTCAACTTGTGCAGTAGCTTGATCTTCTGGAGTGTCCTTTGCAACATCAGTCGGTTTCTCTGTAATAGGAGTGGTAGGAGCACGACTGGTGCATGGACGACTGGAGTGGAAGAACTTGGTGCTGCAGCTTTCTTCATTTGAGCAATAGAGTCCTTCAGCTTGGCCAGTAGATCAATATGCTTGGGTTCAGGAGTAGGGATTGGAGTGTCATTTTCGTCCACTGCATCCTGGAACGCTGACAGATCAAGGCTCTCAACAATCTTGCAGGCCACAGGCCGAGTTTGGGTGACGATTTCCTTGAAATCCTTGCCTCCAAATCTGGTACCATCTGCGTTATACTGAGGGAATCCCTTAACAAATGGAGCCGGGTTAAGGCGTGGGTTGTAGGCCTTGGCTAGAGCCAACCCACGCATTGCGCCAATCCGGCATGCTGAGCATGTCCAGAGGTCCAACCACTCAGGGATTGTGGAAAGCTGATGTAGAGATTCATAAATCACTCGGGGAGGAGCACAGTTGTTCTTGACGCGCCTGATAATCTCAGCGGTGCCAAACTGGAACTGCCGGATGATAGTGTTCAAGCAGTTCAGCTTCTCCGGGTAAGTTCTTCTGATAGCAGCCTCTTTCTCACCTGAAGAGTATGAAGTGGGTTAGAATGCGAAAGCCGAGTAAAACAGAAAAAGTATCAAACGGAGGTATTTACCAATGAGTGGATGTAGGATATCCTTGATATGGTCCTTCAAGGTGTCCAAGTATTTCTGAACACTGACCATCTTGTCAAAGCATATCTTGTACTTATCCCTAGCCTCCTCCAGATCCTTCTTCAGCTTGGTGTTCTCTGCAGTTAGAGAATCAACTGTTTTTTCCAAATCTACAGCATGAGCTTCGGTCTCCTTGCGCAAATTGGTTTCAACTTCAAGGAGCTGGTTGGTCTTGGTGAGTACTTGGTCACTGTGTGAGACATATCTCTGAAAGGAGAATAACAGATTAGAAGCATGGGGACTGAAATAAATTTCAGTCGGCAATGGCAAGTAAGTCCAGTTGGTAGTAAATCATATAAAGAAGGATTATTCATACAAGTTCCGGATGACTGAAGAGAAGATCACCCGGCACTTGGGGACTGGTATGTCTTTAAAGTTTTTACAAGTTTTTCAGTACTAAGAAGTTCTCAAAGTTCCAGGTAAATTGTGGACGTATTACCCGGAACTTGGGGGTTATGAGGATTTCAAAGTATTACTGTGATAAAAGTTGGAGTTAATGAGGTATTGTCATCATAAAAATAAGGCAAGTTCCATATTATCGTGGACTGATAACCCAGAACTTGGGGACTGGGATATTTTGAAGTTTCTAAAAGAGATACATATTTGCAAGTACCGAGTGACTGAGGACAGTTTACTCGATACTTGGGGACTAGGTTTGGTATATAAGATGTGAAGAAGAAAAAAATGTGTACCTGATGCTCGCGGACAAGAGAATCCACGAGTTTGCTCTCAGTGAGCTTCACAATGTTGTATTCAACTAGTAGACCCTCAAAGTTTATGTTGCCATAATGAGGAGTAGTGGAGGCCTCGCCTTTGTTAGTCGGCTTGAGCTTCTTCTCAGGAGCAATAATCTTGGTTGCAGTGGTCTTGGGTGTGGTCTTCTCAACAAAGCGAGATCCTATGATCTCAACTTCCGGATCAGTCGGTTTATCGGTGGCAGGAGGTTGTCGGCCAAGTGAGAACCAGGGTGTGCTGGGCCTGTCCTCCATGGCCCTCGACACTCGATGGCCGATTTTTGCTAAGGACCAAGCCTACGGCTTGGAGAGGCTCGCGAGGCAAATTGCCTCGTGAGGGCTTTGAAGGCAGCAGAGGCCTACAGAGGCCCTCTTCACTGCTGCCCCCTCTTCAAGGTGATCTCCCCTGGAGAGAGGTCAACGCCAAATCCTCCACAGGGCATCCTAGCCCTCGTGGGGATTGCTTCGCTGCAAAGCAACCTCTGCAGAGCGCACATGGGCTCTGCAGTGGCCACAGAGTGACGCGCGCCTCTGCGCGCGGTGACGACGCCGCCGCAGTTGCCATTCTGGTGATTAAAGAGTCAACATAGCTGTGCCATCCGTACCGGACTACAAGGATTTCCTCTTTGGTGATAAGGGGACCGGCCGGCGCTACGCTCCATGGCCAACGTCACCGTGGGCCCCCACGTTCCTCTGCAGCCCCAGCTGAGCGTCCTGCATGGACGGTGGTTTCTCTGCCATAGGCATCAGCTTTACGCCCATGGACCGCATTCATGTACAGCTGGGCTGCGGTGCACCATGCTCCCCTTCTATCGCCATGTGGTAGCCCTTCCGTGGCGCAAACGCAAGGAAGAGGCCCAAGGCGCCTATAAAAGGAGGAGGTGCACCACCGTAGCAAAGGATCGCATTCTCATTCTAGCTTAGCCACTTACGCGCAAGGAAGAAGAAGACCACAGTTCCCCTTCCTTGAGACACCACTGCCAAAAGAGAGCCCTCGGCAAGCTCATTGTACTGTAACCTCCATAAGCAGTGCAATACAGACAAGCAGGAGTAGCGGTGTTACCTCCACACGAGGGCCGTGAACCTGGGTACGGGCTGGTGTTCATCTCTGTCGTGATGTCCCTCCTCATGCTCGACGAGCACCGTCGCCGTGCAGGTTGAGGGTTGTTTGACCAACGTGTTCAGCCCCTTACACGAACTCTCTTCGTGAGCTTGACCATCCCTGTTTCGTGGGAGTCATTCTCCGACAATTGGCGCGCCAGGTAGGGGGCTGAGGCGCGTCTTCAACCTTCACCGACCTCTGCACCATGGCGGACACTCGCGCAGCTCGCGCCACCCGGCGGGCGTCAGGCAGGGCTACCACCGAGCCCGCTGCCAACACCACCAACCCTCGCGGCCGTCCCGTGCCAGCCGCGCTCGGGGCAACACCGCTGAACCGCGGTGGAGCACCCCGAGGACGATGACGGCCACCACGACGACCGCTTCGACGAAGACGTCGACCACGGGCACGGCGAGGACGCTGAGTCCTCGCATCCGTCCCAGCGCCACAGCGCCTCCACTCTTGGGCGTCCAGCACCCAGCCCAAACACCGCGCTGCTCATGGCCGCGGAGCTCTTCCGCTACCGCCCCACCGCCGAGGCGCACGACAACTGGCTCGGCCGCCTCCAGCACCTCGTCGACATCCGGCGGCACCGCGCGCAGCTCCGGCGGCGTCGCGCTCTCTGGTGCACCACAACTCCGGACGCGCAGGGACTGCCGCGCATGGCGCACCTCCGCCGCCGCCTCCGCCGCCGCCTCCCACGCGTCTTCGCCGCGCGATTGCCAAATCGTGCAGCGGACACCCCCAGACGCGCGGGTGGAAATGGAGCGCCAGAAGGACCTCCAGAAGCGCATCGTCGAGGAAATCGGCCAAGCGGGGCGACAGAACCGCCGAGCTCTTCAGGGTGGCATCGCCTCGTACGCCACAGGATGCGCGGCCTTCACCCGCAGCCTGCGTCGCGTCGTCTGGCCACAGAAGTTCAGGCCTGACCTACCCAAGGGCTACGACGGCACGAACAACCCCATCGAGTTCTGCAGCTCTACACCACCTCCATCCAAGCTGCGGGGGGAGACGACAAGGTCATGGCCAACTGGTTCTCCCACGCTCTCAAGGATTCTGCCTTGTCGTGGCTCCTGAACCTTCCCGAGGATTCCATTGACTCGTGGGAGGAGCTCTGCCAGCAGTTCGTTGCAAACTTCAAGGGCACGTACGAGCGCGCCCTCACCTACAACGACCTGCGTGCTGTGCGCCAGAAGCCTGGCGAGACCCTCCGCAGGTACATCCAGCGCTTCAGCCAAGTCCGCAACAAGATCCCGAACATCCCGGACTCGCACGTCATTGCGGCCTTCAGAGAGGGCGTCACCAACCACAGGATGCTCGAGAAGCTCGGCATCCATGATACCCTCTCCTCCGTGGTGAAGCTCTTCGACATCGCAGACAAGTGCGCCAAGGCAGAAGAAGGGCTCCTCTTCGTCAAGGTGGGCTCGACAGACGACCCTGTCGAGGGATCCAAGACCCAGAAGAGGCGTGACGAGACAAAGCGCAAGCCTACCGCTGTCTGGCAGCCGAACCCGACGCCAAGCATTCGCGAGGACTCCCCTGAGGCTGGCGAGAAAAAGGTGGATAACCGCCCGTTCTGCATCTACCACAACAGGCGCGGCCATGCGACGGAGAACTGCTATGACCTCAAGCAGCTGAGCAAGAAGCGCGAGCAAGAAGAAGGCAGCGGTAGCCGCGGCAGAGGCCGTGGTTACCGCAAGGGCGGACGTAAAGGCAACTTCCAGAGGCCGCAGGGGACTCAGGCGAATGCCGCCGAGAAAAACAACAATCTCCCGACGAAGAGCCTGGAGGTTACCAGGCCCCTAAGGGTGCCATGGCATGCATCCTCGGCGGATCCCAAGCGCCCAAGTCGAACAATCAGTTCAAGCAGTTCGCTCGCGAGCTCAATGCAGCGCTTCCCGGGGTCGAGACGTCCCGCCCCCTCAAGTGGTCCCAGTACACCATCGCCTTCGACGCCAAAGATCACCCCAAGTCTACCAAGACTGTGGGCACCCTCCCGTTGGTGTGCACCCCCACCATCAACAACATCGCCGTCGGCAAGACGCTCATTGATGGGGGTGCAGGCCTGAACGTCATCTCTGTCGAGACCTTCGAGACGCTTCAAGTGCCCTACGAGTGGCTTATGCCCTCCAGGCCCTTCACCGGGGTCACCAGCGGCTCAATCTCGCCTCTGGGGCAAGTGAGGCTCGCGGTCACCTTTGGCACGCAGGAGAACTACCGCACCGAGCTAATTGACTTCGACGTCGCGCACATTGGCCTGCCCTACAACGCCATCCTCGGCTACCCCGCCCTCGCGAAGTTCATGGCCGTCACGCACCACGCCTACAACATGGTCAAGATCCCTGGCAGCGGTGGCACCATCACCATACGTGGTCACGTACAGGACGCCACGCGCGCTGTCGAGATCGCCTACAAGGCCGCTGCCATGGCATTCCCCGCTGACGAGGACATGGAGCCTCTCGAGAGGCCCAAGAAGAAGAAGCAGCTGTTCACTCAAGAGCAAGCATCTACAAAGAAGGTGTCGCTGAGCACCAGTGGCTCGGGGGCTGAGGGCTCGGGGGCTAGCGTCACCATAGGCGCTGGCTTGCCTCCCAAATAGGAAAGCGCGCTCGTCGCCTTCCTTCGGGCAAATTCTGACATGTTCGCATGGACTCCGTCAGAAATGTCCGGTGTACCAAGGGAGGTGATCGAGCACCACTTAGCCGTGTGTCCAACGCACGCCCTGTAAAGCAGAAAGCGCGGAAACAAGCCCCCGAGAAGCAAGCGTTCATCATCAAAGAAGTAGAGAAGCTGAAAGCAGCAGACATCATTCGAGAAGTTGCCCACCCCACTTGGCTCTCCAACGGTGTGGTTGTCCCAAAACCCAATGGAGGAGGCCGGCTCTGCATCGACTACACAGACGTAAACAAGGCCTGCCCCAAGGATCCATACCCCATGCCAAGGATAGACCAGATTGTGGACTCCACCGCCGGCTGTGATCTCCTCTGTTTCCTGGATGCCTTCTCAGGCTACCACCAGATCAAAATGGCCAAGGAAGACGAGGAGAAAACAGCATTTCTCACCCCTTGTGGTGTGTATTGCTACACTTGCATGCCCTTTGGCCTGAAGAATGCCGGCGCCACCTTCCAGAGGCTCATGAGGATCGCCTTGGGGGCTCAGATGGGAAGAAATGCAGAAGCTTATGTCGACGACATCGTGGTCAAGTCTCGCGAGGGAGACACTCTCTTGAAGGATCTCGAGGAAACCTTTGCCAGCCTGCGCAAGGTGAACATCAAGTTAAACCCCGCCAAGTGCGTCTTCGGGGTGCCTTCAGGCAAGCTCCTCGGGTTCCTCGTGTCCCACCGTGGCATAGAAGCAAACCCTGACAAGATCAAGGCTATAGAAGACATGCAGCCACCTCGCCGCCTCAAGGACATGCAGCGCCTAGCAGGATGCATGGCCAGCTTAGGCCGCTTCATCTCCAAGTTCGGCGAGAGAGCCTTGCCATTTTTCAAGATCATGAAGAAATCCGGCACCTTCAAGTGGACTCCAGAGGCGACAAAGCATTTGAGGACTTGAAGAAATACTTGGCTAGCTCACCAGTCATGGTAGCCCCCAGGGCAGGCGAGCATCTGAAGCTGTACCTAGCAGCCACTCCACAAACTGCAAGCGCCGTCCTGGTGGTGGAAAGAGAAGAGCCAGTTCTCCCCAAGAAAAGCACTGCCACACCAAGTCCAGAACCTCCCGACGAGGAACAGTCTCTCCAGGCCCAGTGCCAGACCCACAGCCTCAAGTCGAGTCCACTACAAGCACCCCTGCCGAGGCTCCTCCACAGGAAACCTCGCCAAAGGTCCTGAGGAGCCTCTCGAGGGAGCCGACGCTGCCACCATCAACGACCCTCGTCGAGCATCCAGTCTACTTCGTCAGTACTGTACTGCGAGATGCTCGCGAGCGTACCCAGTGCAGCAGAAGCTCCTCCTCGCGCTCCTCATCGCCTCCAGGAAGCTGCGCCACTACTTCCAGGGCCACCCCATCACGGTGGTCACGTCCTTCCCCCTGGAGCAAATCCTGCGCAACCCCAACGCCACTGATCGCGTCGCAGGATGGAACATCGAGCTGCAACCATTCAACTTGCGCTTCGACACCACAAGAGTCATAAAAGGGAGAGCGCTGGCGGATTTCGTCGCCGAGTGGACAGACCCAACTCCTGAAGAGCCTCGCGAAGAAGAAACCGCGTCATCTGGAGATACAATGCCAAGCCACTGGACCATGCACTTCGATGGAGCTTTCGCCTGCCGCAATGGTGGGGCTGGCGTTGTCCTGACCTCACCAAAAGGTGACAAGCTCTACTACGCCATCCAGCTGTGCTTCACAATAGACAAGATCTCCAACAACATCGCCGAGTATGAAGGCCTCCTCGCCGGGCTCAGAGCCGCAATCGCCCTTGGCGTCAAGCACTTACTCATAAAGGGTGATTCCCAGCTCCTGGTTAACTTCTCCAACAAGAGCTACACGCCTAAAGACGACCACATGGCCGCCTACCTTGAAGAGGTCCGCAAGCTCGAGAAGCACTTCAGGGCATGGAGCTCATGCACATCCCGCGAAGGAGAACCAGGAGGCAGATGACATCGCCAAGCGAGCATCACGAAGGCAGGCCCAGCCGGCCGGCGTCTTTGAAGAGAGACTCTCCAAGGCGTCCATAAAGCAGCCACAAGAAGCAGCAGCCACAAGCACAGACGAAGTACTCCCACCACCTCCTGTAGGTGGGGCACCCAACTGCGGTCCATCCTCAGGGGAGCGTCTGCTGCTGGCTATGGTGCATCAAGAGACAGGCTGGGTCGACGAACTCAAGGACTACTTGCTGAAGGGAGTCCTCCCCGAGGAAGACGCGGAGGCGGAACGAGTGGCTCGACAAGCCAAGTCATACTACATCCTCGAGGGAGACCTGTACCGCAAGCGCCCAAATGGAATTGCACTTAAGTGCGTCCCCCCCGAGGAAGGCCGCATGCTGATCAGAGACATTCACAGTGGAGAGTGTGGCCACCATTCCTCTGCACGCACCCTGGCAGGCAAGGTCTTCAGGAGCGGTTTCTACTGGCCCCAAGTGCTTCAAGATGCTACCACCATCGTCCAGTCTTGCGATGCGTGCCAGTTCCACGCCAAGCAAGTCCATCAGCCTGCACTGGGACTCCAAACCATCCCGCTCTCGTGGCCTTTCGCGGTCTGGGGGCTAGACATCTTGGGACCCTTCCCGAGATCGCAAGGGGGCTACCGTTTCCTCTTCGTGGCAGTCGACAAGTTCACCAAGTGGGCAGAGGTTGAAGCAGTGCGCAGCATACCGGCCAGGCAGCAGTAAAATTCATCAGAGGCCTGGTCTGCCGTTTTGGTGTGCCAAATCGCATCATCACCGACAATGGCTCACAATTCACCAGCGGCATCTTCAGGGCCTACTGCGAGAGCCTCGGCACCAAGCTCTGCTTCGCCTCGGTGGCTCACCCACAGAGCAACGGCCAAGCCGAGCGAGCAAATGCTGAGGTCCTCAAGGGCCTCAAGACAAGAAGCTTCAATCGCCTGAAGGGCTACGGCAAGGGCTGGATAGACGAACTCCCGTCCGTGCTCTGGTCCATCCGCACGAACCCCACGAAGCCCACTGGTGAGACGCCATTTGCCCTCGTGTATGGAGCTGAAGCAGTCCTCCCCACAGAGATCAAGCATGGATCCGCACGGGTCCTTGCCTTCAACGAGGACGATCAAGCAGACCTCCACAACGACGACCTGCTGCTCCTTGACGGGTTGCGCCGCCGTGCCGCCCTCAGGGCAGCAAGTACCAGCAAGACCTGCGACGCTACCACAGCCGCCACATACGTCCACGCACTCTCGAGACAGGCGACCTCGTCCTCAGGAGAATCCTCTCCAGGGAAGGTCTCCACAAGCTCTCGCCCATGTGGGAAGGCCCCTACAGGGTCTCACACATCGCCAGGCCCGGCGCGGTACGCCTCGAAACGGAGGACGGCATCCCGGTCAAGAATCCATGGAACATCGCGCATCTACGCAAGTTCTACCCGTGATCATAGTCACGCCAGACATTTTTTGTCTCTAGAGGGAAGCACACAACTTCACCTCCAAGCTTCACAAAAGCTTCTCCTCCCGAGGGCCAGCCCCTCTGAGCTCTCCTGATAACGTGCCGCCGCAGGCCGTGAAGAGTCTCAGCCACTGAATGTGGTCCCCATGCCTCGACATGGAAAACTTTATCTTGGTGATACCAAGTGTAATGAACCAATTCGTTTCTCAATGAAACATTGCGCTGAGGCGCCGCTGTGTAATATTTTGGTGGTGAGTTTTACTTTTCATCATCTTAGTTCATTTCGCGCTCATATTTTCCCCATGCGCACCTCGCGAGCGGGGGCTGAGTACGGTGACTGTGCCTCGAGAGCACCCCAGCAGCACCGCAAAATCCAAAGGATCCGAGCTCTAACACGTGAGCACGCTCTCACGCCTGTTACCTCCCAAAGAGCTCTGGCCCATGGGCTTGCTCCCAAACACGCCACCTCACCAAAGGACCTTGGTGCTTACTCTCCTCGCGAGATACTCATGAGGAAACCTATAAGCGCGCATGAGTTTTTACTACCATGTACTTGCTTTGGGTTTGCCTCTCTAACCAATACAGGGAACAAGAGTCCCCCCAAGCTCGTGAAGCCACGCTCCGGCCTCAAGAGGGAAGCGCACCATCAGGGAAACCAACGCCCTCTACGAGACCAAAGTCTCGCAAAGCTAAGTCCAGCGCTCGCGCCTCAGGAGTTTTTCCTCCCTCTCACGAGCATCTGCCGTCCCTCGAGCGGGTTTTTTCTCCCTCACACTCCATGGACTGCTTGTGCGTCAAAGGGGGGCCCTCGAGCACCGCGACTCGAGAGCCCTTACCTCTCCAAGCCTTAAACACCCCCCGGCCTTGCCGAGTCAAGCTCCGGCATACCGCAGCGGCGGAGTCATAGCGCAAAGAGATGGGTCCTGACGACGTAGAGCGAAAAAAGACATGGAACAGGGATAAAAGGCCCATCGAGGGACATACACATAGTAGCGCACGTTAAAGTGTCTTACAAACCAGAATGAAATAAAACAAGTCTTAAAACAAAGATAGCTGCGCCTCAAGCGCGTCTTGTTGCAGGAGCGGCCTAGGCAGGGGCATCGCCGTCACCATCCTCCTCAGCCTCCTCTTCAGCTTCTTCTTCGGCGCCTTCCTCCTCCTCAGCGGCCTGCTCCGCCTCGACCCTCTTGAAGCGGTCGACGTAATCGTTGACCTCCTCCCGAACCAAGTTGGAGAGGTCCTGGGCTTGGTCCGCCTCGACAGGCTCGGTCACGGACTCGAAGTCGAAGCTGGGGTGAAGACGCTGGAGGTTGGCAAAGACGCGATCGATCGCCACCGTCAAGAGCTTGCGGCACTCTTCATCGACAACGTCGCCCATCTCCGCCACAGGGCCCTCGAGCGTGGTGAAGAGCTGGTCGAAGTAGGCGAGATACGCGGCAGCATCGGCATTCCCATGGACGGGAACCGCAGGGGCGTCCACTCCCAGGTTCG
Organism: Poa pratensis; assembly: GCA_947311845.1. Lineage (NCBI taxonomy): Eukaryota > Viridiplantae > Streptophyta > Magnoliopsida > Poales > Poaceae > Poa > Poa pratensis. Next base: position 82,709,395 of record CAMZMU010000074.1, read on the forward strand.
CCGCAAGGGTGTTCCCCCGAGCCACCAAGGACTTGAACATGCGCTCCCGCTGCTGCGTCAAGACCTGTGCCGCCTGCACGTGGTGCTCAGCCTCCTCAGCACGCTCCACGGCAGGGCCCACCTGCGCGGTCAACTCCTTCATATCAGCCATCAGGGAGGCAGATCTTGCTCTGCACGCTCTTGAGCCTCTTCCGCGCGGCGACGACCATCCCTGGCGCGCCTCAACTGGGAGTTCAGGCTGGCGTTCAGTCGCTCCAGCTGAATGATGCGGGCGTTGTCCTCCGCGCGTTTCTTCTTGAAGCGGTCCTCCTGCTTCTTAAATTTCCCGGCATAATCTTCGGCGACGGCAGCGCGATACTCTTTCTGCTTGGCGACGGCCTCCTTCTCAGCCTCTTCCTTCCTCTCGGCGAGCTTTTGGTTGGACTTCTCTACAAGCTTTTTGTGCCTGGCCACCTCCTCACCATGCTTGCCTATGGCCTCGGCCAGATTGCCCTCCCGCGCCTCGAGATCTGCGCGCTGCGTGGACAGCTCCCTGTCAGCCTGCAGCTGCTGTTCCTCGCGCTTGAGCGCCTCCGCCTCGCGCGCCGCCAGTGCTTGCTCACGGGCGTCCAAGGACGCGCGGTGTTGGTCCAAGGATTTTCGCGTGGCCTCCGACTCCGCGGCGAACTTCTCCTCGCGGTCAGCAAGCTCTTGGCGCTGAGCGGCCAGCGTGGTCTCGAGGGCCGCGCGCTCTGAGGCTGCAGCTTGGCGTTCCGCCATGGCCGCCTCGCGATCTTCGGCGCGGCCTGGCGCTCTGCCTGGAGTGGCTCCAGGGTCTCTTGAGCCTCGCGCACCGCGCTCTCGCGGACTTCCTTGGCGAAGCGCAGCGCCTCCTCGCGCTGCGCCTGCATGGCCTCGTTGCCGTGGCGACAGTGCTCCACGGTCTCAAAGAAGCGGTCCAGGCCTTCTCGAGTTCGTCATACTCTCTGGCGAGCTCGGCCTCCTCGAGAGCGAGTTGGGCCTCCAGCCCGTCCAGCGCATCCCTCGCCAGGCGGAAAGCGGAGCTGCGGCGAGCGCCGCTCCAGTTCCTGCCGCCCAGGACCAGAGCCCATGAGCTCCCACTAGGCATGGAGGCTCCCACATCTGCACCAGATCCAAGGACGGGGAACTCCGTGCTTGGGCCAGGGTCAACTCTGGCCTGGGGGCTCTGGAGCGAGCCCTCTCCACCACTTGCGCCATGGGCACCAGCGCCATCGTCTTCCAGCGGCGCCTCCTCTCGGGCTTCGGGGCTGGGGAAGATTGCCCAGCCGTCGTGAGGTCCGCCGCAGCCGTGCCCGCTGCGGCCTCAGAAGAAGCTGCCCCCCTCAGTTTCTGCACTTGGCGGGGGCGGCGGAGGAACGTTCTCCTCCATCTCGACGTCGGCGCCTTCCCTCGCCGGCGTGCCGCTCCGCCGTCTCCGCGGCGATCTCCTCTTGCCGCTCCGGTGGAGTGACAGGGCGTGGCGGTGTTGGCGTCCTCGCCACCGTCTCCTCCTCGAGGCGCTCCTCCGCGGTAGGAGACGAAGCAGCTGCCCGACCGAGGTGCAACCACCACAGGCCCTGTGGCCTCCTCTGCCACAGGCCTCGTGGCCTCCTCCACAGCCGGCTCCGTGGCCTCTGTCACCACGGGCCTGGCAACCTCTTCAGCTGAGGGCTCCACAGGCCCCTCAGCGGTTGTCGTGGCGGCGCCCCGCACCTCCGCAGCCTTGCGGAGCCTCCGGCGCTTCGCCGTCACCAAATCCCTGACAAGCAAGCAAGAAAGGCCTTCAAGAGGGGAACAAGGGTATTTTCATAAGAAGTGAAAACAGACAAGGGAGCCAATCCTTACCCAGATGTCTTGGCGCGGGAGTCAACCCACACCGTGTTTGACGACCGCCACGGCCTCGACGACGCGGCACCGGCACCGGACCCCTCAGGAGCAGTCTCGGCTTTCCTCTTGAGAGGAGTGCCCACTGGACTCCTGGCGGTCCTGTCGTGAATAGCCTTGGAGCGGGGCTCGCAGCGTCCTGCTGCGGCCTCCTCGTCGCTGTCTTCCTCCCCCTCCGCGGCCTGGCGCGAAGGGACCACAAGGAAATCCTCGTCCCCGCTGGACGAGATCTCCAGAACTTCTCCCTCGGGAGGCGCAGGTTTCGAAGAGCTCGCCTCCCCTGCCGAGGGATTCGCCCCTCCACAGGTGACGCCCAGATCGGCGTCAGATGCGGCGGGTGACTCCGTGGCCCAGTCCTCTTCCACCACGGGCGCCGCAGCCTCCTTCTTCTCCTCCCCCGCCAGACCTTGAGGGGTGAACTCCGGCATCAGCTCCAGGATCGCGAGGCGCTTCTTCGGAGTAATCTGATGGAGGGGCCTCGCGAGCTCACTGCGCGGCACAGGAACCTCCGGGGGGTGAAGAGGATGCCCATGATGGAGGCAATGACGTCGGGGGTGTGGGAGCTGCAGTGCAGCCGCATCGGCCAGAGTACATCCACGCCGGCTTCGTGTGCTTCTGGAGAGGAGCGATACGGCGCCTCACGAAGTCTTCAGCAACCATCTGCCCCGTGAGGCCAGCTTCGCGGACGAGCTTCATGCGCGCGACCAAGTCAGCAATCTTCGGGCTTTGGAAGGCCGCGCTTGACCAGTTCGAGTTCTTTAGCGGCGGCGCCTCAGGAACGTCGAAGAAGGAGTTCTGCGTCTTGGCGTCCACGATGAACCACCACTGGCGGAAATCGTCCACCTTCTTCGTCACCCGTGACGGGCTTGTCGCCGTCCCAGGACATGGGGATGTAGATGCCTCCCATCCCATCCGCAATGCGGAAGGACACGCAACCAGACCGCTCGCCGGGCGCCGTGGAGCGGAGCGCGTAGAAGCTCCGGAAGAAGGCCACGGAAGGCATCACCCCCAAATACGCCTCGCAAAGATATGCGAAGATGGCGAGGATCAAGATGGAGTTGGGGTGCAGATGCAGAAGTTGGATCTGGTAGAAGGCCAGAACCTCCTCCAGAAAGGGGAAAATGGCGGCACCAGACCAGCAAATATGGTCTGGAAGAAAATGGGGTACAGCCCCGCCGCGAGCTTGCCAAAGCGTGCCGCCTTGAGAACGCTAGCGCCGTGCTCGTTGTTCTTGCCCGCGGCCATCAGCCTGATCTTGTCCAGCGCCTCCGCCGTGTGGATGCGGGTCCCCACCAGCGCCGGCGCGAACTCGTCCTCCTGCTGTGCCTCAGCAGGCTCGTTCACCATCGCCGCTTTGTCCTGAGCGGTGAAGGAGGAAGAGCACCGGGAACACGGAAGCTCGGAAGTCAAGAGCAAGGATACGGGCGCGCAAATGATGCAGTAACTGCTGCCTGAACCAGCGCTGCAGGCTTTATATCACCTCAGAGCAGTTTCCAAGATGTGGTGGGTCCCCCCACCATGCCCATCATCTCTGAAGAGAACGTGTCGTCGCGGTGTAACTGCCCTACACGTGTCTCGGGCCGACCGGACACTTTGGGCCCATGATGATTCGCCTGTGTCCACTGGACTATATCGTGCCCATCATGGGCCCGGGAGCTACTGTCGGCCCAGTGAGAACTAGGGTGTGCTGGGCCTGTCCTCCACGGCCCTCGACACTCGATGGCCGATTTTTGCTAAGGACCAAGCCTACGGCTTGGAGAGACTCGCGAGGCAAATTGCCTCGCGAGGGCTTTGAAGGCAGCAGAGGCCTACGGAGGCCCTCTTCACTGCTGCCCCCTCTTCAAGGTGATCTCCCTGGAGAGAGGTCAACGCCAAATCCTCCACAGGGCATCCTAGCCCTCGTGGGGATTGCTTCGCTGCAAAGCAACCTCTGCAGAGCGCACATGGGCTCTGCAGCGGCCGCAGAGTGACGCGCGCCTCTGCGCGCGGTGACGACGACGCCGCAGTTGCCATTCTGGTGATTAAAGGAGTCAACAAAGTTGCGCCATCCGCACAGGACTACAAGGATTTCCTCTTTGGTGATAAGGGGACCGGGCGGCGCTACGCTCCACGGCCAACGTCACCGTGGGCGCCCCCACGTTCCTCTGCAGCCCCAGCTGGCCATCCTGCATGGACGGTGGTTTCTCTGCCACAGGCATCAGCTTTACGCCCATGGACCGCGTTCATGGATAGCTGGGCTGCGGTGCACCGTGCTCCCCCTTCTGTCGCCATGTGGTAGCCCTTCCGTGGCGCAAACGCAGGGAAGAGGCCCAGGGTGCCTATAAAAGGAGGAGGTACACCACCGTAGCAAAGGATCGCGTTCTCATTCTAGCTTAGCCACTTACGCGCAAGGAAGAAGAAGACCACAGTTCCCCTTCCTTGAGAACACCACTGCCAAAAGAGAGCCCTCGGCAAGCTCATTGTACTGTAACCTCCATAAGCAGTGCAATACAGACAAGCAGGAGTAGCGGTGTTACCTCCACACGAGGGCCGTGAACCTGGGTACGGGCTGGTGTCCATCTCTGTCGTGATGTCCCTCCTCATGCTCGACGAGCACCGTCGCCGTGCAGGTTGAGGGTTGTTTGACCAACGTGTTCAGCCCCTTACACGAACTCTCTTCGTGAGCTTGACCATCCCTGTTTCGTGGGAGTCATTCTCCGACAGAGGTGAGACGTTCACATGAAGGGCAGGCTCAGTATGCTTTTCAGGAGTGATCTCCAAGTTATCCTCCTCAGCAATTGGAGGGCTTGGAGCGCCACTAGGCGTAGCTTTGGCCCTGAAAATACAAGTAAGAGGTAACTCAAGTAAGAATAAAGGAAAGCAAGTTGAGAAAAAAGAGTAAGTAGCAGAAGTTTACAAACATTACCCGGTATTGACGACAAAGTCTCGGGGGAGATCGTTGCTGGAGTCTGAAGAAGCTGTTAGAGAGTATGATTTAGCGACTCGGATTTGACCAGCTAAGGGATAACTATCGTATGGATGTTTTTGTGGTTCAAGATTAGAAAAGGAAGTACCAGGACGACGTGGAGAGGGAACATATGGAATTCTCGGGTGAAGAGGATCATCTCCGGGAGAGGTCCGGGTGGCCCTTCTCTTGGCAGAGGATTCAGCAGATTTCTGTGAGCATTTTTCAAGAAGAGTTTGGTCGAATTGTTTCATAGCAAGAAAGGAATATGGTTATGTGGTCATGCGAGAGTATGGCACCTTGGCACAGATAGTGCGGGATTTTCTTTTCCCGGAGGAAGCAGATTCAGTCACTTCAGAGCTGCGGCCGAGTGAAGGAGTGGTTACCTTTTCAGTCGGTTCTGGTATTAAAAATTTGCATCAGTTGATATTGTTGATGGAGTATCATTCTCAATCAAGCTTATGAAGAAGTGGTCAAGGAAGTCAAGTTCACCTTCTTCTTCTTTTTCTTCTTCTTCTTCTTCTTCTTCTTCTTCTTCTTCTTCTTCTTCTTCACTAGAGGCGTCAACCTCTTTATCATCATCATCTTCATCTGCCTCAGGGGTGTTAGGGGAGTTTCAACTTTCCACCAGTCATCAGATTCCTGAAGAGGTTGCAAAAGCAATATGATTAGAGAACAGTTGTGGAAAAGTACGAAAGTAAAGAACTTATCAGTCGACACTTACTGGTAGAGCCGGGTTATTCCTGGAAAATGGCAGGAGGCCATTGTCCTTGATGACTTCAACTTTTTCTGTGAGGAAGGCTTTGATGGCCTTGTTCAGCGCTGTAGTGGATAAGATTTCTCCGAGTAACGAAGAGAATCAGTCAGATGGCCCGAGTAATCACAGAGGAGTTTCTTACGAATACTGTTGGGCTGGATTCGCCAGCCCATCTAAGTCTTGATTAAATCGGTCCCACGAAGCCCGTGAGTGACCAATACAGATATCTTCTTGAGGAGGGGCTGGATAGCTTCTCTCTCGGTTTCAGAGGCATAAGAGTTCATATTGTTGTTCAGGACAAGAGGTTCAACCGAATAACCTGGGAGAGGGTGTTCGCCGGCAGACGTTTTGGCTTTGCAGTAAAAAGAAAGATTTCTGCCAATGCTTCACATGCGTGTGAAGATCGAGTGATGGCATGGCCGAGCCTTTACGGCGTTGAATAGAAATGTCACCACATATCAGAAGGGGGCCATTCTTGTGCTCGCGTTGAGGTTTGCACAAGAACAGCTCTAGGAATAAAGCTAAGCTAGGAGGGATGCATAGATACGATTCACAAAGAACGATATAGTTACTGATGTTCAGAATAGAATTGGGTCCAATATCGAAGACCCGGAGTTTGTAATGGTGGAGAAGTTCCCTAAAGAACGGATGACCCGGAGGACGAAACCCCCGAGTGACATGCTCTAAGAAGCAAATGACTTCACCTTCTTGGACGGAAGGCCGGGTTTCCTCTTCGGCTCCCCTCCACTCGATCTCCTGCTGAAGTGGGAGGACGCCTGACTCGGCCAGTTCTTCAAGTTTCGAGTGGGTGGCGATTGATTTGGCCCAGTTGGCCGAAATCCCGGATCTTGGTTTGGTTTTCTGCTTCATCTTCTTCGGCACCGACGTGGCGGAGCCATCGCCGGCCTTGCTCCGAAGCTTCAGCTTCCTCGAATCCTTTGGGGCCATGGGATATAAAGATCTAGAAAATGGAGAAAAATCAGATTGGAAAAGGAAACATAAGAACAGTGCGGGAAGAACTTGAGAATCAAAGGAAGAACAGTGCAAGAACTCACCGAGTTTCGGTGAAGATCGGACACGGCGAAGATCTCCCGGCGGCAAGCTGCAGCAATGTGGTGGCTCCGGTTGCTGGCGGCGGCGCGGCGAGCTCGGAGAAACCCTAACCCTAGAACAGGAGAGAGAGAGGGCTCAAGGTTGAAGACGAAGTGGCGGCGAATGGGGGAAAGTGAAAACTTTTCACCATGGCCCCATATTTATAGCCCCGGGGTGAAACCCTAGGAGCGCGAAAAACAAGATGACAAGATTCTGTTTAGATTATGGGTCAAGGATACGAGGGAATGTGTCAGAGAATGTCCCCTGGTCGTTGACTTGAGGAAATTAAGTGCGAAGTAAAGTCGAGTTATTTAAGAGGTATAAGACAAAGGAAAAGCCGGGTTATAAATGAACCGCCAAGAGGAGCTGGTCTGACAACATAACCCGGCCCATTATTGTTTATGATGTTTATTTTGCTTTCAGGAGTTTAACCTGGATAATCCCATCGGCAGCTACATTCAAGTAATTAGATCCAAGTCAAGATCATCAAGTGGAGCAACCAGTGAGCTTATCCAAGTCAAACTTGGGGACTACTGTTGGGGAGATTATAACCCGGTATACTCATGACCAAGGAAGAATCAGTCGGCCAGCTCAAGGCCTGGTCCGGGTGAAGCTTACAAGATATGGGCCGGGTTATAGTTGGGCCAATATGCCTAACATGACTCGTCCATAGAAGGAGGGATCTAGAAGAACTGGAGTCCGAGTGAAGGAAGGAACCGGGTGACGTGGAAGCTATGGAAGATCAAGAACAAACCTAAAGTAGGACTCCAAGCTCATGTATAACTCGGTCTTTACCTGTACGTTCGGGAGACCCGACATCTATATAAGCAGGCTCACAGAACATAGATAGACAAGCAATCAAGTAATGGTAGATCGACATCACCGCTATCAAGCGAAACCCTTGTAACCTGTCTCGTAAGCTGGCTCTGTTGTCGTAGCCGAGTTATCGAGACCTCGAGATTAATAACAAGCAAAACAGGAAGTAGGTCTTTATCTCCAATGGAGAGGCTGAACCTGGGTAAACCCTTTTTCCCCAACGAGCGTGACAATCTCCTGAAGGACCAGAGCGCCTTGCCCCAACCTTCAAGTTACCCTATGGTAACATCTGCCGTGACAACCCCACGACACCAAGAGTCTCGAGGGGGCAACCGTTCCCCTGGTAGCAGCGGACCAGCGGCGACGCGCGGGGTCGAAACCCTAGCTCGCGATGCAGCAAAACCACGGAGGCGCGTGGGGGCAGGAGGTTGCCGGTAGTACCTCACGCCGTCACCGGGTCTCCGGGGAAGGTCGCCGCTCAGCGCTTCAAGGCAAGCTCGACGGCGCGGCGAGCGTCTCGTCCACCGCCACCTCCCTCTCTCGAAGACGCAACGAAACTGCCCCGAAATGGGCTCGACGGTTTGCAGCAAAACGAATCCGAGGTTTTCTCTCTCCAAACGAGTGGACACGTGTCGCTCGACGGACGGCTCGATCGGATTCGATCGGACGACGCGCGAGCCGGAGGTTGGAACGCGCCGAGCCTCCGACTGGAGGGAAGCGTTTTCCATCTTAAAACAGCATAAAGTGGAGCGGGGATGATTTGCTGTTTGGCTCGAAATTATAACAGATCCAAATGGCAAGGATCTAGATTAACTCCATCGGAAACACAGACAAAATCTCAACAAACAAAAACATGTCAAAGACAAGATTTTGAACCTCGCGTAGATTTTGGCCTCTGCAGATCTGCTATACATGCGGCCTATCGCGGAATACCTATCGGCTGCTCTTTGCTAGCAACGCGCTTGGCCTGCATAAAGGATGCACGGCACTAGGCCGGGCCGTAACATGGACTTTTCGTGACTCCTTTTATATTTTCTGCTCTCTTTTTCCCATTTTCTCTGTCTTTCTTTTTCATTTGTTTTTTTTCCTTTTTACCTTTTGTTTATTTTAATTACTTATAAGTATTTTTTTTATGTTTCTTTGATATCTAAATGTTGTTCATGTAGTTTAAAAATTCACGAGGTTTAAAATAACTCTGAATTCATAGTTAGGTCCATATAATATTTAGATGTTTTCCAAAAAATTATTTGAAATATTATTATTCCATAGTAAAATTACAGTGAAAACAATTCATGGATCTAAGAAATAGACTCCCAAATTGAAAATAAAGTTTACGAGGTTCAAAAATTGGTTCAATCTAAAAGAAAATATGTACATGGATATTAAAAAAATGTAAAAATGCATGAAAAATAATATCAGCCTAGGTATGCCAAAATACACATTAAATAAAGAGAAATATTGAAAACAAAAAGGAAATAAAACATGATGAAATGTAAAAAATCTAGGTATGCCGGCACAACACATCAACCTAGGGTGCATCGCACGATAAACCCACATCGGTTCAAGAGGCATATAGATGCTTATTTCTTTAAGTGGTACAGTCAGCTCGCACCGCGTGCAGAAACAAGTACTTGGCCTGGCCCATTTTATATCGTGTAAAGTTTTTTGAATACATAGCTCTTTGCGCCGACACGCCGACATCGTCACCTTTCATGGGACAGCCCATTCTTTTTTTCCTTCTTTTTTCTATTTGTTTATCTATTGTATTTTTTCCTTTTATGTTGTCTTTATTTTTCTTATTCATGTTTTATTTTTCTATTTTTCTATTTTTTTATTTCTTCTTCCTTTTTTATTATGTTCTCTGTACTACTTTTATTTTCTCATCTCATGTTCCTTTCTATTTTATCATGTTCCCTCATTTCACTATGTTCTATTTTGATTATAAAATAATAGGAAATTTTGACTCTCGAACATTTCAAAAAAATGCGAGATATTTTTATTAACCCATGAACATGTTTTGAACCCATTGGTCTACTTTTTTGATTCAATATTATTTTTGGTTCAGACGAATTTTATTTGATTTTCAGTTATGGTTCACCAGCATTTTTGGTTCATTATTATTTTGATTCATTCAAACTTTTATTTCCTCTTGGTTCTCTATAGTTTTGGTTCACCGGTATTTTTGGTTCCGACATTATTGTTTCACTATTAATTTTTGTTCATCCGAATTTAAGTTTCTTTTCGGTTTATTTGTTTTACTTTTGGTTTACAACTATTACGATTCACCCAATCAGTTTGCCGTATTTTCTGTTTGTTAGACTATTAGTTGAGCCCTAAGTTTTCCTAGTATATTCGGTTTGTAACTCCTAGATTAAGTCGGTTTATCTTGTACTATATATACTCATGTAGCCCGGCCGAATCAATCAAGCAATCATATTATCAAACTTTACATGGTATCAGACTTCGATCCTAGGGCATGACTGCCCCGACACCACCCCCTCCACCGCCGCCGCCGCCCGGCTACTTCGAGCGGCGCGCCAACCTGGCCGCCTCCAAAGCCGCCCTCAATACATCATCTTCCTCCTCTCTAGCCCTAATCCCTCCAATGGCTACTCCAATCTCCTTTGCCGACACAATTTCAGATGTTACATCGCTTATACCAATAACCCTAGACCTAGCAGCCCACAACTACTACCATTGGTGTCATCTTTTCGACGTCCACCTTGGCCGCTGCAACTTGCGTGCCCACGTCGCCGCCGACTCCGTCCCGTGCCCCGATGATCCCCGCTGGGTAAAAGATGATCTCGCCGTCATCCAATGGATCTACTCACGGGTGTCCACCGAGATCTTCAACCTCGTCTTCCGGGAGGCCTCCACTGCAGCCACGCTATGGGCTGCCCTTCGCCGCCTTTTTCAGGACAACGTCGATGCTCGGATCAACAACCTCAACACCGAGATCCACAACACCGTCCAGGGAGCCTGTTCCCTCAGCGTCTACTGCCAACGACTCCGGATGATGGCCGACGAGCTCCGTGAGCTGGGTGATCCCGTGGGAGATCGCTAGCTCGTCAATATCCTTCTCCAAGGGCTCGGTGATGAGTTCAAGACGCAGGCTGCCTTCATCCCTCTCATGCGGCCGTATCCCTCCTTCGCCGAGGTGCGCTCCATCCTCCAGTGCGCTGCCGATGCGCTCGCCCGCAAAGAAGCGCGGCCCCACGTCTTCGCCGCCTCACCACGGCCACCACCACCTCCTGCCGCGGCAGCACCAGCGCCAGTACCAGCGTCAGCGCCAGGGCCTTCTATGCAACCTCCTCCTGGGTGGCGCCCGAGTCCCAACTACCGCGGGAAGAACCCCATGTACTTCCCCCCGCGGTCTGGACCCCCGCCTCGGCCTGCAGCACCGCCCATGGCACCGTTACCTGGGGCCTCGACATCAACACCGGCCCCGCCAGCGACATCAACACCGGCTCCTCCAGCGTGGCGTCCTCCTCATGATCCGTGGAAGGGCCTCGTCTAGGCCTGGCCCATGCCGTGGAATGCACCCTCTCCCGCGGGCGCCCCTCCTGCATACTCCGGCGCGTGGCAACCAGGGATGGGGCCACACACGGGAACTCATGGCTTCCTCGGCGTTCGTCCACCCGCTCAAGCATACTACGCAGCTCCAAGCCCTACTCCGTTTAATGCTGCCTCGCCGATCTCATACGGAGCCCCGATGACGATGCCCCTCTACCACGCTGACCCTGGAGCCTACTACCCACCGATGCAGTTCCCCATGTATGCGGCAACACCATCTGTGCCAGCTCCTGCACCGCCAACAGCACCGTCACTTGTAACTTTTATTCTCTCTCCAAACATAGAAACTCTAGCTTGCTCTTGCAATCTAACCAAATTTAAATTATGCTCAACCATATCCACAGAAGTCCCAAGATCCACACCTATAAGTCTAGCAATATCTAAAAGAGTATGGTCATCTGAAATTAAAACTGTGGGAATGTCTGAACTGTTACCTTCTCCCTTGTCCATGCTTTTTTGCTTTGATGTTCTTGGCGAGGTCCATCACCGGCTTGTCCTCAGGGTTTTTTGTGGCAAGCCTTCCACCTCATCTTGTACTGACTTCTTCCTAAGAATTGTCCACCGTCTTCTTTCCTCTCTCATTAATGTCCTTGATTTGTTCACTGAAGGTCTGTGATTGTGATGCTTCAACATCTTCATCCATGTCTTCATCTGATAATCTCACCCTCTCATTCTCAGACCCATTTGCTTCCTCTTCTGGGGTTTCCTCTATCTGTTCCACCTCTATTTCCTCATTGTTTTCGTCATTCAACTATGGCAGGAGCACCTTTCTAGTTTTTGTATTGTTCATTCTGACATCCTCTTCATCTTGTTCTCGCAGGTTCTGTTCTCTTTCTTCCAAAGCAATCCTTGTCCTGGTGCTTGCAGTTACTTGCTTCTCATTGGTGATCAGTTGCCCAGATAGCGAGGGAGCTGCATTTTCACTGCTCTTCTGCCTTTTTGGGTCTCTGTCATCAGGTTTTTCTAGCTGATTGTCCATAACATCTTCGAAATCCTGCAGGAACTCCTCCTCTGCTCTATCCCATCCCATTTCAACTATCTCTTCCAGCTGAAAGTAAATCATGTAGTAATACATCTTAGATGTGGCTAGCCGAGTCCATTTGGGGATTTTTAGGTGATCCACCACTCCAACTTTAAGCCTCACTTGTCCTATACTTTTCAGGAGATGCATATCAGCTTCTAGGTGTAGCCCCAAAGTAGAGCCAACCTCACATAAACCATGGAAATTTTTCAGTATCCTTGGGACTCCTTTTGCTTTGACCCACACTGTTGTAAGTTTTCCTACTGCCAGCGACTCATCTGTCCAGAGCTTGATGTTCACCATCATGTCCACCTTCAAAGGGACCCAGTCATAAATTGAAGCTTCGTTGATCTTTGCCACAGATGGGAATCCAACTAGGAAAGCTCCAGCGGCCACATTTTTTGCCTTCCAAGTCCATCTCCAAGGGTACGTACTTGCAAGACCCAGCTCCAGATTCCCCACAGATACCTCTCCCGTAGATCCTTCTTTTATTTTGATCAAAGCCATAGCTGTGCCTTTTGCTCCTGATGTTGAATCCTTGGCATGTTTAGCCACGAAATAGCCAAGTCCTTCTCCTCCGAAGCCAACAAAGGATGCAATAGGCTTCCGCTGGTGCAACCAAGCATATTTGCCAGAGATGTGCGAGGTCTTATCACAGTTAACACATAGAACATCTGCATCGCAGTCCTTTGTCACATGAACTCAATGATTGTAGCACTTGAAACACTGAAACTTCGAGGCCCCTCCATCTGAGCTTGTACCACCTGCAACTTTTTGCTTCGCCTTATCCACTGCCCCAGCGCTGGATGAAGCTTTTGGCACATAAGTTTTGTTCTGTCCACCTACTTGGACAGTGGTAGAACCAGCAGAAACAGAGCTTGTGGATCGTTGTTGTTGCTCTGCTGGGGGAAATTCCGCGGGTAGCTAGGGTTGTACCTCTGCTGATACTGGTAGTTGGGGTTCTGATTCGGCCCTCTGTACTGGTTATTGGGGTTGAAATTCTGATTCTGACCCAGATAATTGGTGTTCTGATTCTGAAACTGCCCTCCATTCTGATTATTCTGGTAATTACCTTGAAAATGCCTCTGCGGGGGCCTTGCGGCGAAGTTGTTGTAGTTGTTACCGGTGCCTCTATTGTCGCCTCCACCTCCATTCCCCCCGCCCTGCATCACCCCGTTCTCCAGCCGCTGCTTCTCAATTGGGACTTCACTCGATGCGGGATCGCAGTTCTCCACCACCGTCGTCGAGCTCCAGAGGTGAGAGAGAAGTGGGGATAGGAATTGTGTCTGGTTCGAGGATCCGTCATGAGACGGAACCCTAGCCGTGACATCCATCACCGCTTCCTCCTCTGGGCTACGGCCTGACGATGTCATTGCGGCCCACCTCGGCCCAAAGTCAGAATCGAGATTCTAAATTTCCCGGCATTAATGACCAAATCATCCCCTGAATTCCCCTGCAATCTCGCCGGAGATCGGGAAGATAGGTTCACGGCGATGAGCATATACTCGCGCGCGGAGACCCTGCTACATCATGTCTCGTGCTCGATTCTGTGGGATCCAATCGGGAGGGTAAGAGCAAGTTCAATAGTATAGCCGGCAGCGGGCTATAAGACATTGCCATGTCACATATAGCCACCACTATAGCCAACATGTATAATAGTTAGCTATTAAGATGTGCTACTTTATTAATATATGGCCCACTTTTCACTCACAAAGTGCCTAGGAGCACGCGCTAGATCTGGCTCTTACATGAGAGCCTGCTTCTCTTCTCTCTCTCTCTCTCCTCCACGTAAGCAAAACTATGTTATTTTAATCCTTATAGCCCGTTTACATAAGCCTATTGTACTTGCTCTAATCGAACCGCTCTGCCTCGAACCATCTGAAACCAATCAGTACCGTCGTCGGGATCCTCGTCACCAGCGCGGCCATCAACCACCGCGGGGATCGTACCTGAGCGCGGCGAGAAGGGTTGCGCCACCGCGGATAGCGCGGAGCCCCGCCTGGCCACCGCTTCCCGGAGTCTCTCCGCGATCGCTCTTAGCTCCGCTTTTCGCCCTTTCCTCTGCTTGCTTCGTCTTTCCTTCACGCACGCGAAAGCATCCACGAGGGTCTCCGTCGGCGGGGTCCGCTCGGGGCCGGTAGTCTCCTCATCGTCGGAGAACTCGTCGCCGTCGCTGTGGTCCTCGCTGATCGCCCAGAATCGCCCTCGAGGTTGCGTCATCATTCTCCTGGTTTCTCGAGGTCGCCCAGAAAGACAGGGGAAGGAGTGAGATGGTGCATGTACAGTAGCAGTTGGCGGGGTTCCGACGCAATGAGGGAGAGGAACCGGATTACCGGAGAGGAGCCGGCGCGCGGCGGTCGCTGCTCTCCGGCGGGAAACAGTGGCGGCGTGCGTCGCGAGCGAGTAGGCAGCAGCGACTGCATCACGTTGCTTTTGGGCATTTTCTTCTTGGGCTTCCATCGGGGGAGACACTCCTGCGGGCCAGCCGAATGGTACTGCTCGCACAAGGCGAGGCATAGGTGCTCACCACGCCTGTAGGGCAAATGCTATACACCGCTTTAAGCGGTTTGTATGCTGGCGCAGCCTAAAGAAATACTCCCTTCGTTTCTCTATCCTTTCTATTTTTTAATTCATTTTAAAACGATTGAATCAACACAATAAACATGTATACAATGAATCGGGACAAAGTCAGAAATATTATAAAGTGTTATTTTTGTAATGGAGGGAGTAGTTCGTTGGCCCTAGCCCATGTAATCCCGCAAACGTTGTTTGATGGCTCGCGCGATGCTCTGAGTGACTTTTTTATTGGTCTGTTTGTTGTAGGTAATGGTTGGTTTTTATTTGCTTTGTTTTTTCTGTTAAATTTACCTTTTCTTCATTTTCTGTTTTTACTTTACTTTTCTATAATTTTAAAAAATCAAATTCAAATATGTTCATTTAAAAAATAGGAAATTACCAAAGTGTTCAGATTTAATAAGTTCAGATTTAATAAATGTTCATCGTCATATTTAAAAATGGAAAAAAAAGGAGAGAGAAAAACGTCCAAAAGAAGCAACATGTTTCAGCAAAGGTACCCGACCGGGTCGATCCTTGCTAAAACAAATCGATAATCGAAAGAAGTGACTAGAAGTAAAGGAGTCGTGCCCACCACCCGTCTCCTTTAGGCGAGGGGTGCACCGCGCGCAGCTACAGGCGGCATATAGGAGCACTGCGCCTATAGTGGTTTGCTAGCTTTGGTTTTATGTTTTCCCGTCAATGTCGATTTTCTTTCTTAATCTTCTTATTTATTTCAATTTATTTTTATTTTATGTTTTTCTTTTCCTTTTTAAATTCATGTCTTTTTTGTTTAGTATTTTCTTTTTTATGTTTTTACATTTTTTCATATTGATAATTGTTCATGTAGCTTTAAAATTAACAGCAAGGTTTTTGAAATTAGCTCGTCTACCTTTTTGTGTTTGATCAGCATCCTAATTTGGTTGTCCCGCTTCTTGTATCAGACATGATCATGATTGGATAAAGTCACATAGTTTCTTTTAAATGATAAGGAGATTTGTTGTATGGCTTGAAAGTTTATAGTCAAAGTTGTAACTGGAGACCTTGTCCTTTTTAAAAGAAACTAGACAAAAAATTGCCATCTTCATATATTAAGGAACAAGTTCGAGGGGCTATTGCAATCCTTGTCTTGACCAAAGGTCAAATCACAAAAAAAACTTATATTCTCGTGGCATTATGTATTACTTAAAACCTTAGCACCCACAAGGCATGAAAAAAAGCATCCTTTGTAATTCGGTAATAAACATAGTAGATGTCGACGAGTTGTTTCGGAACACTCTTGTGTTTCATTCTTCCACAGTTCTCAACATAATATATAGCATCAGCAAAGAAGCCATGCCCTTCCTTGAATCTCCCGCTTACGAATCTCTAGCGTCCACAAATCTTTAACGATCGCTTGCCAAGCACTAGGTGTGACCGTGTGAGGTCAGAAGTCCAAGCCATATCTTCTCGTGGTGAAGCGGCATTGAAAGAGGAGATATACGGCCGATTCTTGGTTTTGGTTACAAAGTTTGCAAATACCATAATTTTGCAAAGCTTGCAAATACCTTGTCAATTTGTGATACTACATGTACCTCTCGACGGGCACACCTGTATTCATGGGTATGCAGGTGAATACCCAAAACATTTGGCAAACATTTCAAATCGATTTAGCTATCAGATTTAATGTACAACCTATAAAAACCAACCCAATTTCTTAGACGGATATATTATAGTGCAGTTGGTAAGTATAACTGAAATTGCATAGGATTTCTAGGGTTCGATCATTGGTACTACCACTATTTTTCTTGATTTTTATTTATTTTGAATACCCATTAATAAGATGATGGGCCCGCCCCTGCCTCAGTTCTTACTCCACAAGAGTAGATGAATTTCATTTGTCTAGGTAGATGTATATAGACATGTTATATATCCACATGCTGACAAAGGAAAAACATCTAATTTGAAATGGAGTGAGTAGTATTTACTAACATGTATAAATCTCAAATTGTTGAACTGGAAAAAAACGCCTCCGGGTCGCTCCCGCTCGGGCGACTCCGGAGGCTCCCAAATCCTAGCAAAAAGCCCCCAAATCCGTTCCCCTGGCCGTTGCCGCCGCCGGCAGGTGGCGGCGCCCTGCCCGCCAAAGGCGGAGGGCACGGTAGTCGCTCCTGACGGCGCCCTGGCGAGCGGGGCCGAGGTGCTGGTTCGGGTACGAGCTATGGAGGACGCCAGGGCGGCGGCTCCGGTCCAAGCTGCCGGCGTCGGCTTGGCGGCGAGCGGCGGCCGTGGTTGTCTGTTCTCCTCGACCGCGTGGGCGGGAGTGGAACCGCGGGTGGCGGCTGGGGCGGCCGGCTGCCAGATCTGGAGGTTGCGCCCTTCCGCCCCTCTTCTCGATCCCACGCCGGATGGGCGGGCTGCCTCTTGATGCCTCTTCTCGGCCAAAGGTGACCGTCTTCGGAGCTGTGGGCGGTTGCAAGTCGAGTGAAAACTCGGGATGGTTGCCCCAGGACGACGATGCCTACGGGCGTCGTTTGACCTCCTTGGAGGCGTCATGGTGACCTCTGCCCCACCTTGTGTCCGGGTGAAAACCTAGGTCCTCTGGACCGGGCTGTGGCGGCGCCTTGGCGTCGTAGGCTTCTTGGAGACGCGGTCTTGGGACAAGGTGCTCCAAAGCAAGATGAGGTGGTCTTCGGTTTCGCAGCGGCGCAAGGCAAGCCTTCTGTCGAGGCTCGGATGAAGTTCTTCGGCTCGCGGTTTGCAGGTAGTTTTCTGGTGGCGGCGGCGTTCCCTGCCTCGATACTTGCGGCGATTCGGTGCCCTCGAACCTGGGCAAGGGATAGGGGTCCCTTCCGGAGGTAGCATGTGCAAGGGTGACACCATTGCCCGGATTTTTCCGGCGGCGCTGGTTGTTCCTTCTTCGATGTGCTTGGCGGTTTGGTTATCTTGTGCAACTTCAGTTCATCCCTCCAGAAGCAGGCGGCTTTCATCGTCCTAGTCTGCTTCTGAGCGACTTCTTCCAAGAGCTTCGGGTGTCGATGCACAGCGTGCACAATGGAAGGCAGTAGGGGTAGGGGCTTCTTCTTGTTTCTCCTGGTGCTGGTCGTTGGTGGCATGAGCCCTGTCTTGTGTAGTTGCTTCAGTTGCGACTTGTTTTCTTTATGCATGTTTTATTTTGTTGTAAACTCTGTCGTACGTGGCTTCGTTAATTCAAAACTGGGCTCTCGAGCCTCTTGTCTCAAATTGTTGAACTGGGCGCTGCCATCGATTCTGTTAGGGCACCTCCAACGGGATGGAGCAAACGGACACCCCAATGTGTCTGATTTGGTCCGTTTGGGGGCGGACAGCGGACACATTTTGGGCCTTTGTCCATTTGGGGTGGGGGTGCCCCAACGGCCTGGCGCAAAAGGGGCACAAAAAATATTGGAACATTCAAATGACTCAAATTGGCCTCAATCCAAATAGTTCGAAATGCAAATAGTTCAAAATACAAATTGTTCAAAATTTAAATAGTTCAACACATAATAATAGGACATCACATGTCCTCGCGCTCACGGATCATCTTTTGCTTCTTGAGAATCCATGCCCTTTGCTCCGGGTCCATGATGGTCAAGTCGGCCATCATGATCCGGTTCTCTTCGGCGAGCAACGCAAGCCTCACGCGATTCTCCTCCGCCTTGGCCTCGATCTTGAGCGGGTCTCCTCGGCCTTGATTTTCTCTTGCTCGATCTCGAGCTTCTTCTTGTCATCTCCACATACTTGCCATGGCTTCCTCCTTGTCCTTGCGTTTCTCCAAGTACCTAGCGGCGGTGGACTCTTCCTTGCCGGCGATCAACGTCTTCAAGGTCTCCTCAATTGTGCTTGTGCCGCCTCACGCTTCACGTCTTGCGCCGAGGACTTGTGTCCTCTCGGCCGCATAGCTCGGCCACCTGAGCTTTGGCTGGGATTCACATCATCATCGGCTTCATCGTTGGCTCTCTTCTTCGAGCCTTCAAGCCCTCTTTCTTCATGGAGTTGTAGATCTCTTGCCACTTTGGACAACCCTTGATCATGTCCCAACAATGGCCCAAGGTGAACTTGGTCTTGAAGGCGGCTGATTCGCGATGGCCCAAGGAGTTGTAGATCTCTTGCCGTTGGCTCTGATTCGCGATGACGGTGAGCCTCTCCTTCTCCTTGGCCGCTGCGAGGGCGCCCTTCTCCTCTGCCTTCTTCTCCGAATCCTCCCATCGGCCTTGTCGCTTGACCGAGGCCGGCTTTATTTCCTTCTTCACCGCGAGTAGGGCGGCGCCGGGTCGCGGCCGTGGAGTTGGACAGCCCGTCCTCCATGAACTGGGGGGCGGCGGCTGGGGCGGGGGCGGCTGGGGAGGGAATGGGCGGCCGAACGAGGGTTTGGGGAGGGGATTGTGTGGCTGAACTTTGGGCCCGACGCGGACAAGGAGGACAAAGAGGCAGACCGAGAGCCTGTACGTCCCGCCCCAAAGCCGCCCAAAGTTAGGCCGAGTTTGGGTCGAAAACTGGTGTCCGGGCGGACCCAGCCCGTTGGAGCTGGGCATTTGTCCGTTCGGACAAAAGCGGACTGGGCTGGTCCGTTTGCGCAGCCTGTTGGAGGTGCCCTTATATATGTTTCAAAACAGAGAGAGCAAGTGTATAGGAAAAAAAAACACCTCGGCATCACCAATCTGTCTAACTTTTCTTCCGTCGCCCTAAAGTGCCCCCTCGATCAGCCTGTGGTGCAGCCGTGCAGCACATGCAGGCAGGCAGCACACAGACCGCTCCAATAATTTTCGAATGATGACCTTATGATGGCGGTATCCATGAGGTGACCATCAGGACGATTCTTCACATTCATCCATCGGTGGTACAGTAGCCATAGCTACATCCACCACCTCGCTTTCATGGATGCGCTGGCTCTCTCTCCTCTAGCTCCATGTCGTCTTCGTCGTCCTGCTTCGATCCTGTTGTTGGTCTGTAGTCTCTGCTCCTTCCCCATGCAATGCAGTTCCACGTAAAGCTCCTCTTGATTGCTGTCATCATTTATATCTGAGTGCATGCTCCCGCCAGTACCCAGTACTCCCCGCTCTTCTCCACACTAGTTGTACTATCTCTCCTCTTTCGCTGCTCATGTGGTGCGCTCTCTCTGTCTGTGCAGCAATAAGTCGGCACCCAAAAGCAGCTGACCGCGGTCAACGTTCAATTCTCCCTACATTGACCAGAGGCGGCGATCAGCTGGCAAGTAGCCCAGTAGACAGTAGTTTCGGTGATTCAAAGTTTCAGTGCATAAATCGTACAAATCCAAACTTGTGCACTGTTTGTAGGCTGTGACGCCGAATTTTCGTTTATTTCCCGCAGGAGTTGTAATATCCGCGTTCCAACTTCCAAACAACGCTGTGCTCTCATTCGCATATACTCCAACACACAAAAGAGATTAGAAAATTTCAAATAAAGTTTCACAGGACTAGCTTTTTTTCGATAAAGGGAGTTTTTATTACTTAAAGAGTTTTAAGTATTACACCCGGCCTCTGCACAGCTAAGGTGCACACAGCCCCACAAGTTCAACAGTCACCACATAACGATAAAATAAAAAGGCGAATTACATATCATAATGAGAAATTGTAAGAGCGCCTATGGTAGAAGAGGGCATATCCGTAGATCATGTTGCCATCCATGATGCGAGAACAGCTCCTTGGCCACAGCCTCAAGCGCGCCATCGCCTCGGAAACCAGGTCCCGATGCTCCACACGCTGTAGCGGAAGCCAAGAACGAACCGTAGCTGTGCACCGGTAGATAACCTGCAAAGGAAACAACTTTGTCATTGAAAACCTTGTCATTTCTACATAGCCATAGCGACCATATCACGGCAATCACTGCCATTCCTAATACGCATCTTGAACCTAGGATCCCACACCATTCAACCAGCTCCCGAAACATATTCGAGACACTACGTGGAGGGTATAAGGTAGAGCCTATCTGGATGGCTGACCATATAGAAGAGGCAAACTTGCACTGAAAAAAATAAGTGTTGAATAGTCTCATCTTGATGACAAAAGACACACTTTTTTACTTCCATGCCAATTGCGTTTTGCAAGGTTATCTTTTGTAAGAATTACTCCGCGACGAAGATACCAAGCAAAAACCTTTGTTTTTAGCGGGATCTTCATCATCCAAATTTTCTTATTATTATCTACCGGTTATCAGGTTGGATCAAGATTTTATACATGGAGTCAACCGAGAACTTGCCATTCTTGGTGACATTCCAACGGAATTTATCCGGTCCTTGTGTCAAGTGGATAGAATCCAGCCGATTTAGCAAAGCATTCCAGGATGCTAGCCTAGGACCAAAAGACTTTCTGAACGACACATCCGGTGGAGAAGAAACTCAACACCTTGGCCAGTGTATTGCCTTTGTGTCTAACAATACTATACAAGGCAGGGTATTGAACACGGAGCGGTTCTCGTCCAATCCAAATATCCTCCCAAAACCTAATCTCAGATCCATCCTGAATAGTAAAAGACCCGTGTGGAAAAGATGATTTTTCGTTGCCATTAAGCCGGCCCAAAAGTGCGAGTCCCCAGGATTTCTCACAAAACTTGGGTGGGAGCATGCTTCGAGCCCACATACTTTCTTCTA